>LR738716.1:64172446-64193871 GCA_902687465.1 Secale cereale
CTTGAGGACGACGACAACCGGCGAAGGAAACCGGCAGCAATCACCCGTGGACGCTGCTGCAACGAGCCTGCGTGTAGCTTCGACCAGCGACTACATGTTGCGACGATGATCTGTTTTTGCTGGAAGCAGCATTTATTTTTCCTGGAACTATGTTCTTCCAGAGCTACAACGGCCAAGGCGGTGGCTTTTTTTTACTACAACGTCATTTTTTTTTTTTTGCTACTACAGGTGATATTTTTTGCCACATCCATCACGGCGGAGCTACGAGCCCCGCTACGGCGGCGACTATTTTTGCTACAAGAGTCATCGGATTTTGCTACCAACGGCGAAGGATTTAGCTACATCCATCCTGGTGGAGCTGCAACCCGCGACGGCGGCGACCTTTTTTCTGCAACAGTCGTCGGATTTTGCTACCACCGGCGAAGGATTTGGCTACATCCATTCAAAATATGGCCGTCTGGAATCCCGTGCAGCGAGCATCAACGGCGAGTGGCGGCGGTAGTGCATCTTGGTGTTGCATCAATGCAGCATCAACGACGGGAGTTGCAACCGGTCGTGGCGGAGCTGCAACCGAAATCGATGAGCGGGTAAGTTTCTTCGGCGAGCAATGGAGGGCTGCGGGGTGTCGGACTGTGAGCGGACGGCGGCCGGCGGCCGTTTTTTTCCTCGTGGAGCTGCAGACAGGAGGCTACGGCGTGTAGGGCAGAGGTCGGTTTTTTTCCTAAGATTTGGTGGGAGGTAGAAGACGAGTCAAGGAGGGGGGAGAGAGCCAGCTCGGACGACAGATAGAGGTCAGATCGAACGACTTTGGCTGGACAGGCCCAAAGTTCGCGTCGCCCATGGAGACGAGTTATTTTTGTCAAAGAGACATGAGAAGTCGAAACGCACACGAAAGTAAAAACAAAAATGAAGAAAAGTGTACGATTGCTGACCAGTCAACTAATTTGTAAAGCCATCATGGCTTGTACAACATCAACGAAAAAAAACCTCAATGAGGCCTACAGGTCCACACTCGGTCCAGACGTATGCGAGCATTTTGAGAGTTGGCGTTGAACATGCCCTTACCTTCTAATCTCATATCAGCTCGTGCGAGAGACACCATGAAAGGTTTGAGATAATTGTCTAGCACTAGGGAAATGTGATCTTAAGTACTATCAGCAATCTAGCAAGACCGATGCTTAAGAAATAACTGATATATTTGTCTAAGCACCTTGCATCATACAAGGTCCGACTTATAAAACGTAAAAGTAATTACTTCAAATCCAATCGCGGGTATCCTCAACCGAACCGCTCTATTCCTTCCCGTCTTGCGACCATATGACGAAAGCAAAACTTGGTCCTTCAATCTACTCCCTCCATTCCTAAATATAAGTCTTTGGAGAGATTTCACTATGAACCACATACGGATGTATATAGATGCATTTTAGAGTGTAGATTCATTCATTTTGCTCCGTATGTGGTCCATAGTGGAATCTCTCCAAAGACTTATATTTAGGAAGTACTCCCTCCGTTCCGAAATATTTGTCTTTCTAGAGATTTCAACAAGTGACTACATACGAAGCAAAATGAGCGAATCTATACTCTAAAATATGTCTACATACATCCGTATGTTGTAACCATTTGAAATGTCTAGAAAAACAAATATTTAGGAACGGAGGGAGTAGTTGACAAGCCTATGGATTCGCCTGCCCCGCCGCTTCGATGGTCTACGGCGAGGAGCGAAGTCCCAATACCTCGGTCCAGCTAGTAGTTTATGTTAGAGTTTATTTAGAGATGGTGTTCCGGCCGACCCTCATCGAGTTTGTACGAGAGGGAGCTTGATCTCGCGATCTCATAAATTGCACTAGTGCGGGTTATAGTTGGGATAGAAAGAGCTATCTGTTAACATTTGCATGGGTACCTTATAAGATCGTTCATGCAGTTTAAGTATCGAGTTTTTTTAATGGGTAGCGGAAGCGCCGGTTTTCGTCCCGTTTCCGAAAGACTCGGGTGAGGAAAAAAACCTGACCCAAGTAAGGCCTTGTCGAACTACCGATGGCATGTCCTACCTCATGCGCGCGTTTGGTATTTTGACACGTTACCAGTGACGTGTTCCATGGTGAACACACCATTGATTACTCCCTAAGGTACACATTTGTGATTTAGCGAGGATAGATGTGTGCCAACTCGCTAGATAGCGGATAGTGAAGTTGCAAACCATTTAACCATTTTATTTCCAATGTTGTTTATGTTTGGATGAGTTTTTTTTAAACGTAAAAAATCTTAATCATCTTCCTTTTCGATTGTGGGTGTTGCACAGTGTTGTCTTCAATTAATGCATGCTTCAACCTAAGTCTCCCTTTTATTATCTATATGAATATCATGCACTGAGTGAACACAGTTGTGAATGACATGATGATGATGAACGCGCCAACATGCCACCGACGTGAAAAGCAAAAGGCTAAAAAAATGAAAAACACTTATTCCCTCCGTAACTTAATATAAGACGGTCTTTTTACACTATAACAGTGTCAAAAAATGTTTTCTATTAAGTTACAGAGGGAGTAGATATTTGTTTCTGGTTGTAAACTCCATGCCTGGTGGGGTGTATAACAGTTTTTTCTGACACCACTGGTGTATAATAGCTTTCGTGTAGGTAACACGGTAAGCATGCCATATTATATTATGGCTCTCATGCTCGAACCATGAGTGTATATCTGATTCATTAACAAACACATTTGGTATGATCAAGACAGAACACCAATCATACCAGTAAGATGAGTTGCTGAGCAAATGTGAATGAGAGCTGGCACACTGTACGCATGAATGGGCGTTAACTTCTTTACTGATGTTGCTCCCTCTATATATCTTCACAACGAAGTTCACTCTAGATCTTGCCATGGAAAAACAAATGAACCCCTCAATGAAAAACGCTAGTGTGTACTATTTGAGATGCTGGAGCAAACCAAAACAACTACACCTAAGGTTGGCAACGGAGACGCGAAGCTGACCGAGAGGTAGGATGAGGTGGCGCGGGACATGCCAAGGGATAGGGATAGAGAGCAAACTCAGATGGGTTCGACATTCAGATGCAACCTCCCCCGCTTCGTTGAATAATCTGCATGGCCGGTGTGCCGTGCCTCGTATCAGGAAGAAGCTCTGGCCATGTGACCGTGCGCGGCAGACGTGGTCGACAGTTGACAAGACGGAGAAAAGAGTGCTAGCCACAGGCAGGGCACAATGTGTGACTATTTCCCAACCTTGAAGCCAGGAAATAGAAACTCAGAACCCAAAGCCACACATAACACAATTACAAGCATGTACGTTGAAGTTCTTTTGCTTCTTATGAAAATGAGGTACATACATCGACCTCTTTGTCATCGTGATGCACACATGTAATATTATTAATTATTAAATAGAGTACATAACAAAGGCAACCCCAACGAAAGAAGATGTAAAGATAACACCAGTTGAGGATGACATTGTTTGGAAACATGTTGTAGACGGAATATACTCGGCGACCACTGCTTATAAGGCGCAGTTCCTTGGCCTAATGCACTCGCCCATTCACTACATGGTTTGGAAAGCTTGGGCTCCCCCTAAGGTCAAATTCTTCGCTTGGCTGACCCTGCAAGACCGGATTTGGACTGCGGATCGGTTGGAGCGGCGCGGTTGGGAAAATTGTGGACTTTGCCCACTTTGCAAGAGGGTGCAAGAATCAGGAATCCACCTTTTCGTCAAGTGCCGCTTCTCCATTCGGCTCTGGCGATCGGTCATTGACAAGTTTGGTCTTGCGCACATTGACACCTCCGATTGGCACCTTCAGGACTCTCTTATGCGTTGGTGGGATAGAAGAACCGACATGCGAAATCCAGATAGACGAGCGATGGCCTCCCTCACCATGCTCGTCTCTTGGACTCTTTGGAACGAGAGGAACGCTCGGGTGTTTCGCCACAAGAGTGCACCACCGCCTATTCTTCTTCAAAATATTGTGCTTGAGGCCAACCTATGGGTTACAGCGGGTGCTAAGAAACTAGGGCGTATTGTTGTACGAGAGTAATTGCCATGCGGTTTATCTGTAGGGTCACTTGTAAACTATCAAACTCTATTCTCCTCTTATTTAATGGATGAGGCAAATCTTTTGCCTCCGTTTCGGAAAAAAAAGATAACACCAATGGATACTTTGAACTCTTACACATCAACACGATGAACGTCCTCTTGCGATTGTTGCCACGTCTGACTGGAAATGGCTTGAACAAGGATTTTCATACTGGCAACACCTTCAACGGGGTAACGATGCAAATTTGTCGCTGCTAAGGTCGATCAATAAAGATCAGGGCAAGAAAGTTTACCGCAAGCATGAAGCGGCATTCAAGTCGACATCTTGATGATAGATCGTTCGACGATCCCATGCACTAATAATCCACGCCATGCCAAAAAGACACTAGAATATTGGTGAGATGTCTTTCCACCATAAGCAACCTCCACGGTGGACAGGAGGGCGCCCATGTCTCGGTGCAGATCTGACCGCTGCCGCTGCACAATGATATGAGTCACATTGTAGTATCCACCATACCATCAGAGCCACTACCCTCGATGCTAGATGGAGGTAGTGAACCGCTAGTGGACCCCTTAGTCATACATGTCAGACATTGGCGCTGACACCACGAGCCTCCTATACGATGACTGTTGCAAACAACCTCGTCATACTAAGCTTTGAAGACTGCAATAGCCATCACTAAAAGAATGTCTACCAAGGCACCATCCTATGCCTCACAGGATTGCAATCATTCACCACCAGTCGATAGGGTTAGAGAAATTAGGCCACACCACATAAAAATCAAAAGATGTTAAATCCTCATACAAAGAGCCAACAACTTGCTCCTCCCGATAGACACAGAAACTGTAAGACAACATGTCTGGCAACACATGTCCTTGTAGGCCCTTCTTTGACGCTAAATCGGACGTCGTCAAGATAGGGAGAGGCCAGAGAGTTCTTATTCCAATCTTCCATCACCACCGCCTCCTCGGTGATTCCGCTTGGGAAATAAAACATAAGGACCTACTAGAACTAAGGAAAAAATAATAATAATGCGCTCCCCACTCCTCTGGTCGCGGATGAGGCCGCACCAGGTAGAGTAGGGAGACTGAAGCACTGGCGTGAAGGAGACCTTGGGTGGCATTTCACGTTGGGAGAGGGAAACAGTTGCCTGCTCTAGTCTGCCCTCATTAACTTTTATTTTACTTGCCCTAATACATCATAGTTGGTGATCACAAACTGATTTTTTTAGATTGTCCACAATTTGACTTGTGAGCATGAACTGATCACCAGCACCATGTCCCATAGTGGTCTCGCGTACATCATTTGCTCTGATGGGCCAGCCAATAGTGTTGGTTCTGAAAGCTTCTAAAAACCAATACACACTTGGTTTTGGGGACCTTCTATCGGTTTTATGAAGGTCTTCACTGGCTTTTTTTGTGTGGATTTCTGTCTATTGGTTTTATCAGGGTTATTTTTGTTTTCCTCTTTGTTTTTTCATTTGTTTTCAAATACAAGTCAACCTTTTTTGAGTACATGTTTAACATTTTCGTATACATGTTGAATATTTAACAGATACACAACTAAACAATTTTCAAGTACATATTGAACATTTATCCAAAAGCATTTCAAACATTTTGTCAAATGCACCTTGAACATTGTTTAAATACACGACACACACTGATTGTTTTTGAAAACTATCGTGAACATTTTTTATGAAATGCGCGAACATTTTTTAAAGTGTTATAAACACATTTTAAATGTTATGAACATTATTTTCAAAATTACTCGAACAAGTGTTTACAGTGCTTGAACATTTTTGTAAATGTTATTAATATATTATGTAAACGCATGAATATTTTTTGAATGGTACCAACATTTTTCATGAATGCGCAAGATGTTTTTGAATTTTGATATGAACATTTTTTAATCTATCACGAAAATATTCAAAAATGCTGAACATTTTTATGAATATTTTTTAAAATCTCGAAAACGTACTTTTTAGATTGGCTGAATTTTTTTATATTAATGTGTGGTGAATAGTTTTAAAGAGAGAGAAGTGGAGGGAGGGAGAGAGAGAGAGAGAGAAAGTATTTTTTGAAATATAAATATAAGTAAGAAAAAACAAAACAAAGAGAAAAAACGCAAGCCACTCTGAAAACAATAAGAAAAAAAGATGGAAGTTCCCTACTAGGGCGAGGTACTACAGATTGCGCTTGAGGCGAGCGATCCTACTCTCTGGCTAGAAGGAAGACATAGTCTGACCACAAAACAAGTGGTTCCGGACCGTGTAATGCATCTCTTGGGCTTTAATTGCAAGTGCTAGATGTTGAACCAACACTAGAAGAGAACACCGTGTTGTACTCGCTTAATACATCTGTCCAGCAGTTGTCTCAAAAAAAAAAATCTATCCAGCAGTTAACTTGAGAATTTGTCAAACAAAAAAAGGCAGTTAACTCGGGAAAATTTTATTTGGCACTATGGGTGCGCATTCAGTATGAGGCGCACACTCCTCCATCCTGTTTTTTTATTTCCCAAAAGCGGTTTCTCCAATTTAAAGAGAAGCCATATAGTACTCTTCTTACAACTTCTCCTTGAGCCTTCGTTCTGAAAAAATAACGAACAACTATCAAACAAAAAAGACTAACATCATGCGACATTAGGGACGCAACCCAAAGCCAACAGTTAACCTGAACATGCATCATGACAGCAGTCTAAAACCGAAGCTAAACAATATCTCAATAAGGTTGAAACATAACCAAGATATCACAGGATGGTTGCCCACCCAGTTCTGTGGAAGTTACTAGAGAAACACGTGGATTTTCCTTTTCTTTTTTTGTGTTTTTTCTTTGGTTCTTTCTTGGTTTGACTGCCGCTTTTTTTCTTTCCTTTTTCTTTTAATATTCAAATTTTCGTTTGTAATTGATATTTTTATTAAATTCGAAAATATTTTTTAAATATGTAAATATCTTTAAATTCATGACATTATCGAGAATTCCAGAGTATTTGTTTTTAAATTGTGAGGATGTTTTAATGCAATAACATTTAAAAAAATTCATGAATATATTTTAAGTTCACAAATATTTATTCAAATTCATTAATATTTTCAAATTTGTTAATATATTTAAAATTATTGAACATTATTTAATATCACAACAATTTAAAGGAATGAACATTTATCGAATTCATGAACTAATTCCAAATTAATGATCATTTTGTGCAATTCATGACCGCTATTCCATTGCGAAAATTCTTTTATTTTATATATATCCACAACAAACTACTCCGCCTGTCCCGTAATATAAGAACGTTTTTTTACACTAGTGTAGTGTCAAAAAGTCTCTTGTATTATGGGATGAAGGGAGTAGTAAACATAAATACTAATGATTGTTGCTCTTCTGTAGAGTAAAATGAAAAATAATACATGCGAGTGTTTCTTGTACAACGAGTGTCAACGAGCGAGTACTAAACTGGACCGGCCCATGTAAGTGTTCACATAAGCGCTGCAGTGAATTAAGCGTCCCGTTAACTCGCTCCTGCGTCAAACTCTAGCACATCTGAATTGTAGTGAATTAAGCCTAGCCTATTCAAAGTTACAGACACACACACTTTTATGTCACTGAATATTAACTCTTGTTTGTAGCTTGCCTGCATTCAATTTTTCTCGTAAACTGGAAATAAGCATCATCAGATTATTATTCAGTGATAACATGCCTTGAAACAAAACAAGAGGATATAAAGAGATCGCACTCTATATGCTTCGATAAGACAAATGACATATCGTTTTCCAAGAAGATTGCCCCCATTAAATATTATTTGGCAAAATAAAACTAATAATCAAATAAACAAGGTAGGCCATATACTTGGCCATCTGTCGGGCCGTGCCGGGCTTCAGGCTGGGCCTACCAAAGCCCGATGCAGACAACCTAGGCTCGAGTCCGGCGTGGCCCGGTCGTCAAGCCTAAAAATCAGGCTCGAGCCCGGCCCATCAGTCAAAAAGCTTGTCGGGCCTCGGGCCAGGGGTCAGGCCACTTCGTTAAATGGCAAATATGGAGGGGCCGGGCCTGGCCCGGCCGTCGGTCCTAAAAATCTGGCACAAGCCCGGCCCGTGGGCAAGGTCGGGTCGGGCCGTCCGGGCCAGGTTGCCCATGGCTAGGTCTAGTAGGCCATTATGCACTATTTTACAAAGAAAAGAATATTTCACACATAACATAGATGGGAGCGAGGGGAACTTAATTTTGTGAGAACTATATGAGGCATCATGCCAGCAACCCAGGGGTGGGGGTGGGGGTGCTAATGGGTATCTTCCTCTAATGAAGTTATGGCTATCTTAGCCTCTAAATGAATTATTATTTGTTAGCAACTGTATGAATTATGTTTATCTTAGCCTCTAAATGAATTGTTGTCTTCTTATCAAGCATATAACATTATTTAATAAATAATTAAAGTAATACAATAAGACCTTGCTATAATGTGTGAGTCTGACAGGAGTGTCCTTTATTACAAGCACACCAAAGAAAGGGGTGAGCTAGGACAAAGCCATCAATTCATCCATCTGTTGCAAGCCTAAAAGGACAAGGCACTAGATGGAGTTTCATCCAATCTATTGCAAGATTAAAAAGGACAAGGTGTTGGAAATATGCCCTAGAGGAGATAATAAAATGCTTATTATTATATTTCCTTGTTCATGATAAATTGTCTGTTATTCATGCTTGAATTGTATTATCCGGAAACAGTGATACATGTGTGAATACATAGACCACAACGCGTCCCTGGTAAAGCCTCTAGTTACTAGCTCGTTGATCAACAGATGGTCACGGTTTCCTGACCATGGACATTGGATGTCATTGATAATGGGATCACATCATTAGGAGAATGATGTGATGGACAAGACCCAATCCTAAGCCTAGCACAAGATCGTGTAGTTTGTAATGCTAAAGCTTTTTCAATGTCAAGTATCTTTTCCTTAGACCATGAGGTTGTGCAACTCCCGGATACCGTAGGGATACTTTGGGTGTGCCAAACGTCACAACGTAACTGGGTGGCTATAAAGGTACGCAACGGGTATCTCCGAAAGTATCTGTTGAGTTGGCACGAACCGAGACTGGGATTTGTCACTCCGTGTGATGGAGAGGTATCTCTTGGCCCACTCGGTAAGACATCATCATAATGAGCTCAATGTGACTAAGGAGTTGATCACGTGATGATGTATTACGGAACGAGTAAAGAGACTTGCCATGACGAGATTGAACAAGGTATCGGTATATCGACGATCGAATCTCGGGCAAGTACTGTATCGATAGACAAAGGGAATTGCATACGGGATTGAGTGAATCCTTGACATAGTGGTTCATCCGATGAGATCATCGAGGAACATGTGGGAACCAACATGGGTATCCTGATCCCGCTGTTGGTTATTGACAAAAGAGTCGTCTTGGTCATGTCTGTGTGTCTCCCGAACCCGTAGGGTTTACACACTTAAGGTTCGGTGACGCTAGGGTTGTAGAGATATATGCACACGGTAACCCGAATGTTGTTCAGAGTCCCGGATGAGATCCCGGACGTCACGAGGAGTTCCGGAATGGTCCGGAGGTAAAGAATTAATATAGGAAGTCCAGTTTCGGCCATCGGGAGAGTTTCGGGGGTCACCGGTAGTGTACCGGGACCACCGGAAGGGTCCCAGGGGTCCATCGGGTGGGGCCACCCATCCCGGAGGGCCCCATAGGCCGTAGGGGGAGGGGAACCAGCCCATAGTGGGCTGGCGCATCCCCTTGGGCCTCCCCCTATGCCTAGGGTTGGAAACCCTAGGGGTGGGGGGCGCCCCACATGCCTTGGGGGGCAAGCCTCCCCCCTGGCCGCCGCCCCCCTAGGAGATTGCATCTCCTAGGGCCGGCGCCCCCTGGCCCCTATATATAGTGGAGGGAGGGAGGGCAGCTGCACCCTTGCTCCTGGCATCTCCCTCTCCTCCCGTTACACCTCTCCCTCATCCCGTGGTGCTTGGCGAAGCCCTGCAGAATTTCTGTTGCATCCACCACCACGCCGTCGTGCTGCTGGATCTCCATCAACCTCTCCTCCCCCCTTGCTGGATCAACAAGGAGGAGACGTCGCTGCACCGTACGTGTGTTGAACACGGAGGTGCCGTCCGTTCGGCGCTGGGATCATCGGTGATTTGAATCACGACGAGTACGACTCCATCATCCACGTTCTCTTGAACGCTTCCGCTCACGACCTACAAGGGTATGTAGATGCACTCCTTTATCCCTCGTTGCTAGATGACTCCTTAGATTGATCTTGGTGAAGCGTAGAATTTTTTTTGAATTCTGCTACGTTCCCCAATAGTGGCATCTGAGCTAGGTCTTTGCGTAGCATCTTGCACGAGTAGAACACAAAGCAGTTGTGGGCGTAGATTTTTTCAATTCTCTTGCCGCTACTAGTCCAATCTTGATTCGGCGGCATCGTGGGATGAAGCGGCCCGGACCGACCTTACACGTACGCTTACGTGAGACTGGTTCCACAGACTGACATGCACTAGTTGCATAAGGTGGCTAGCGGGTATCTGTCTCTCCCACTTTAGTCGGATCGGATTCGATGAAAAGGGTCCTTATGAAGGGTAAATAGAAATTGACATATCACGTTGTGGTTTTGGCGTAGGTAAGAAACGTTCTTGCTAGAAACCTATAGCGGCCACGTAAAACTTGCAACAACAATTAGAGGACGTCTAACTTGTTCTTGCAGCATGTGCTATGTGATGTGATATGGCCAAAAGATGTGATGAATGATATATGTGATGTAT
This sequence comes from Secale cereale, assembly GCA_902687465.1. Classification (NCBI taxonomy): domain Eukaryota; kingdom Viridiplantae; phylum Streptophyta; class Magnoliopsida; order Poales; family Poaceae; genus Secale; species Secale cereale. The sequence continues at coordinate 64,183,258 of LR738716.1, forward strand.
GAGATTGATCATGTTCTTGTAATAGGAATCACGACTTGCATGTCGATGAGAATGACAACCGGCAGGAGCCATAGGAGTTGTCTTATTTATTGTATGATCTGCGTGTCACTGAATAACACCATGTAATTACTTTACTTTATTGCTAAACGTTAGCCATAGTAGTAGAAGTAATGTTTGGTGAGACGACTTCATGAAGACACGATGATGGAGATCATGATGATGGAGATCATGGTGTCATGCCGGTGACGATGATGATCATGGAGCCCCGAAGATGAATATCAAAGGAGCAAAATGATATTGGCCATATCATGTCACTTTATTTGATTGCATGTGATGTTTATCATGTTTATGCATCTTATTTGCTTAGAACGACGGTAGTAAATAAGATGATCTCTCACTAAAAATTTGAAGAATTGTGTTCCCCCTAACTGTGCACCGTTTCTAAGGTTCGTTGTACCGAAGCACCACGTGATGATCGGGTGTGATAGGTTCTAACGTTCGCATACAACAGGTGTAAGCCAGATTTACACACGCAATACACGTAGGGTTCACTTGACGAGCCTAGCATGTACAGACATGGCCTCGGAACACGGAAGACCGAAAGGTCGAACATGAGTCGTATAGAAGATACAATCAACATGAAGATGTTCACCATTGATGACTAGTTCGTCTCACGTGATGATCGGACACGGGCTAGTCGATTCGGATCATGTATCACTTAGATGACTAGAGAGATGTCAATCTGAGTGGGAGTTCATTAAATTTGTTTAGATGAATTTAATTGTCATGAACTTAGTCTAAATTCTTTACGATATGTCTTGTAGATCCAATGGCCCACGCTCATGTTACCCTCAACTTCAATGCGTTCCTAGAGAAATCCAAGCTGAAAGACGATGGTAGCAACTATACAGATTGGGTCCGTAACCTAAGGATCATCCTCATAGCTGCCAAGAAAACTTATGTCCTAGAAGCACCGCTAGGTGACGCTCCCGCCCCGGCAAACCAAGATGTTATGAACGCTTGGCAGTCACGTTGTGATGATTACTCCCTGGTTCAGTGCGACATGCTCTATAGCTTAGAATCGGGGCTCCAAAAGCGTTTTGAGCACCACGGAGCATATGAGATGTTCCAAGAGCTGAAAATGGTTTTCCAAGCTCATGCCCGAGTTGAGAGATATGACGTCTCCAATGCATTCTACGGTTGTAAGATGGAGGAGAATAGTTCTGTCAGCGAGCACATACTCAAATTGTGTGGGTTGCACAATCGCTTGTCTTAGTTGAGAATGAATCTCCCAGACGAAGCGGTTGTTGACAGAATCCTTCAGTCGCTCACACCTAGCTACAAGAGCTTCGTGTTGAACTTCAATATGCAAGGGATGGAGAAGTCCATTCCCGAAGTGTATTCAATGCTGAAATCAGCGGAGGTGGAGATCAAGAAAGAACATCAAGTGTTGATGGTGAATAAAACCACTAAGTTCAAGAAAGGCAAGGGTAAGAAGAACTTCAAGAAGGACAGCAAAGGAGTTGCCGCGCCCGGTAAGCCAGTTGCCGGGAAGAAGCCAAAGAATGGACCCAAGCCTGAGACTGAGTGCTTTTATTGCAAGGGAACGGGTCACTGGAAGCGGAACTGTCCCAAATACTTAGCAGATAAGAAGGCCGACAACGTCAAAGGTATATATGATATACATGTAATTGATGTGTACCTTACCAGCGCTCGTAGTAGCTCCTGGGTATTTGATACCGGTGCAGTTGCTCACATTTGTAACTCAAAGCAGGAGCTGCGGAATAAGCGGAGTCTGGCGAAGGACGAGGCGACGAAGCACGTCGGGAATGGTTCCAAGGTCGATGTGATCGCCGTCGGCACGCTGCCTCTACATCTACCCTCGGGATTAGTTTTAAACCTTAATAATTGTTATTTAGTACCAGCTTTGAGCATGAACATTGTATCTGGATCTCGTTTAATGCGAGATGGCTACTCATTTGAATCCGAGAATAATGGCTGTTCTATTTATATGAGAGATATGTTTTATGGTCATGCCTCGCTGGTCAATGGTTTATTCTTGATGAATCTCGAACGTGATGTTACACATATTCATAGTATGAATGCCAAAAGATGTAAAGTTGATAATGATAGTCCCACATACTTGTGGCATTGCCGCCTTGGTCATATTGGTGTCAAACGTATGAAGAAGCTCCATGCAGATGGACTTCTAGAGTCTCTTGATTATGAATCATTTGACACGTGCGAACCATGCCTCTTGGGCAAGATGACCAAGACTCCGTTCTCCAGAACAATGGAGCGAGCGACCAACTTATTGGAAATCATACATACCGTTGTGTGCGGTCCAATGAGTGTTGAAGCTCGCGGAGGCTATCGTTATGTTCTCACCCTCACAGATGACTTGAGTAGATATGGGTATGTCTACTTAATGAAACACAAGTCTAAGACCTTTTAAAAGTTCAAGGAATTTCAGAATGAGGTTGAGAATCAACGTGACAAAAAAAAATAAAGTTCTTACGATCGGATCATGGGGGTGAATATTTAAGTCACGAATTTGGCACACACCTAAGGAACTATGGAATTGTTTCACAATTGACCCCGTCTGGAACACCCCAACGTAATGGTGTGTCCGAACATCGTAACCGTACTCTGCTGGACATGGTACGATCTATGATGTCTCTCACCGACTTACCGCTATCTTTTTGGGGTTATGCTTTAGAGACTGCCGCATTCACTTTAAATAGAGCTCCGTCTAAATCCGTTGAGACGACACCGTATGAACTTTGGTTTGGCAAGAAACCTAAGCTGTCGTTTCTGAAAGTTTGGGGTTGCGATGCTTATGTCAAGAAACTTCAACCTGAAAATCTCGAACCCAAATCGAAAAAATGCGTTTTCATAGGATACCCAAAGGAAACTATTGGGTACACCTTCTACCTCAGATCCGAAGGCAAGGTCTTCGTTGCCAAGAATGGATCCTTTCTGGAGAAAGAGTTTCTCTCGAAAGAAGTGAGTGGGAGGAAAGTGGAACTTGATGAGGTGACAGTCACCTCTTCCGAATCGGAAAGTAGCGCAGCGCAGGAAATTGTTCCTGAGGTGCCTGCACCGACTAGGGAGGAAGTTAATGATGATGATCATGAAGCTTCAAATCAAGTTACTACTGAACTTCGAAGGTCCACAAGGACACGTTCCGCACCAGAGTGGTACGGCAACCCTGTCATGGAAATCATGTTGTTAGACAACGGTGAACCTTCGAACTATGAAGAAGCGATGGCGGGCCCGGATTCCAACAAATGGCTTGAAGCCATGAAATCCGAGATAGGATCCATGTATGGAAACAAAGTATGGACTTTGGTGGACTTCCCCAATGATCGGCACGCCATAGAAAATAAATGGATCTTTAAGAAGAAGACTGACGCGGATGGTAATGTGACCATCTATAAGGCTTGACTTGTCGCTAAAGGTTTTCGACAAGTTCAAGGGATTGACTACGACGAGACTTTCTCTCCCGTAGCGATGCTGAAGTCCGTCCGAATCATGTTAGCAATTGCCGCATTCTATGATTATGAGATATGGCAAATGGACGTCAAAACGGCATTCCTTAATGGCTTCCTCAAGGAAGAGTTGTATATGATGCAGCCGGAAGGTTTTGTCGATCCTGAAAATGCTAACAAGGTATGCAAGCTCCAGCGCTCAATCTATGGGCTGGTGCAAGCATCTCGGAGTTGGAATATTCGCTTTAATGATGTGATCAAAGTATTTGGGTTTATACAGACTTGGGGAGAAGCCTGTATTTACAAGAAAGTGAGTGGGAGCTCTGTAGCATTTCTCATATTATATATGGATGACATACTGCTGATGGGAAATGGTATATAATTCTTGGAGAGCATAAAGGCCTACTTGAATAAGAGTTTTTCGATGAAGGACCTTGGAGAAGCTGCTTATATATTAGGCATCAAGATCTATAGAGATAGATCAAGACACCTCACTGGTCTTTCACAAAGCACATACCTTGATAAGATATTGAAGAAGTTCAATATGGATCAGTCCAAGAAAGGGTTCTTGCCTGTATTGCAAGGTGTGAGATTGAGCACGGCTCAATCCCCGACCACAGCAGAAGATAGAGAAAAGATGAGTGTCATCCCCTATGCCCCAGCCTTAGGTTCTATTATGTATGCCATGCTGTGTACCAGACCTGATGTGAACCTTGCCATAAGTTTGGTAGGGAGGTACCAAAGTGATCGCGGTATGGAACACTGGACAGCGGTCAAGAACATCCTGAAGTACCTAAAAAGGACTAAGGATATGTTTCTCGTTTATGGAGGTGACGAAGAGCTCGTCGCAAAGGGTTACGTCGATGCTAGCTTCGACACAGATCTGGATGACTCCAAGTCACTAACCGGATACGTGTATATTTTGAATGGTGGAGCAGTGAGCTGGTGCAGTTGCAAGCAGAGCGTCGTGGCGCATTCTACATGTGAAGCGGAGTACATAGCTGCTTGCGAAGCAGCGCAGGAAGGAGTCTGGATGAAGGAGTTCATCACTGACCTAGGAGTCATTCCAAGCACGTCGGGCCCGATGACTCTCTTCTGTGACAACACTGGAGCTATTGCCATTGCCAAGGAGCCCAGGTTTCACAAGTAGACCAAGCACATCAAGCGCCGTTTCAACTCCATCCGGAATTATGTTCAAGATGGAGACATAGATATTTGTAAAGTGCATACGGATCTGAATGTCGCAGACCCGTTGACTAAACCTCTTCCACGAGCAAAACATGATCAACACGTGAACTCTATGGGTGTTCGATTCATCATAATGCAACTAGATTATTGACTCTAGTGCAAGTGGGAGACTGTTGGAAATATGCCCTAGAGGCAATAATAAAATGGTTATTATTATATTTCCTTGTTCATGATAAATTGTCTGTTATTCATGCTTGAATTGTATTATCCGGAAACAGTGATACATGTGTGAATACATAGACCACAACGTGTCCCTGTTAAAGCCTCTAGTTACTAGCTCGTTGATCAACACATGGTCACGGTTTCCTGACCATGGACATTGGATGTCATTGATAACGGGATCACATCATTAGGAGAATGATGTGATGGACAAGACCCAATCCTAAGCCTAGCACAAGATCATGTAGTTCGTAATGCTAAAGCTTTTCCAATGTCAAGTATCTTTTCCTTAGACCATGAGGTTGTGCAATTCCCGGATACCGTAGGGATACTTTGGGTGTGCCAAACATCACAACGTAACCGGGTGGCTATAAAGGTAAGCAATGGGTATCTCCAAAAGTATCTGTTGAGTTGGCACGAACCGAGACTGGGATTTGTCACTCCGTATGATGGAGAGGTATATCTAGGCCCACTCAGTAAGACATCATCCTAATGAGCTCAATGTGACTAAGGAGTTGGTCACGAGATGATGTATTACGGAACGAGTAAAGATACTTGCCATGACGAGGTTGAACAAGGTATCGGTATACCGACGATCGAATCCCGGGCAAGTACTGTAACGATAGACAAAGGGAATTGCATGCGGATTGAGTGAATCCTTGACATAGTGGTTCATCCCATGAGATCATCGAGGAAAATGTGGGAACCAACATGGGTATCCAGATCCCTCTATTGCTTATTGACCGAAGAGTCGTCTCGGTCATGTCTGCGTGTCTCCCGAACCCGTAGGGTCTACACACTTAAGGTTCGGTGATGCTAGGGTTGTAGAGATATATGCACACGGTAACCCGAATGTTGTTCGGAGTCCCGGATGAAATCCCGGGCGTCACGAGGAGTTTCGGAATGGTCCGTAGGTAAAGAATTATATATAGGAAGTCTAGTTTCGGCCATCGGGAGAGTCTCGGGGGTCACCGATAGTGTACCGGGACCACCGGAAGGGTCCCGGGGGTCCATCGGGTGGGGCCACCCATCCCGGAGGGCCCCATAGGCCGTAGGGGGAGGGGAACCAGCCCATAGTGGGCTGGCGCACCCCCTTGGGCCTCCCCCCTGCGCCTAGGGTTGGAAACCCTAGGGGTGGGGGGCGCCCCACATGCCTTGGGGGGCAAGCCTCCCCCCCTGGCCACCGCCCCCCTGGCCGCCGCCCCCCCCTAGGAGATTGCATCTCCTAGGGCCGGCGCCCCCTGGCCCCTATATATAGTGGGAGGGAGGGAGGGCAGCCGCACCCTTGCTCCTGGCGCCTCCCTCTCCCCCCCCGTTACACCTCTCCCTCCTCCCGCGGTGCTTGGCGAAGCCCTGCAGAATTTCCGTTGCATCCAGCACCACGCCGTCGTGCTGCTGGAGGATATGAACCATAGAGAATTTGGAATACAGTACGTTTAACACCAATATAAACAAAGAATGAATTCATTGATGCACCTTTGAGTAGTGGTTTGCTTTCTTATACTAACGGAGCTCACGAGAATTTTTGTCTAAGTTTTGTGTTGTGAAGTTTTCAAGTTTTGAGTATTGCTTTGATGGACTATGGAACAAGGAGTAGAAAAGGCCTAAGCTTGGGGATGCCCAGGGCACCCCAAGTAAATTCAAGATAATCAAAAGCCTAAGCTTGGGGATGCCCCGGGAAGGCATCCCCTCTTTCGTCTTCATCCATCGGTAACTATACTTGGAGCTATATTTTTATTCGCAACATTATATGTGTTTTTCTTGGAGCGTTTTGTATAATTTGAGTCTTTGCTTGTTAGTTTGCCACAATCATCCTTGCTGGACACACCTATTTTAGAGAGTTAAATATGGCCTAGAAATTATTAGGACACTCTATATGCTTCACTTATATCTTTTGAGTTGAATAGTTTTTGCTCTAGTGCTTCACTTATATCTTTTAGAGCACGGTGCTGGTAATATTTTGTAGAAATTGTTGAACTCTCATGCTTCACTTATATCATTTTGAGAGTCTACTAAAACATCATGGTAATGTGTTTAGGCTAAATAAACTAGTCTTCACATGATAGACATCCAATGTCAATGTAATAAAAAAATTCACACTAAGTGCATTGAATAGAATGAGATGTTGGATGCTTGATAATTGTTTTGAGACATGAGGATAGTGATATTAGAGTCATGCTAGTTGATTTATTATGAAATTGATAAATACTTGTGTTAAGGTTAGTGATTCCCGTATCATGCACTTATGGTGAACCCCTATGTGACGAAGTTAGATCATGAGGTATTTGTAGAGTGCCAACCTTTGTGTGGAGGTCGGGGGCGCGCGATGGTTAACTCCTACCAACCTCCCCCCTAGGAGCATGCGTTGATTGCTTTGTTTTGATGACTCGTAGATCTTTGCAATAAGTATATGAGTTCTTATGACTAATGTTGAGTCCATGGATTATACACACTCTCACCCTTCCACCATTGCTAGCCTCTCTTGTACCGTGCAACTTTCGCCGGTGCCATAAACCCACTATATATCCTTCCTCAAAACAGCCACCATGTTGTTCCTCAAAACAGCCACCATACCTACCTATCATGGCATTTCCATAGCCATTCCGAGATATATTGCCATGCAACTTTCCACCGTTCCGTTCATATGACACACATCATATTGTCATATTGCCATTGCATGATCATGTAGTTGACATCGCATTTGTGGCAAAGCCACCATGCATAATTTTCTATACATGTCACTCTTATTTCATTGCACATACCGGTACACCGCCGGAGGCATTCATATAGAGTCATAATTTGTTGTTGTAGTATCGAGTTCTAATATCGTCTTGTAATGAAAGTGTGATGATCATCATTATTAGAGCATTGTCCCATGGGAGGAAAGGCTAAATTTATAAAGCCCCTCCACAAAAAAAAGAAAAAAAAGAAAGGACAAAGAAAAAAAGGAAAGGCCCAAAAAAAGAAGGAAAAAAATAAAAAGGGACAATTGCTACTATCTTCTTTTCCACACTTGTGCTTCAAAGTAGCACCATGTTCTTCATTGTAGAGAGTCTCATGTTTAGTTACTTTCATATACTAGTGGGAATTTTCATTATAGAACTTGGCTTGTATATTCCAACGATGGGCTTCCTCAAATGCCCTAGGTCTTCGTGAGCAAGCAAGTTGGATGCACACCCACTAGTTTCTTTTGTTGAGCTTTCATTCTTATTTAGCTCTAGTGCATCCATTGCATGGCAATCCCTACTCACTCACATTGATATCTATTGATGGGCATCTCCATAGCCCGTTGAAACGCCTAGTCGATGTGAGACTATCTCCCTCCTTTTTGTCTTCTCCACAACCACCTCTATTCCACCCATAGTGCTATGTTCATGGCTCACGCTTATGTATTGCGTGAAAGTTGAAATGTTTGAAAAGATAGAGTATGAAAACAAGTGCTTGGCTGAAATCGGGGTTGTGCATGATATGGATATTTTTGTGTGATAACGAGGGAGCATAGCCAACACTATATGATTTTGTAGGGATAACTTTCTTTAGCCATAGTATTTTGAGAAGACATGATTGCTTTGTTAGTATGCTTGAAGTATTGTTATTTCTTATGTCAATATAGACTTTTATCTTGAATCTTTAAGATCTGAACATTCATGCCGCAATTAAGAGAATTACATTGAAAAACTATATTGGTTAGCATTCCACATCAAAAATTATTTCTTTATCATTTACCTACTCGAGGACGAGCATTAATTAAGCTTGGGGATGCTTGATACGTCTCCAACGTATCTATAATTTTTGATTGTTCCATGCTATTATTTATGAAGTCTTGGATGTTTAATGGGCTTTATCATTCAGTTTTATATCATTTTTGTGACTAACCTACTAACCCAAAGGCTCAGTCGAGATTGCTGTTTTTTGCCTGTTTCAGGGTTTTGCAGAAAAAGAATATCAAACGGAGTCCAAACGGAATGAAACCTTCACGAGAGATATTTTTGGAGAAAACCACGCACGTGGAGCTTGAGAACCAAGTCAGGGGACAGAGGGCTGGCCCACGAGGGTGGGGGCGCGCCCCCCATCCCAGGGCGCACCCCCCTACCTCGTGGCCCCCTCGAGCGTCCCCCGGTGCCCTCCTTCTTCCTATATAAGTCTACGTACCCAAGAAAATCTGTGAACAGAGAGAAAACCCTAATTATACTGTCGTACCTTCTATTCTCGTGGAGATCCCATCATGGAGCCTGTTTCGGAGCTCCACCGGAGGGGGATCCATCACGGAGTCCTTCATCATCATCATCATGGCCCTCACCATGAGTTGTGAGTAGTTTACCACAGACCTTCGGTTCCATAGCTAGTATCTAGATGGCTTATTCTCTCTCTCTCTGGATCTCAATACAAAGTTCTCCTCGGCCTTCGAGGAGATCTATTCGATGTAATCTCTTTTTGTGGTGTGTTTGTCGAGATCCGATGAATTGTGAGTTTTTGATCAAGGTTATCTATGAAAGATATTTGGTTCTTCTCTGAACTTTATATGTGTGCTCATAATATCCTTGCAAGTCTCTTCGAATTATTGGTTTGGTTTGGCCTACTAGATCTATAGTTCTTGCAATGGGAGAAGTGCTTGGCTTTGGGTTCAATCTTGCGGTGTCCTTTCCCAGTGACAGTAGGGGCAGCAAGGCACATATTGTATTGTTGCCATCAAGGATAAAAAGATGGGGTTTATATCATATTGCTTGAGTTTATCCCTCTACGTCATGTCATCTTGCTTAAGGCGTTACTCTGTTCTTATGAACTCAATACACTAGATGCTTGCTGGATAGCGGTCGATGTGTGGAGTAATAGTAGTAGATGCAGGCAGAAGTCGGTCTACTTGTCTCAGACATGATGCCTATATACAATGATCATGCCTAGATAGTCTCATAATTATTCGCTTTTCTATCAATTGATCGACAATAATTTGTTTACCTGCCGTAGAATATCGCTATCATGAGAGAAGCCACTAGAGAAAACTATGGCCCCCGGGTCTATTCTCAACATATCAATCTACATCTACTTTACTTTTACCGCTTTTATTTGCCATTCATATAAACTAGAAATACCAAAAATATAAACTATCATCTCTATCAGATCCCACTTTCGTAAGTGACCGTAAAGGGATTGACAACCCCTTATCGTGTTGGCTGCAAAGTTCTTTTTTTTTTGTGCAGGTGCGAGGGACTTGCGCGTGGTCTCCTACTGGATTGATACCTTGGTTCTCAAAAACTGAGGGAAATACTTACGCTACTGTGCTGCATCTCCCTTTCCTCTTCGAGGGAATACAACGCAAACTCGAGAAGTAGCAGGTGTTTATCGTGTTGTTTGCTTCTTTCCGGTTTGCTTCTCTCGTTAGCTTCAGTTTCGTTCCGGAGTTGTGAGGATTTGTTCGGCTACTTCATGGACTCGTTCTTCTTCCTTCGGGATTCCAGGTAAGATGACCATTCCCCGATATCACCTCTATCTTTGCCTATGCTAGTTGTCTCGCTCTTTAGCTATGCCTCGATGCCTATTCCTGTTTTGTCAGCATCCTATTGTTGCCATGAAACACTCTAACCGCCTTCTAGCAAACCGTTGATTGGCTAAGTACGATTTTGCTCATCCCCTCTTATAGCGTTGTTAGTTGCAGGTGAAGTTTGAAGATCACGCCGTGATGAACTTGTTTATTGGGATAACAATATATATATATATA
>LR738716.1:64194075-64223268 GCA_902687465.1 Secale cereale
TGTGTGTGTGTGTGTGTGTGTGTGTGTGTGTGTGTGTTAATCAATGCACATATATATTGGCAATGGGTGGAAGGCTTGGCTTTCTACTTGGTGCTTTGTTCCACTCATTCCACCTTAGGACCCGATAAACAGGTGTTATGTTCCTTGATTTTGCGTTCCTAACACGGTTGGGGTTTATGGGCCCCTTTGGTAATTCGCACTGCTTAAAGCTTTTCCAGCAAGGCCCAACATTGGTTTTCCCATTTGCCATAACTAAAAAGCTTGCACAGGGACTTTCCGGACCCCGAGGACTTAATTTTACAACCCGGGCTAGTGCTCCTCATGAGTGTTGGTCCAAACTGGGCAACCTGCGCGGCCACCTTGGGGAAACCCGAGGTATCTGGTATACACCCGTAGCTTGTCCCATCCGGTCATGGCCTGAGACGAGATACGCGCGGCTACTATCAGGGTGTCGGCACGCCAGGAGGTCTTGCTGGATTAGTTTTATCTTTGTCGAAATATCTTGAGCACGGGATTCTGAAGATACTCGGGTCTTCCCACTTTGGAGTTGCGACTCCGCAGATCGTGAGCTTGTGATGGGCTAAGTTGGGACACCCCTACAGGGTTTGATCTTTTGAAAGCCGTGCCCGCGGTTATGTGGCAGATGGGAATTTGTTAATATCCGGTTGTAGATACCTTGACACCATATTCATAAGAATACACTACCTGTGTGAGTAACCGTGACGGTCTCTTTCTGGAGGGCTTCGGGAAGTTAACACGATGGGGTTATGTTTGATCGTGACTAGCTAGGATCACTTCTTGATCAACTTGGCGACCATTGGCACTTGTTCTTTTCTCGCTCTAAACTCGTATGCTAGTTGCTTAGTGCTTGCTGCAAACACTTTAATAGCCTTTCCACACCTAAGGCTTTGGTAGTTTTGATACCCGGGAACGGGATTGCTGAGTCCTTGTGGCTCACAGTTTACTACACACACCAGATGCAGGTACCACCGAGTATGATGCAGGAGATGGATCAGAACTTCAGTGGGAGTTCGATGAAGAGCGTGGCCGTTACTATTTTTTGTATCCTGACGATCAGTAGTGGTTCCTACTAGGGGCGATCAGGCCTTGTGTTTGTGGTATCTTTCTCGTTTGGATTTCGTCCGTAGTCGGACCCTGTGTTATTCGGATGAATGTATGTTATTGTATTCATTGTGTGACGTGGCGAGTGTATGCCAACTATCTTTTACATTTTCATCCCTGAACTTTTACATTAGTTGTGCAAAGGTACCACGCTTGCAATCATTTCAGAATGCGCTTATGTCTTTAAGTCATGCCTCGACACGTGGGAGACATAGTCGCATCCTGGGCATTACAAAACCCTATTAAGGGCATCTCCAAGGCAGACCCGCAAACCTCCCGCAACCGTCTGGACTGCGTTTTCCGGACCGGGAAGGCCATCCAACGAGGTCCTGTATCGGTCCGCGGGGCAGTCCGAACATGATTTGTCCCGCAAACCAGAGACAAACGTGGCAGGGGGGCTTTTCGGGAGTCTGGATCAATCCCTAGCCCGCTTTGGACCGCCTTGGCCCCACCAAAACCCCTACTCCCTCTCCCGCGCGCGTTCTCGCCTGACGCCATCTGCCCGCACTCATGCCACTATAGAGTGTGTCGCTCAACAATAAAGACGACGCAGGGCGGACGTGCCCTCTCACTGCATCCGCCATTGTAGTGGCGCGCCGGTAGAGGGCGCCAGCCGCGACGTGTCTCCGATGTCCGCGCATGTTCAATGCCGGAGACGCATGCCTGTATGGGACGCGACGGATATCTACCAGGTATGTTCATTGATGTTGTCCGTCCATATGCCGGCATTAATTAGGCTCGCCGCCCGAGAAACCAACTCCGGCGCCGCAAATTGACGCACTTGGATTCCTCGCTTCACAAAATCTGCTATATAAAGGCGGCTACACCCTGCTAACTCCACACCACCACACAAGCCCCTCCTCATCCTCCTCCCTTGCACTGCATTCACCATGACTGCAGGAGTGAAGCTCTGTGGCAGAACCTTTCCATGGAGGTGAAGCACACTGTGGCTGCCCTTGCCGATGCTTGACAGAGCCGCCATGCTAGGCAGGTCAAGACCAGCTTGAGGGCCAGCCCGCCCGAGGTCTCCGATGACGAGGACGAGACCCCAATGGACACGAGCTCCAATGACACCGCCCTGGATCCAGTGCCTCCTGTGCACGCCGGCTTCACCATGGAGCAGGCGTAGGCACACTTCAACGCCGCCATGGTGGAGGTGCAGCATGCGTGGGCGCTTTTGTCGATGTTCTAGCAGGCGCGGGATGAACAATGGTACAACTTGTTCCTCCTGGAGCAGCACCGATTGGCAGAGGGCTAGGAGGCCATGGCGGCCATGGCCGCGGCGAAACCAACTTCGTCGCGGAGCAACGTGTCATCTACTATGCAGTCTGCGCTCAAGCCGCCGCTCAGCAGGAAGCGGCTGTCACGGAGGCGTAGTTGCAAGCGACCATGGACGAGAACAACACCAACTGCGTTGCCTACGCGCCGCCGACGAACCATCAGGCGGCCCGGTGGGACGAGGACAGTGCCAACGCTACCATTTCCATTGTGGACCACACGTCCACCGGTGACGGACATGTCGCAGACTCCTTCGAGGATGAGTTGGACATAGGAGGCGGGGGGCCTAGTCTCCCATGTGGGCCGGTCCGTCTCCCGGGTTCTATTCTTCCTCACCGGGGACCGCATCTTCACTACATCGGTCTTATCACCGGTGCTCATGGAGACGACGGATGAAAGAAGACACGGGCTTGGACGCCGGGCGCCGCCACCGTAGGATATGTTTAGGACCGGGTCTTTTTTTGTTCTAGATGTTCGAAATGTAATGACATCCCGCGTGTTTGTATGAAATCCATAATGTTTGTATGAAATCCGGCCGAATTTGCATGAATTTCATCCGGTTTGTTTGAAATGTATGCGGCTAGCGTTGGATGGTTGTCTCCCGCATCCGTGTCCGTGGACTGGTCTCCCACTGTCCGTGGACGGGTGCAGGAGCAAATTTGCGGGTTGCAGTTGGAGATGCGGTCAATCTTTCTTAGGTCTGAAGAATTTAATAAAAAGATATATCTCCGTCCAAAAATAAAAAAATCTGAAAGCTATACCAATTATTATTTTCAAATAAGTACACCCACAACATGGTGAACTCCTGTCACTGTAAGTAGCTCGACTACCTGCCGCACACGCCTGCCTCCAAAGTTCCGTCCACTTGGACCGTTGGACGTACGCTCGCAAGTGACGTCTCGTCGCCATCCCCATGCGCCTCTACGCCTCGGTGCGGCTCGAGAAACGAACACAGATTCGGACTGGTGATGTGACGGCTTGTCGCGGGCATGCTGGTGCCATTTCGGCTCTGCCGGCGGCCGTGCGGGAGGTTGCGGCCTTCCCCGGTTGCAAGCGCCAACTGATGAGCTGTTATAAATATCGTCGCTGCGGATGACCTGGTTGGATAGGGGATGTCCATCTAGACGTGCCGGTATGGCGGTATCCAAGGACCGAACCGGGTAAAGACGAGACCACTCCTGGTCCTGCTGGTGTGTGGAGCTGACTCGGACGGCCGATCAATTTGCCACAGAGTACTTCAAAATCACAAGCGTGCGACGATAGTTTATTTGTCTCATACTCCTCCATTTCCAAATATTTGTTTTTCTAAATATTTCAAATAGACTACAATATATTGATGTATGTAGACATATTTTATCGTGCAGATTCACTCATTTTGCTTCCTATATAATCACTTGTTAAAATCTTTAGAAAGACAAATATTTGAAAACGAAGGGAACAGAAGATTTCAAGTGTGTACTTCAATGGTACGGCGAACGTGGGAACTAGTAGAGATTCGAGTTCTTTTTGTCGAAGAGACGCGAGAAGTCGAAACGCACACGAAAGTAAAAATAAAAATGAAGAAAAGTGTACGATTGCTGACCAGTCAACTAACTTTTAAAGCCATCATGGCTTGAACAACATCAACAACAAAAAAACTCAATGACATTTGATCGACTTACAGGTCCACACTCGGTCTAGACGTATGCGAGCATTTTGAGAGTTGGCGTTGAACACGCCCTTACCTTGTAATCTCATATCAGCTCGTATGAGAGACACCATGGAAGGCTCAAGATAATTGTCTAGCAGTAGGGAAAGGTGATCTTAAGTACTATCAGCAATCTAGCAAGATCAATGCTTAAGAAAAGACTGATATATTTGTCTAAGCACTTTGCATCGTACAAGGTCTGATTTATAAAATGCAAAAATAATCACTTCAAATCCAGTCACAGGTATCCTGAACCGAACCGCTCTATTCCATACCGTCTTGCCACAATATGATGAAAGCAAAACTTGGTCCTTCAATCTAGTTGGTGAGCCTCTGGATTCGCCTCCCCTGCCACTTCGATGGTCTACGGCGAGGAGTGAAGTCCCAATGCCTCTGGCCAGACAGTAGTTTATGTTAGAGTTTATTTAGAGATGGTGTTCCGGCCGACCCTCATCGAGTTTGTACGAGAGGGAGCTTGATCTCGCGATCTCATGAATCGCACTGGTGTGGGTTACAGTTGGGATAGAAAGAGTTGTTTATTATCATTTGCATGGGTACCTTATATGGTCGTTCACACAGTTCAAATTCGATATTTAAAAAAAATGTTAAGTATCGAGTTTCTTGGTGGGTAGCGGAAGCGCCGATTTTCGTCTCGTTTCTGAAAAACTCGGGTGAGGAAAAAAACCTGACCCAAGTTAGGCCTTGTTGAACTACGAGTGACATGTCCTACCTCACGCGCACCATTGGTATTTTGACATGGAGTTCCATGGTGAACATGCCATTGATTACTCCCACATGTACACATTTGTGATTTAGCGAGGATATATTTGCCAACTCGCTAGATAGCGGATAGTGAAGTTGCAAACCATTTAACCATTGTATTTCCAATGTTGTTTATGTTTTGGTGAGTCTTTTTAAAAACGTAAAAAATCTTAATCATCTTCCTTTTCGATTGTGGGTGTTGCACAATATTGTCCTAAATCAATGCATGCTTCAACGTAAGTCTCCCTTTTATTATCTATATGAATATCTTGCACTGAGTGAACACAATTGTGAATGACATGATGATGATGAACGTGCCGACATGCCACTAACATGAAAAGCAAAAGGCTAAAAAAAATGAAAAACACTTATTCCCTCCGTAACTTAATATAAGACGGTTATTTACACTATAACAGTGTCAAAAAGTGTCTTCTATTAAGTTACAGAGGGAGTAGATATTTGTTGTTGGTTGTAAACTCCATGCCTGGTGTGGTGTATAACAGTTATTTCTGACACCACTGGTGTATAACAGCTTTCGTGTAGGTAACACAGTAAGCATGCTATATTATATTATGACCCTCATGCTCGAAGCATAAGTGTATAGCTGATTCATTGACAAACACATTTGGTATGATCAAGACAGAACACCAATCATAACAGCAAGATGAGTTGATGAGCAAATGTGAGTGAGAGCTGGCACACTGTACACATGAATGGGCGTTAACTTCTTTTCACATGTTGCTCCCTCTATATAACTTCACATCGAAGTTCACTCCATATCTTGCCATGGAAAAAACAGATGAACCCCTCAATGAAAAACGCTAGTGTACTATTTGAGATGCTGGAGCAAACCAAAACAACTACACCTAAGGGTTGGCAACGGAGACGCGAAGCTGACCGAGAGGAAGGATGAGGTGGCGTGGGACATGCCAAGGGATAGGGATAGAGAGCAATCTCAGATGGGTTCGACATTCAGATGCAACCTCCCCCGCTTCGTTGAATAATCTGCATGGCCGGTGTGCCGTGCCTCGTATCAGGAAGAAGCTATTGCCATCTGACCGTGCGCTGCAGACGTAGCCGGCAGTTCACAAGACGGAGAAAAGAGTGCTAGCCACAGGCAGGGCACAATATGTGACTATTTTCCAACCTTGAAGCCAGGAAATAGAAACTCGAAACCCAAAGCCACACATAACACAATCACAAGCATGTACGTTAAAGTTCTTTTTTTCTTATGAAAATGAGGTACATACATCGGCCTCTTTGTCATCGTCATGCACACATGTAATATTATTAATTATTAAATAGAGTACATAACAAAGGCAACCCCAACGAAAGAAGATATAAATAAAGATAACGCCAATGGATACTTTGAATTCTTACACATCAACGCTATGAACGTCCTCATGCCATTGTTGCCACGTCCGACCGGAGATGGCTTGAACAAGGATTTTCATACTGGCAACACCTTCAACGGGGTAACAATGCAAATTCGTCGCTGCTAACGTCGATCAATAAAGATCAGGGCAAGAAAATTCACCGCAAGCATGAAGTGGCATTCAAGTCAACATCTTGATGATAGATCGTTCGACGATCCCATCCACCAATAATCCACGCCAAGCCAAAAAGACACTAGAATATTGGTGAGATGTCTTTCCACCATAGACAACCTCCACGGTAGACAGGAGGGCGCCCATGTCTCGGTGCAGATCTGACCGCTGCCGCTGCACAATGATATGAGTCACATTGTAGTATCTACCATAATACCATACCATCAGAGCCACTACCCCTGATGCTAGATGGACGTAGTGAACCGCTAGTAGACCCCTTAGTCATATAAGCCAGACACTGGCGCTGACCCCACGAGCCTCCTCTGCGATGACCGTTGCAAACAACCTCGTCATACCAGGCTTTGAAGATCGCAATAGCCATCATTGAAAGAATGTCGACCAGGGCACCATCCTATGCCTCACAGGATTGCAATCATTCACCACCTGTCGATAGGGCTAGAGAAATTAGGCCACGCCACATTAAAATCGAAAGATGTTAAATCCTCACACAAAGAGCCAACAACTTGCTCCTCCTGATAGACACACAAACTGTAAGCCAACATGTCTGGCAACACATGTCCTTGTAGGCCCTTCTTTGACGCTAAATCAGACGTCGTCGAGATAGGGAGAGGCTGGAGAGTTCTTATTCCAATCTGCCATCACACTAGTAGAAAACAGGACTTTGGTTGGGGCCTGGCCAGCCCATTAGTCCCGGTTCAGTCACGAACCGGGACCCATGGGGGCATACCTCCCAGTTCGTGCGCCCAGGGGGGCGGCCGGGCCTCGTGGGGCATCTGTCCCGGTTGGTCTGGACCCATTTGTCCCGGTTCCAGGCACAAACCGGGACCAATGGTCCTCGCTCCTAGCCCACACCCATTGGTCCCGGTTCGTGGCTGGAACCGAAACAGAAGGGGTGCCTTTAGTCCCGGTTCCAGCCACGACGGGGACCAATGGGGTGCCTATATATACCCCATCGCCGGCGAGCAGAGCACTCCACACTGCTCTGTTTTTTCGGGCCGGCAAGGGGAGAGCTTTGTGGTGCTCTAGCTCACCTCCTATGCACATGAGGTGTTCGATGAAATGCCCGAGCCATACTAGTTAAGCTTGCTCCTCTCGAAGCTCGAACTCCAAGCTCCATTTTCTCCGAGATTTGTCTAGGTTTAGTGGTCTGTCACGTCCCGTCCCCGTCTTCAACGCCGTCGATCGCCCGCGCTGATCTCGTCGCCGACACCATCGTGGTGAGCCTCTTTTTCTATCTATGATTTTGTTACTTTTATTATTGCTTGTTATTGTTTCTTTAGATAGATATTTGTCTAATTTTCTTACTTTTATTATTGCTTGTTGTCATATAGTGCGATGGTTTTGATATCCGCCCACGTCGGCCCTCGTCGTGTCTACTATTCGGATGTGG
The DNA here is from genome assembly GCA_902687465.1 of Secale cereale. Lineage (NCBI taxonomy): Eukaryota > Viridiplantae > Streptophyta > Magnoliopsida > Poales > Poaceae > Secale > Secale cereale. Next base: position 64,201,883 of record LR738716.1, read on the forward strand.
TATATTATGTTTAATTTATAACTATTTGTTTTAGTGTTTATAACAATTATGCCGACCAATGTGACATAGATGTTTTTATCTAGGAGGTAGTTGAACCGGAAATTCCAACCGACCCTCTTGTGGAGAGGTTAAATTTAGTTGAAAAGGAAACATTTACTTGAAGAAAAAATTGCAAAAAATAGAGGAGGAGAAGATGGAATTAGAGTTGCATGTTGCGGAAGTCGTCGATGATCACAAGATCAAGATGGATCCTATTGTCAAGAGGTTAAATTTAGTTGAAGAAGAAAACAATTACTTGAAGGAAAAACTAAAATAAATTAAGGAGGAGAAGATGATATTGGAGTTGCATGTTACGGATGTCGCCGATGATCACACGATCAAGATGGATGCCATGCGCTTGAAGATTATAAAGACTAGAAAATATGTCATTCATAGCGAGGCTTGGTATCATTATGCCATTGGATCAATTGTTACCTTGGTTGCGATTATGATCGTATTTGTTGTTGTATTGAAATGTTCTACATAGTTTCAATGTATAGTTTAGTTAGATGCTCTAGAGAGCTATGTATGTACTTTGAATTTAATGTGATGATGAACTTATATTAATTGATCACTATTATCTATCCATGATGTTCTGTAATGGTTTTTGACACACTTAATTATATATAAATGCAAGTAGATAAACCGACAATGGATGTACGGTGACAGACACACCTCCGAGTACATTAATGGCATGCATAATTTTCTCGAAGTGGCTAAGGCAAACAAGCAGAATGGCAAAGACCTTCCAGATAGTGATATTCGGAAGGCTCTTGCTGAACTTTGTACCAAAAAGCGAATTATTCTATCTCGGACTCCGTTCTAGAACAACTTTGAAAAGCTTCGTACCATCGTCATGCCTCGGTTACTTCCGGCAAATGATGAAGGCATGGATTTGTTTAATCCTTTGATACTAGACAAACATGACATGAGGGGGTTGAAGGTAGGGAACTAGGGTAGAGGGTCGTGGATCGCCGAGCGGTCGAGGGTCGTCCAGGGGTCGAGAGGTTGCCTACTGTCAAAGTATTGAAGAAATCCATGCCTTCATCATTTGCCAGAAGTAACCGGAACATGATGCTGGTACGAAGCTCTTCAAAGTTATTCTGAAACGGTGTCCCAGATAGGATAATCCGCCTTTTCGTACGAATTTCATCAAATGCCTTCCAGATAGCGATATTCGGAAGGCTCTTGCTGAACTTTGTACCAAAAAGCGAATTATCCTATCTCGGACTCCGTTCCAGATCAACTTTGAAAATCTTCGTACCATCGTCATGCCCCGGTTACTACTGGCAAATGATGAAGGCGTGTATTTGTTTAATCCTTTGACACTAGAAAAACGTGACATGAGGGGGTCGAGGGTCGGGAACTAGGGTAGAGGGTCGTGGAACACCGAGCGTTCATGAGAGAGGCGTTGCAGAGGCCACCCCAAACCCTAGAGAAGCGTTGAGGCCACTAATATGGTTCCTTGTTGTGATTAGCTAGCTAGGTCTACGTTTGCCACTAATATATCCATCTATCATGTTTGTATAATAATTGCCATGTCGTAATATTTGCAGAAACTGTGGAGATATGACGAGACGAGGTAGCAGAACAGGTGTTGGGGGACATAATCGCAGCCGGAGCTGATGTCGACTTGTATCTCAACGTCGACTGCGATGGTCTGGAAGGACAGGTGATCAAAAAGCAGGCTACGGTGATACAATGGATGAGGAAGCACATGATTATGATGGCTCCGGTGACAGAACGGAGTCCGGCCAGGTATATATATAAAGCATGTGCTGACTATAGCTAATTGATGCATTGATTGTTTTGGTATGTACACGTATTAACTCTCTTCTTTCTTCTTTTCTAGCCCTCCGGATCGAGCCAAAATTCGGTAAGGAGACGAGGCCCGAAGAAAAGGTTGCGCCAGGATGAAAAGTTCATCATAGAAGAAACCACGCGCGATGGCCTACCGTTTAAACCCATCAAGGCCAATGACGCATTTTCTGCTCAGTGTGGGGTTGTTGTTAGGGACATGATCCCGATTAGCATCCACCTATGGTACAAGCCTCAGAATGAAGACCCTCAGGTGTCTTATGTCAATGATATGCAGAAAAATGATCTTTCGACCGCGTTGAAGGCCAATTTCACCCTACCACCAGAGGAGGATCCGGAGAAGCTACCAGTTATAGAGCCATTGGTCAAGGAGGCCCATCTTAAGAAGATGGGTGAAGTATTCAGGAGGTGGAAGAATGAGCTGAAAGCAAAGTTTGTCGACAAAGACAAGACTACCGAATTCACCAGCCGGTTTGAGAAGATCAGAGATCACTGGGACGCATTTGTGGCCCACAAGAAATCGGAAAAGAGTAAGAAGATGACAGAGACAAACAAGATAAATGCTGTGAAGAAGAAGCATCACCATCGCACGGGGTCAGGTGGCTACCTCAAAGCCCGACCATTGTGGGACAAGGCCGAGAAAGACCTGCTTGCTAAAGGGGTCCAACCACATACATTACACTGGCCAAACCGTTCATGGACTTGGTTCTTCGGGGTTGGGGGAACCTTGGACCCTGAAACAGGGAAGTGCGTTTGGACGGACGAGCAATTTGCAATACCCATCACACAGCTTCAGCACTATATCGAAGCAACGCAGGAAGGGATGTTCGTTCCCGACAAAGAGAACGACGAGCTCACAATGGCCCTCTGGAATCCTGAGCACCCTGGACGGACACGAGGCACGCAGGCTCCGTTTCGTGGAAGACTGGGTTTCCGACGCAGGCGGTTACAAATGCCGGGAGAGGAAGAAGAAAGTGGATCAGAGCACTCTGCAGGCGCTGCACGCAAGGGTAAAACCGCTAGAGGACGAACGAGAAGCAGTTCGCAGCAAGCGACCTGCCGAAGCTACCCCGCCATCTCAGCAGAGAAGCAGCGTGGCTTCCACCGTGCTGCCTCTGGAGCCTGTCTTCATGGCTCCTGCTAGCTACCCCGTGGATGCTATCACGGAGTCTCAACATTGTCACCTTATGACACAATTGTTGCAATTCAAAGTCAAGGCGGCTGTAGGATCTGTTTTTCCTACTGAACCTGACGCAACTTTTCACTGCTGTCCGATTCCAGAAGGATATGCTAGAGTGATGGTGGATCAAATAACGGAGGGGTTTGAGGATCTCGAGCTTGACCACCCTACCGGTGAAGGGGAGACTCGGCTGGGTTCTTCTCTAAACACTCCATGCCTATGGCGGAAGGACCTCATCAACCTTCCGAACTGTACGCCTCCGCCTCCTCCGGCGAGTCACTGCACTCCGCCTCCTCCTCCGCCTCCTCCTCCGGTGTAACGCCCAGATAATTAAGCTACAGTAATACTCTGCTCATGATGCCATGTCATTGTTTTTACTGTTGCTGGAAATCACTTTGGTTCAAACTGGTTCAAATTCAAATTTAAAATAAGTCAAACAAATAAAGTTTTCAAAGTGTCAAAACTAAAATGTTCAATGGGTGGCAAATAATCTTTGGATATTTGTCATGTTGAAACCTATATCTTATAAAGTGTTTTAATGCCCTTTGATAATTAAAACAATGGCTAAAGATAATTGCTAAATGATTTTTAAATTATAAAAGTACTAAACTATTTTATTTTGAACCTCTAACTAAATGTGGCAGTGGTATATTTAATAGTACTAATTGAGAGTCTAGGTTTGTATTTTTATAAATGTAAAAGCAGAATAAAACTAAATAGAAAACAGAAAATGAAAAATAAGAAAAGGAAAAACAAAAGACAAAAACATAAAAAAGGGGGAAAACCCCCTGGGCCACTTGGCCCAGCCGGCCGAAGCGGCTCAGGCCACCAGGCCCACTGCACCCCCCCCCGTTTCCCCCTCCTCTGTTCACAGAGGGGGCGTTGATAGCACCGATGGCTGACACGACCCCGGCCATCGCCGTGGCGACCATCCGTCGACTTCACCGACGACCTCGGTGCCTATATGACCCATGCGCGCCGAACCCTAGCGCGCCCACTTGCCCCTCTCCTCTCGTCACCCTCTCCCCCAGATGTCGCCTCCCCTCACTTTTTCCCTCGGTGGATCCCCTCCATCCCGACGCCGCACCTCCGCGGCCACCGAGCCCCTCCTACCTCATTGGCGTGCCCCGACCTTCGTCGTCCTCCCCTACTTCCTCTACGCCGACGGAATGATCCCGGGGGAAGCTACAAAGACGACCCCGAGCTCTTCGTCCACCTCTGCCTTGCCGATCGCCGTCGTCAATTCTGGCCGCCACTGTAGCTACTAACGTCTCGACGGGCCTCCTTGTGCCTTCACGGTGAGCCCCGTACGGAACCCCTCTCCCAGCGCTCCGTTTGGTCGCGTGTAGCCATTGTTGCCATCACCACCGTAGTCGTAGCTCGGACTGTCGGCCCCGTGCATCCCGCACGTCGTGCCTCGGTTCTGTTCGCGCCCTTGGCCGCCTCTCCGCCCGCTCGCTCTGGCCTCGCCCCGACGCCCCTGGCTCCGGCGCCCCTCGCCCGGGCTCGCCAGCTCCCCGCGCCACCCTCCTACTCTTACTGCCGCCGCTGCGCCTCTCTCCGGCCTCCCTTGTCGAGCCACCGCCCCGTATCTGCCTTCCGCTTGCACGCAGGCGGCCACCCTCACCGCCGTTCCCGCCGGCCCTCGCCCTACCTTGCCAACCCGCCTAGCCCCACCGTCGTTCCCGCCGGCCCAGCCCCGCCACTCACAGGCGCTGGCCGCCCCTTCCCCTCCGGCGCCTGCCGCCTCCGCGTACCGCCACGTCCAGCCGCGGCCCCAGCCGACGGCGCCCTGGGGCTCCGCCGCCGTGCTCGGCCGGCCTCGCCCCACGCCCAGGTGCCCGTTCGGGCGGGCGCCCGCCCCCTTTACGTCGCGCGCCTGTAACCCGCCGTCAGCTTAGCCCCTCGGCCCTATGACATGTGGGCCCAGCCCCCTTAAAAAAAGAAGAAATAAAAAAAGATTTAAAAAAAGATTATAAAAATAATTAATTAATTGATTATAATTAACTTAATTAACTTAATTTAGTTGTTTTAGTTAAACTAATTAATTAGTTAACCTAACTAATTAGTAATTAGTTAGATGTCTCAATGATAGGGGGCCCCACCACCCTGTTGACCAGTCAAACGTTGACTGGTCAACTTGGACCCCTTGGCCCACCTGTCAGCCTCTGGTACACTTCTGTGTACACAGAGCTGGGTACCCGTAGCAATTTATTATTTAATTTCGAGTTAATAATAATTTCAGAATATTAATAAAACTTTGAAAAATCATATAAAATAATCCGTAACTCGGATGAAAAAGATTTATATATGAAAATTGCTCAGAATTTCAAGACGAATCGGAATACGCGGTCCGTTCGTCCACCACACATCCCTAGCATTCTGAACATGGAACAATCCCCTTCATTTCGTCTGTCCAGAAATGCCTAACACCGGGAATGCTTTCCCGGGTGTTTTCCCCCTTCGCCGGTATCGTGTAGTACTGCGTTAGAACACGCCTAGTACCGCTTATTGTCATGTCATGCAACTGTGTGCTATGTATTTATTGTTTCTTCCCCCCTCTTCTCTCCGGTAGACCCAGAGACCGCTGCTGATGCACCTGCGATCGTCTACGTCGACGACGACCCTACTTCCGTTTCAACAGAGCTTCCAGGCAAGCCCCCCCTTTGATCATCCCGATATCGCCCATTCCATTCTTCCTTATGCTTGCATTAGATTTCGCTACTATTATTGTTTGATCCTATTTTGATGCATAGCCTGCTTTTGTTACCTACATACTATGCTAAACTGCTTAGTATAGGTTGGATAGTGATCCATCGGTGACCCCACCCAGTCCTTGTTGCCCCTGCTTCATCATCGACGACTCGAGCAATGTGATCGAAGACCGAAGCCTGACTATCCTTGTTGCCCCTGCTTCATCATCGACGACTCAAGCAACGTGATCAAAGATCGGAGAACGACACTTCACATCACATCACACCCCCTTTGTTGCTCGACTCTGTAGAGGTACTATCGGGTGCCGAGGGTGAAACCTCGTAACACACTCATGATGATAACTCTGTAGTGTAGCTATTCGGTCGTGGTCATCGAGGGTGATTCCTCTTTCTCCATTCCCAGTACGACTCTGTCGTGCAACCCCTCAAGTGTGAACCTCGGGGGTGATTCCTCATAGTTCACCTTGACGGACACATCGAGTGGAATTCGTCGGGGGTGATTCCTCAGGTTTTCCACCTTGATGTTTTGGACACACAGTTACATGGACTTTAATTGAGACCTTTGTGAAAGGCGGCCGGGCCCGAAGAGCACCCGTGGGAGTTGTTACGGTGGCGGCTGGCTGTTTAGCGGTATCACCCAGGAGGGGTGATAGCTCCGGACTTGTCCCGACAGCCATCACTTCTATCAATAATGCACTAACAGATTTGGGTATTTGTTCTGAGTTGGCCTCTGGCCTTTACGCACTAACCGCCACGCGAGAAAAGTTATGGGCCTCGACGTCGTGGTATCAGCCGAAGCTTTGTTAGACGTCCAGTTCAGCATTGCGGCACGGCCTGGTCGGCGCCCCAATGGAGGTGGCCTGGATCGCCCTGCGCGCAACATTCCGGAGTGCAACGGGCGATTGATACGTCCAAAACGTATCTATAATTTCTGCTTGCTCCATGCCACTTTTGGGTGATATTGCTATGATATTCATACACTTCCATACACTTTTGATCATATTTGGACTAACTTACTAATCCAGTGCACCCCAGTGCCAGTTTCTGTTTTCGGCTGTTTTTGTATTTCAGGTTTTCACGTTTCGAGAACTGCCCAGAAAAATCCAGAAAAATTATATAAAAAATCAGCGTATCGGAAACAACACTGCGTCCGAAGGGCAGCCTGGGGGGGGGCGCCACAGGGGCTCCAGGCGCCCTGTGGGCGCGCCCCCCCTGGGCCGTGCCGGGGGGGCGCCTCGGCCCCCCGAGAGCCCCCCGGTGCCCTACTTTGGCATATATTTAAAGGACTCTCCGAAACCCTCAAAACATGACTTCTTTTCGCGATCCCATCTCTGTTCCGCCGCCGCCGCCGCTTCCAAGATCGGGAGCACCAGGAGAACTCTTCCCGGCACCCTACCGAAGGGGAGGATCACCACCGGGAGCTTCTCCACCACCATGGACGCCTCCCGGATGACTCGTGAGTAGTCGCCCTTGGACCATGAGTCAATGACCAGTAGCTATGTGATGTTATCCTCCCGTTCTTGTGCTTCACTAATTAGTCCTCGTGAGCTGCCCTACATGATCGAGGCACCTATGTAATCCTTATGCTGTTGCTATGTTGAGTTTGCTGGGATCCGATGGATTATGAGATTATGTTCAGATTGATCTTGAGTAATATATTTGATTCACCTCTTTTATATTTTAGTTCATAAGTAATTCTTGCATGTTCTCCGTTGTTATTTATTGCTTTGGCCGAGTAATAGGTAGTGACTCCAAGAGGGAATGTTATGCTCGATTGTGGGTTCATGCCCCTCGATGACTAGCTTGAGTGACAGAAACATGAGTCTAGGGGATGTGCTGTTGCCACAAGGGGGAAAACAACGGTGCTTGTGCCCGCGGGTGCAAGGATTGTTTACTTTACGCAAAGTTCTTTTAATGCAGTTGTTTGTTGCATTGAGTTTACACTATGGGTGGGACTCGCAACTTAATACCAGCGAGATGTTCTGGATAGATATCTCAAGGTGGATGATTAGTAGTAGATATTGATGGATTTCGGTCTACTTACTTTGGCATACCGCCCATGCTTTGAACCTCAACCTTTCTTGCAATGTAGTCAGCATTGGTTTGCGTTCGTGGTCCTGTCAATTGCCCAGCTGTAATTTGTTTACCTCACATAGTTGTTTTATCGTCTTTTGGGAGAGAGACATCACTAGTGAACATCATGAGACTCCGGTCCATATTACCATCATTGATCACATCCACTATTTACTTTTCGTTATTTACCTACTATCGCAAAAACTATCTATCACTACTATCATTGCTTTTAACCCTTTGTGAACTACAAGGCCGGAGAGATTGACAACCTCTCTGTACTCGTTGGGAGCAAAGTTATTTGTATCTGTGTGCAGGTCCACGTTGATTGCTAATTGCGCCGTTAGCAATTGACACCTACTTGTTGAACCTAGGAGTCTCTGGGGATTCGATCCTTGGCATCTTTGCTAGGGGAAAACACTTCTACTTACTGCATCTTACACCTTCCACTTGGGGTAACCAACGAGGGGTTCGAGGCCCATCAAGGAGTATTTTCTGGCACCGTTGCCGGGGACTCCACTCTTCAGGATAGGGGAGTTGCATGCTATCTTTTACCTTTGCTTTTTAGTCTTGTTAGTTTACTTTTCATTTTTGCTTTAGTTCCTTTTATCGAAAATCACAAAAATAGTTATCTTGCTTGCTTGCTACTATGGGTTCCACCGAGAACACCAAGTTGTGTGACTTCACTAGTCACAACAACGATGACTTTATCAGCACACCTATCACTACACCTGCCACTTCAGCACCTTCATATGAAATTAAACCTGCTTTACTGAACTTAGTTATGAAAGAACAATTCTCCGGTGCTGGAGATGATGCTGCTTTACACTTGAACAACTTTGTAGAACTTTGTGATATGCAAAAGTACCAAGAAATAGATGGTAATATTGTTAAGCTTAAGCTTTTTCCTTTCTCCTTGAGAGGAGGAGCTAAAATTTGGTTTCAGTCTTTGCCTAGAAATAGCATATATTCATGGGACAAGTGCAAAGATGCTTTTATCGGAAAATACTATCCACCTGCTAAAATTATCCAACTTAGAAGTAACATCATGAATTTTAAACAATTGGATAATGAACACGTTGCCCAAGCTTGGGAACGTATGAAATCTCTTATCAAAAACTGCCCTACTCACGGTTTGACTACTTGGATGGTTATCCAAACTTTTTATGCAGGCTTGAACTTTACCTCGCGGAACTTGTTAGACTCGGCCGTGGGAGGAACTTTTATGTCAACTACACTTGGTGCTGCCACAAAGCTTCTCGATGAGATGATGACCAACTATTCCCAATGGCACACCGAACGCGCTCCAACAGGTAGGAAGGTAAACTCTGTCGAGGAGATTTCCTCCCTTAATGAAAAAGTTGACTTGATTATGTCTCTACTTTCGAAGCAATCTTCTGTTGATCCTCGTTATGATCCTTTGGATTCTGTGATTGCCGATGCTTATAGGAGTAACTTTGGTAATAATTCTAGAACGTTCCCCTCTAATTCCTATGGGAACAACAATGCTCATCCTAACATCAAGAATTCCTTCCAAGAAGATAGAGACCTGTCTGGCTATAAGAAACTGGTAGAAATAGAGGAGACCACCAAGAACTACATGCACACCCAATATGAACAAAACCAAACCTTCTCGAGGCAATTAAATGAGCATACTGCTATCTTGCAAGACATTAGTAGACGATTAGAGAACATAAATATTGAGATTTCTAACCTCCAGACTAGACTCACTATCACTGAAACCCAAGTTTCCAATATGTCCCACACACAGGCCACTTGGATAAACCAAATGGCAGCTAAACCTGAAGTGGTTGCATCCCTAAGGGAGGAAGAGGAAAGAACTAAGAGCCTTCCTACCCACCATACTGTTGCTACTATCCAAGTTATTGAGGATGTTCACACTCTTAGCACCCAATGTACTCCTGGTCCCAATGGACCTATTAATGGTGATGCTATAGAAACTATCAAACAGGTGAACCTTAAGGACACCACTACTACTTTACTTGATGCTCGTGACCTTGATTTTGATAATTGCACTCTTACAGAAGTTATTGATTTCCTTCACAAGATGTCTAGAGATCCCCGCACTAGCACGCTTAACCTTGCCTTCGCAGAGCATATCACTAATGCTCTCATCAAAGCTAGGGAGGAGAAACTTAGAGTAGAAGCCTCCATACCTAGAAAGCTAGAAGATGGTTGGGATCCTATGATAAAAATTTATTTGAATGACTTCTCTTGTTATGCATTATGTGATGTTGGTGCTAGTACCTCTGTTATGCCCAAAAGGATATATGATATGCTTAAATTAAAACCTTATGATTCTTGTTCTTTTGGTGTTCATCTCGTTGATTCTTCCATAAAGAAACCTTTGGGGAGGATCGACGATGTTCTTATTGTTGTCAATGATAATTATGTGCCCGTTGATTTCACTATTATGGATATTGAATGTGATCCTTCATGTCCAATTATTTTGGGACGTCCCTTTTTGCGCACCGTTGGTGCTGTCATTGACATGAAAGAGGGTTATATAAAATTTCAGTTTCCTCTCAAGAAAGGGATGGAACACTTCCCTCGTAAGAAGGTCAAGTTACCTTTTAAGTCCGTTGTACGGGCTAGTTATTCTTTTACTCTTGATAAAACTTGATGTATGCATTATGCCTAGCTTAAAGGCATAAAAGAAAGCGCTTTTGGGAGGCAGCCCACATGAATAAATTTTTTGCTTTTGTTGTGTCTTGATGTTGTTTACTGCTGTAGCATCATCATTGTATCTTTGCTTTTCATATTTGTGCCAAGTATAGCCTCTGATTGCTAGAAAGTTCAAAAGTTGTGAGGTGCTGTCCAGGAAACAGATTCTGTCCTTGGATAGAAAAATTCGTATAAAATCACCAGGTCATCTTTTTGGTCTGAATTTTTTCGAAAGCGTTCTCTATATAATTGTCTTTCGTGCGTCAGTTCTGAGTTTTTTTATTTGAGTTGCAGAAGTATCCCGAACAGGTCAATTACTGCCTGCTGTTCTGTTTTTCACAGATTCTGTCCTGTTTTGCCTTACCTTCACTTTGCAAATTAAGAACTTGCTTTTTCTTTGCAAAAACCTTTTCGCAATCTTGAGAAACAGTAGAACTTCAAGAATATCCTTATTTCCAGCAAGGTATAATTATTTTATTAAGGGTACTAACCTCGCTAATCAGATTATGATGAGTTGTGTATGAAGGGAGTTTTCAAGTGTGCGAGGGAAGATGATAAAAAGATTCAGGAGTGTCCAGCGCTCAAGCTTGGGGATGCCCCCGTGCACCCCCAAGAAATATTCAAGGAGATTCAAGCGTCTAAGCTTGGGGATGCCCCCCGTGCATCCCCTTCTCCATCAACATTATCAGTTCGTCTTTCGTTTCGCTATATTTTTATCACTTCATATGTTATGTGCTATGCTTGGAGCATCTTGCTTTTAGTTTTCTTTTTAGTTTTTCATAACGAGTCGGAACTCAGCATTCCTTTATGTGGGAGAGAAACATGCTCCACCTCTACCTAGAACATTACATAGAATTTTCATGTCTATCTATGCTGTGTGTGTTCTTTGTCTTTTAATAGCTACTATCGTGCTCTGCTCTTAGTATTCATGCTTATCTTTTCAAGAGCTTTTATTTAGTTGGTTGCTTGAACTCTTTTTAATTACCATGCTCACCTTATTAAGAGAGTTTGCTTCCGTTGCATGGGTTAATGTGTCTATGATAAAGATGCTACTTTCATGATGGTGCTTAGTAGTTCAGGTTTTCTTTTGGTTAATCTCAAATAGCTGGGAGGTTCCCAATGTGTTATTGGAGTACCAACTTGGTTTGTTTGCCTATGATGTGGTATGGTTTAGTAATATCTTCCTTTGAGAATTTATTTTGATTGACTTGGCGTATGCTCACGCATATTCAAGACTGTAAAGAAAGTCTGTCAAGCCTTGATGATCTTTTGTTTCTAAGTAGCGATATAACTACCATGCCTGATTCAATATTGCTTTGTCGCTCTGCATGATTATGACCGTCATTGCTCTCTTAGTTGGTCGCTCCCAGTCTTTTGCTAACCTCCACTTGCACTAAGCAAACTAACCATGCAATACATAGCTCATGGGAAAGTAGCCTAAAAACTATTGTGGTAAAGAATATGTTGCCTATGTATCTTGTTTCTTATGAGTTGCTTGCTGAGCGGTAACCATGTTTCTGGGGACGCCATCAACTGTCACACTTTTTTTGAATATCATGTGAGTTGCTATGCATGTTCGTCTTGTCTGAAGTAAGGGTGATTTACCGTGGGTTGAATTAATATGCATGTTGTTAGAGAAGAACATTGGGCCGCCAACCAAAGCCATGCATCATGGTGGAAGTTTTAGCTTGGACCTTAATCCTCAATCTCTCATGAGAATATGCTTATGCATTAAAGAGGAGTCCATCATCTATTTTCTATGTTGTCCCGGTATGGATGTCCTCAAGTTGAGATTTATCAAAAATGAGAAAATCAATTGCGATCTATCTCCTTGGACCTTTGTACAGGTGGCATAGAGGTACCCCTTTGTGACACTTGGTTAAAACATATGCAATGCAATGATAACCCATGGGGATCCGAGCTAATTAGGACAAGGAGCGAGCACTATTGGTATTCGATGCATGAGGCTTGCAACTTATAAGATGTTTTATACATGACACATATGAAGTACTACTACCGTTGACACAATTGCTTCCATGTTTTCAAAATAAAAAGCTCTAGCACTTAACCTTTCTTTTACCTTTATGTTGAAGCACCAACTACTGAGAGCATGATTGTCATTCTGAGTGTAATGTGCATTGTCCCAAAGTAGCATTGTCTTTTGCATGATTGTGATATCGTTTATTCTGAAATGATTGTATCTAGTCATCACTTAAACCTTGAAGGTGCCCTTGCATTTATGTTTTGCATCACTAAAGGGGGCAAGCTAGATATCACTTTATCATATTTGCACGTCATGTTCATTGCAAATCTTTTTGATGTTTCAGTTTCATGTTGTAAAACTTTCAGTCATTTGTGATTTTCTCTTGAGACAACTTAAATTACTATAGAATCATTGTCTCAGTAAGCTTTTGTCATATGACTATGAGAAAGTCTTATATGGTTAATAGCATGTCACCACAGAATTTATTCTTGTTATCATTTACCTACTCGAGGACGAGCAGGAATTAAGCTTGGGGATGTTGATACGTCCAAAATGTATCTATAATTTCTGCTTGCTCCATGCCACTTTTGGGTGATATTGCTATGATATTCATACACTTCCATACACTTTTGATCATATTTGGACTAACTTACTAATCCAGTGCACCCCAGTGCCAGTTTCTGTTTTCGGCTGTTTTTGTATTTCAGGTTTTCACGTTTCGAGAACTGCCCAGAAAAATCCAGAAAAATTATATAAAAAATCAGCGTATCGGAAACAACACTGCGTCCGAAGGGCAGCCTGGGGGGGGGGGGGGCACAGGGGCTCCAGGCGCCCTGTGGGCGCGCACCCCCTAGGCCGCGCCGGGGGGGCGCCTCGGCCCCCGAGAGCCCCCCGGTGCCCTACTTTGGCATATATTTAAAGGACTCTCCGAAACCCTCAAAACAGGACTTCTTTTCGCGATCCCATCTCTGTTCCGCCGCCGCCGCCGCTTCCAAGATCAGGAGCACCAGGAGAACTCTTCCCGGCACCCTGCCGGAGGGGAGGATCACCACCGGGAGCTTCTCCACCACCATGGACGCCTCCCGGATGACTCGTGAGTAGTCGCCCTTGGACCATGAGTCCATGACCAGTAGCTATGTGATGTTCTCCTCCCGTTCTTGTGCTTCACTAATTAGTCCTCGTGAGCTGCCCTACATGATCGAGGCACCTATGTAATCCTTATGCTGTTGCTATGTTGAGTTTGCTGGGATCCGATGGATTATGAGATTATGTTCAGATTGATCTTGAGTAATATATTTGATTAACCTCTTTTATATTTTAGTTCATAAGTAATTCTTGCATGTTCTCCGTTGTTATTTATTGCTTTGGCCGAGTAATAGGTAGTGACTCCAAGAGGGAACGCTATGCTCGATTGTGGGTTCATGCCCCTCGATGACTAGCTTGAGTGACAGAAACATGAGTCTAGGGGATGTGCTGTTGCCACAAGGGGGAAAACAACGGTGCTTGTGCCCGCGGGTGCAAGGATTGTTTACTTTACGCAAAGTTCTTTTAATGCAGTTGTCTGTTGCATTGAGTTTACACTATGGGTGGGACTCGCAACTTAATACCAGCGAGATGTTCTGGATAGATATCTCAAGGTGGATGATTAGTAGTAGATATTGATGGATTTCGGTCTACTTACTTTGGCGTACCGCCCATGCTTTGAACCTCAACTTTTCTTGCAATGTAATCAACATTGGTTTGCGTTCGTGGTCCTGTCAATTGCCCAGCTGTAATTTGTTTACCTCACATAGCTGTTTTATCGTCTTTTGGGAGAGAGACATCACTAGTGAACATCATGAGACTCCGGTCCATATTACCATCATTGATCACATCCACTATTTACTTTTCGCTATTTACTTACTATTGCAAAAACACTATCTATCACTACTATCATATTGCTTTTAACCATTTGTGAACTACAAGGCCGGAGAGATTGACAACCTCTCTGTACTCGTTGGGAGCAAAGTTATTTGTATCTGTGTGCAGGTCCACGTTGATTGCTAATTGCGCCGTTAGCAATTGACACCTACTTGTTGAACCTAGGAGTCTCTGGGGATTCGATCCTTGGCATCTTTGCTAGGGGAAAACACTTCTACTTACTGCATCTTACACCTTCCACTTGGGGTAACCAACGAGGGGTTCGAGGCCCATCAGCGATGGCCCATGACCCCGGAGTGCTTAGGATGTAGACCGGCGGGGACCTCCCTGCTGAGCCTAGGTAGGGCTACGACGTGTTGATCTTCCGAGGCCGGGCATTGACCCAGAAAGGTGTGTCCAGTCAGAGATGATCGAGCGTGAGGGTAACGTGGTGCACCCCTGCAGGGAAGTTATCTATTCGAATTGCCGTGTCCACGATAACGGACGTCCAGTCTTATATCCTGATCTATTATAACTAGAAATGGATACTTGAGATGTGTGATGGATATGTGGCTGCGAGATTACTTTCTCGCAGGGAGTCGAGGAAGGATCTCCAGGCCGTTAATACTACAACATGCTTGTTAATTATAAACTGCTATTCTGTATTTCCTTCTACTGCTGCAAGATGGTGATTTCCAGAAGATGCTTGAAGATGCTAGTCTTCGATAGGCTAGGCTTTTCCCCTCCTCTTCTGGCATTCTGCAGTCCAGTCCACATATACAGCATATTCCTTTGGTACTGATGCATACTTAGTATAGATCTGATGCTTGCGAGTACTTTGGATGAGTACTCACGGTTGCTTTGCTCCCCCTTTTCCCCCTTCTTCTTCTTTCTGGTTGTTGCAACCAGATGGCGGATCCCAGGAGCCAGATGCCACCCCAGTCGACTACTACTACTACCCCGATGGAGCCTACTACTACGTGGAGACAGCTGACGACCAGGAGTAGTTAGGAGGTCCCAGGCAGGAGGCCTTGCCTCTTCGATCGTTGATGTTTGTGCTAGCCTTCTTAAGGCAAAACTTGTATAACTTATGTCTGTACTCAGATATTGTTGCTTCCGCTAACTCTGCTGCTTTCGAGCTTCTGTATTCGAGCCCTCGAGGCCCCTGGCTTGTAATATGAAGCTTGTATTATTTTAATTTGTGTCTAGAGTTGTGTTGTGATATCTTCCCGTGAGTCCCTTATCTTGGTGGTACACATTTGCATGCATGATTAGTGTACGGACAAATTCGGGGGCGTCACATCCGGAAAGGGATCAGGGCACTCCGCCTCCTTCTCCGGGTGCTCAAGCATGTGGCGGAACTTCGCCTCCTTCTCCGCCTGCACCGGCGCGTCCGAGAAGCCCGCCTCCTCCTCCGCCTCGTTAGCAAGGTGGGAAGAGAGCCGCCACCGCTCCGGCTGCTCCGGCGCGTGGTAGCACTCCGCCTCGTTCTCCGCCTCGTAAGCAACAAAAGAAGGCAGCAGCAGCCGCTCAGACTGCTCCAGTGTCTAGCAGTACAACCAGAGGCAGGAGGCAATACAAATACGGTTCATCTCTCAAGCCTTTAAAGAAGTTAGCATATGAGAGGATCGACAAGGAGAACGCGGAGATCTCTAAAGCCGAAGTGAAGGAATTTTTTGCAAAGAAACCTCCACCTCCAAAGGAGAAGATAGATCCGGTGAGAGCGAAGCGCACTATTGATGCCCTGAAGAAACCACCACCGTCTCCGTCGAAAACCAACTATGAGCGCATTATTGAAAAGTCATATGTCGAAGCGGAGCGGTCGGGAAGTACTTGCAGTGATCGAAGGTTAGCACAATGAAAAAGTGGGGAAAAATCCCCAGGTCGACAAATAAGAGAACCAATCGTGCCCCCCACTCAAGGTGCCTAACGACATCGTCCCTAATCATCCGGGGATGGCGCCCGGTACCAATCCTACAGATTACCTAGCCAATGGTGTAGTTATTGATATGTTAGAGGTGGAGGAACACAAATACCGGTACGGGAATCCTCTTATCAAAGATGTCACTACTCTAACCACGATTATGCGAAGATTCCATGAGTGGTACATGGTTACCTGCAGAGACTCTGGTGGCCAGGATCCACTAGTAGATGAAGGGTCATCAGACCCGGTTCGTTTGGGCCTTTAGCCCCGGTTCCTGAACCGGGACAAGAGTGTCGGTACTAATGCTCTGACCCTTTAGTCCCGGTTCAATCCAGAACCGGGGCAGATGGGTGTCCACGTGGCCTGTGCGCCGAGCCCAGGCAGGAGGGGCTTTGGTCCCGGTTGGTGGTACCAACCGGGACCAAAAGGCATCCACACGTCAGCATTTCTGTGGCTGTGGTTTTTGTTTTTTTTTGAAAGGGGAGGGGGGGTTGGAGGTTTTGGGGGGTTAATTTAGGTGTTTCATATTGTGTTAGCTAGCTAATTAATAGAGAGAAGTGTCCTCTCTTATGTCCGTGCTTGGTCGACGCTACGTACTACACATACGTATAGAGAGGACTAGACACGCTAGCTAGCTAGCTAGCTAGTAAAGCAAACGAAGGAAACAGAAGATCGTATAATCAACATATATATATATATATATATGCATACAGAGAGAAGTAATATCGACCACCTCTCCTTCTCCGAGAGATTGGTCGAACAACAAGTTCTCGTATATCTATCCGACACTACCGGGTACATATATACAATAATTATCTCTTACAAATATAATCTCCTATAGGATGGACGCATGGTCCACATAGTATTCTCCGTCTGGCATGATCACGTGTTCAATGAAGAATGCCGCCAATTCCTATTGAATTGCTCGCAGACGATCTGGTGTTAGGAGTTCATCCCGCATCCGAAACATCTAATTTGAAGTAGGGGGTCAATACATGAAATGTTGCTATAAATTTGTGAATATTATTAATTGCTTACGCACTTCAAATTGTGCTTCAGAGTAGCCCCGCTCACAGGTCGTGTGGCGGATGGACTCGCAAATGTAGTATCCACAGTAATCATTCCCGGGTTCCTGCCACAACCACTTTACAAGAAATAGAGGTCAATCAAACTGATAAGCAAGAATGCCAAATTGGTATTGATGAAACTAGCGCTTGAATCAAGATATAGGAGATGCGCGCGCGGAACATGCTACTATATAGTACTTACTTTCGGGTATCTAAATTCTAGCTTCTTCGGCAGTCCCGGAGATTTTTTGGTGAATTTTCTCCAAACCCTGCCAGACAAAGAAAACAATTAGTTGATATCAGAAATGAAGTTGCTGATATGCATGGTGGATAATATTGATCGATTTAACTTACCTGACGAGCATTTGAGTCATGTCCGCATACTCCTCGGGATCTTTACGTTTAGAGTCCAAGACAGTTACTACTCCCTTCTCAAGCTTAATCTCTAAGAGAATATAGTGGAAGCTGCGCATGCATGCATGAACTCATCAATTACATCACTATAACCTTGACTGATATATAAGGGAAACCAAATATGCACAAGACAGTAACACTCACTTGAAGTTGTAAGGAAAGAGTATTATATCTTTGTTTTCATTTACCACCAACGATCGTAGCAAGTTGGTCTCGGTATCGTCGGGACGCAATTTAACCTCGGTTGCATCTATGAGGTATGTGTTAATGAACCCAATATCACCTACTTGTCTTTTCTTCAATTCGACGATCTTCAATCTGCATAATATAGTGAGGATAATTATAAATACATGCAATGAAGATCAGCTATATAGAGAGACTTAATGACAGAAGTAGTACTACTTACAGACAGTAGCAGGTGACCGTTGTTTTATCGAGGGCCAATTGATTGAAAAACTGATAGAACTCCTCAAATGGAACATGCAACAGTTCAATTCCAACGAGGTCATGCTCTGGTTTAACTCTCAAATACAAGCTATCCCTCCCCCCAGACTCTCTGCAGATTTTCAAGTATCAATCATGCAATCTTCGCATATTCGTTGATAGAGATCTTTCATTTTTGACGAGAGGCTTCCCGTACTCGTATCTTTGTATCTACACCTCCAGGAAATCATAATGTACATCATCGGATAGGTAATCTCCAAGATTGGTATAACCGGGCACCATCCTCGGATCATTAGCGACCATGTCGCTAGACACCTTGAGCGGGGGGCACGATTGGTCCTCTTGTTCGCCGAGCTGGGCAATTTGTTTCCCAGCTCGTCCTTCTGCTAACCTTTTATCACTTTTAGTACTTCCCGACCGCTTCGCTTCTTGAAATGACTTTTGAATCAAGCGGTCATAGTTGTCCTTCGGCTTACTTTTCGCTGGTTGCTTCAGGGCAGCAAGAGTGCGCTTTGCTTTCACCGCATCTATCTTCTCCTCCGGAGGTGGATGTCTCTGTGCTTTCAACCCTTCAAGCCAGTCCTTAACTTCGCCTTGAGCTATCTTCATGTTTTCCTCGTCGGACCTCTCATATGGTAACTTCTCTAGTGGCGTGAGAGAAGGACCGAATCTGCATCGCCTCCCGCCTCTAGCTGTACTGCTAGACGTCGCCAGACCAGACGAAGCGGCTGTCTTTTTTCCTTGCTTACGCGCTGGAGCAGGAGCAGCCGGAGCGGCGGCAGGTCTCTTCCGCCCTTGCTGACTAGGCGGAGAAGGAGGAGCAGGCTGGATGCTCGGGCGCGCCGGCGGCGAAGGAGGCGGAGTGCCGCCACACGCCGGAGAAGGAGCCAGAGATCCCTGATCGTCACTCGCCGGAGGAGGAGGCGGTGGAGGAGCCGAAGTGCCCTGACTCGCCGGAGGAGGAGGAGGAGGAGGCGGAGGCGTCCAGTTGAGAATGTTGATGAGGTCCTTCCACCATTGGCATGGAGTCTTCAGTGAAGAACCCAGCCGAGTCTCCCCTTCACCGATAGGGTGGTCAAGCTGGAGCTCCTCAAATCCCTCCATTATTTCATCCACCATCACCCTAGCATATCCTTCTGGAATTGGCCGGCAGTGAAAAGTGTCGCCGGGTCCAGAAGGATAAACAGAGCCAGCAGCCGCCTTGACCTTCAGATTCATCCACTGCGCCATAAGGTGGCAATTTTGTGCCTGCGTGATAGCATCCACGGGATACCTGGCAGTAGCCGTCAAGACAGGCTCCGGTTGAAGCAGCTCGGTGGAAGCCACGCTACTTCTCCGCTGAGATGGCGGGGTAGCTTCGGGGGAAGCTTCGGCAATTCTTTTGTCCCGATTTGCTTCCCGTTCCTCTATCGCTTGTATTCTGGCCCGCAGCGCCTGCAGTTGGTCTGCTCCATTTTCTTCCTCCTCTCGTGGCTTTTGTAGCCGCCTGCGTCCGGAAACCCAGCACGCCACGGAAGGGAGGCTGGCGTGCCTCGTGTTCGTCCAGGGTGCTCAGGATTCCCAAGG
This sequence comes from Secale cereale, assembly GCA_902687465.1. Taxonomy (NCBI): domain Eukaryota; kingdom Viridiplantae; phylum Streptophyta; class Magnoliopsida; order Poales; family Poaceae; genus Secale; species Secale cereale. Next base: position 64,221,687 of record LR738716.1, read on the forward strand.
GCCATTGTCAGCTCGTCGTTCTCTCTGTCGGGGAAGAACGTCCCTTCATGTGCTGCTTTGATATACTGCCGCATCTTCCTGAGTGGTGTTTCCAATTGCTTGTCCATCCAAATGCACCACCCTGATACAGGGTCCAAGGTTCCGCCAGCCCCGAAGAACCAAGTCCGGCAACGGTCTGGCCATTGCATTGTCTCTGGTTCGATCCCTTTCTCAAGCAGATCATTCTCAGCCTTGGCCCACTTAGGCCGGGCTCTGAGGTAGCCACCTGACCCCGTGCGATGGTGATGCTTCTTCTTCGCAGCATTTATCCGTTTTGTCTCCGACATCTTCTGACTCTTTTCCGATGTCTTATAGGCCACAAATGCGGGCCAGTTATCTTTGATCTTCTCATATATGCCCACGAATTCTGGAGTCTTTTTATCTTTGACAAACGTATTCAGTTTTTTCTTCCATGCCCTGAATTGGTCTGCCATCTTCGAAAGTGCAGCAGACTTGATTAACTCCTCTTTAACTGGCTTCGCCGGATCATCCTCTCGCGGTAGGATGAAATTTGACTTCAGCTCAGTCCAAAGATCTTCTTTCTGCATATCAGTGACATAAGACACCTGAGCGTCATTTGCAGCCGGCTTTAACCATTGATGGATGCTGATCGGGATCTTGTCCCTAACCAGAACCCCGCACTGATTAACAAATGTGTTCTTTGTCCGGATGGGGTCAATCGGCTCGCCGGAGCGCGAGATTTCTGAGATCTCAAACTTTTCATCCGGCCTCAACTTTTTCTTCGCGCCTCGTCTCTTTATCGAAGATTTGCTTGATCCGGAGGGCTAGAAAAAGGAACAAAGACGAGAGTTAATGAATGCATCAATTAACTAGTCAGCACAGGCTTAACTAACATATATACCTCCTGGCCGGACTCGGTTCGGTCACCGGAGCCAGCACCACGGTCTCCTTCTTGCACCGACATTGGGTCACCGGAGCCGTCCTCACGGTCTACTTCTTCCATGTGCATTGGGTCACCGGATCCATCAATATCATAGCCTAGATCTTCCAGCTGCAGCTCTCTTTCCACCTGCTCATCGGTGTCGTTGAGAAACGACAAGACGGCATTTTGTCCGTCTGCGATTATGTCCATCAACATCGCTTCTTGTGCTAGGTCTCGGGTGTTGTCGTCCATAGTTTCTACAAATATTTACAACATGCCAATTATTATTCAAACATGATAGATGGATATATTAATGGCAAACGTAGAACTAGCTTCGACCCTTGACCCCTGGACGACCCTCGACTGCTCGGCGATCCACAAACCCTAGACCCCCTCATGTCACATTTTGTCTAGTGTCAAAGGATTCAACAAAACCAATACTTCATCATTAGGCGAAAGTAACAGTAGCATGATGGTACGAAGCTCTCCAAAGTGGTTTTGGAACGGAGTCCCAGATAGGATAATTCGTAACAAAAGACGGATTATCCTATCAGGAACTCCGTTCCAAAACAACTTTGCATAACTTCGTACCAACATGCCCCGGTTACTTCTAGCAAATGATGAAGTCATGGAATTCTTCAATACTTTGACACTAGCTAG
>LR738716.1:64234016-64262406 GCA_902687465.1 Secale cereale
GCGAGAGACATATAATGTATTTTTTGAAATATAAATATAAGTAAGAAAAAAGAAAATAAAGAGAAAAAAACGCAAGCCTTACTCTGAAAACAATAAGAAAAAAAGATGGAAGTTTCCTACTAGGCCGAGCCATTACAGATTGCGCTAGGGGTGGATTAACGAGCTACTCGGCTCGTTAAGCTCGTACTCGTTAAGCTCGTGCTCGTTAAGGCTCGGCTCGTTAAGCTCGTTAAGATTAACGAGCAAAAAACCCTGCTCAGCTCGGTTCGTTTAAAGCTCGTTAAGCTCATGAGCGCTCGCTAGGCTCGTTAACTGATTTTGATGTGTTACGGTCCACACAATAAGCATGTAGATATGATTTTTAAAAAAGAAGATGGTGACTACAAAATAAAATGCACTATTTTATTGACTCCTATGTGTATTAAATTGAGTGGATGAGACGAGGTGCTACGATAATTTTGTGAGGTAAGATGAAAATATGTGTTATGTTGTTACTAACGAGCTTAACGAGCTACTCGTGAAACTCGTTAGCTCGTTCGTTAAGCTCATTAAGCTTAACAAGCTGAAATCAGTGATTGGCTCTGTTCATTAAGAAGCGAGCCACGAGCTTAACGAGCCGAACTATCGAGCGCTCATTAAGCTCGCGACCTTCGAGCTTTTGGTCCAGCCCTAGATTGCGCTTGAGGCGAGCGATCCTACTCTCTAGCTAGAAGGAAGACATAGTCTGACCACAAAACAAGTGGTTCCGAGCCGCGTAATGCATCTCTTGGGCTTTAATTGCGAGTGCTAGATTATTTGGCACTATCCAGCACTAGAAGAGAACACTGTGTTGAATTCATCTATCCAGCAGTTAACTCGGATATTTGTCAAAAAAAAAAAGCAGCTAACTCGGGAAAGTTTTATTTGGCACTATGAGTGCACATTCCGTATGAGGCGCACACGCCTCCAACCCGTTTTTCTATTTAGCAAAAGGGGTTTCTCCGATTTAAAGAGAAACCATATAGTACTCTTCTTGCAACGAACTAGTGCCAAACAAAAAAGACTAACATCATATAACATGAGGGACGCAACCCAAAGCCAACAGTTAACCTGAACTTGCATCATGACAGCAGTCTAAAACCGAAGCTAGACAATATTCAATAAGGTTGAAACATAACCAAGATATCACAGGATGGTTTGCCCACCCAGTTATGTGAAAGTTACTAGAGAAACACGTGGATTTTCCTTTTCCTTTTTGTGTTTTTTCTTTGGTTCCTTCTTGGTTTTACTTCAGCTTTTTTTTGCTTTCCTTTTTCTTTTATATTCTATTTTAATTTGTAATTCATTATTTTTATTAAATTCAAGAGCATTTTTTAACTTTGTAAATAATTTCATGACATTTTAGAGAATTCCAGAGTATTTGTTTCAAAATTGTGAGGATTTTTTAATAGACTACATTTTTAAAATTTCATGAATATGTTCTAAGTTCACAAAAATTTATTAAAAATCGTTAATTTATTTATATATATCAAACTATTGAATATTATTTAATCTCACAACAATTTAAAAGGATGAACTTTTATTCAATTCATGAACTGGTTCCAAATTAATGAACATTTTGTGCAATTCGTGAACGTTATTCCAATGTGAAAAATCTTTTATTTTATATATTTCCTCAATAAACTACTCCCCCTATCCCATAGTATAAGAGCGTTTTTTACACTAGTGTAGTGTCAAAAATTCCGAAAGTGTATTTCTGGTGAACAGTAAAATCAAAAAAATATCGAAAAAGTCAAAAAATTCTAATTTTTTTTTGGGAGAAACATTGTAAAGTTCTAAGTGCTCACAAAAATTCGTCATGAAATCACATTCCTAGAAGACGTGGCAAAAAAAAACACAAATTCAGTGCTCCAAAATGCTTTTGAAAGTGGCATTTTCAGAGTACCAATTTTGTTTTTTTTACCACTCCTTCTAGGAATGTGATTTCATGAAGAGTTTTTGCTAGCACTTAAACTTTTGTCAATGTTCCTCCCAAAAGATTTTTTTTAATTTTTTTGATTTTATTTTGATTTTACTGTTCCCCGAGCTCATTTGAGCTCGGGTGCAGAAACTCTATGTCCAAAAAAGTCTCTTATATTGTGGGACGGAGGGAGTAGTAAACATAAATATTAATATTTGTTGCTCTTCAGATAATTATTTTTTTCTATAAAGTGGAAATATGCATCATCAGATTATAATTCAGTGATAACATGCCTTAAAATAAAATAAGAGGATATAAAGAGATCGCACTCTGTATGCTTCGATAAGACAAATGACATATTGTTTTCCAAGAAGATTGCCCCCATTAAATATCATTTGGCAAAACAAAACTAATAATAAAATAAACAAGGTAGGCCATATACCTGGCCATATGTCGGGCCGGGCTTACCAAAGCCCGATGCAGAAAACCTAGGCCCGAGTCTGGCGCGGCCCGGCCGTCGAGCCTAAAAATCAGGCCTGAGCCCAGCCCATCAGTCAAAAAGCCCGACGGGCCTCGGGCCACGGGTTGGGCCTCTTCATTAAATGGAAAATATGGTGGGCCCGGCCCCGGCCCGGCCGTCGGGCCTAAAAATCAGGACCAAGCCCGACCTGAGGGCAAGGTCGGGTCGGGTCGGGCCGTCCAGGCCAGGTTGCCAATGGCCAGGTCTAGTAGGCCATTATGCACTCTTTTACAAAGAAAAGAATATTTCACACATAACATAGATGGGAGAGAGAGAGGGGAACTTAATTTTGTGAGAACTATATGAGGCATCATGCCAGCAACCCGGGGGTGGGGGTGGGGGTGGTAATGGGTATCTTCCTCTAATGAAGTTATGGCTACCTTAGCGACTAAATGAATTATTATTTCTTAGCAACTGAATGAATTATGTTCATCTTAGCCTCTAAATGAAATGTTGTCTTCTTATCAAGCATATAACATTACTTAAGAAATAATTAAAGTAATGCAATAAGGCATTGCTATAATGTGTGAGTCCGACAAGAGTGTCCTTTATTACAAGCACAACAAAGAAAGGGATGAGCTAGGACAAAGCCATCAATTCATCCATCTGTTGCAAGACTAAAAGGACAAGGCACCGTATAGAGTTTCATCCAATCTATTGCAAGATTAAAGGACAAGGCAACAGTTGGAGTACTCGTAGAGATAACATTAGCTAAAACAGCTATCATGAAGCATTGACAACTAACTAATTCGATCAGCAGATGAGGTAAATACACCATTGGTGCTTGAACTTACCACGGACGATCACATTGTTATTTCCAGTCATCAAATATAGAACATTTGTTCAAAAACTTTCAGCTAACCACTTCATCCACCAATGCTTCTTGTCTAGAATGGATAAATAGACTTTATATCATTAGTGGAATATACTCGTGGGGTTTAAATGGACTACATTCAAACCGGTCCATACTCCACATGTCAGTTTTTTCTTCTTTCAGAAAGTTGTATGACAAATGTAAATTATGGTCATATTAATAAATATAAACATAGAATATTGTTTTTCATATAAATAATATGCATAAAAAATAATTTACTTTATAAAAATGTTTATTAATTCCTAAAATATTTACGTAATTGAAATCATTTTTTTGAATTATAAATGTATGTATAAATTATAAGAAGTCTTCATTTGGTATAAATTATAAGAAGTCTTCATTTGAGGATCTATTGTCTCGGGGCACACTAGGCTCATATTTATTTTTACATAAATAATTTTGATTAATGAAATATCATTGGCAAACGCACAGAATTCAAAACAAGTGAATACTTTTTAAAACAACATAAATATTTTCTAAAAGGATGAACATTTTATATACTACATGAATATTTCATTATAGACATGAACAATTTTATGATATATGGAAATATATTTAAATACACAATAACTTTTTATCATTATATTAATATTGAAACAATTTTTATATTACATTTTTTGTAATTCATCAACATTGGTTTAGTTATGTGAATATTTTTAATTTACATGAATACATATATAGGAAAATGGGTTGGTACACCTAGGAGCAGATACTCCTATGCCACATGTCATTTATTTTTCTTTTTCACTGATTTTTAATTGTGCCATCGCAGCAAACCTGCTTGTTAGTTAGCTAATGAGGTGCTAATCAGACGTGGTGAAGTGGAGTTTGAAAGTTGCCACATGACATATGTGGTAAGCAATTTAAACTTATCCAAAAGTGGAGTTTGAAACTTTGTTCCATAATAATAGGGATAAGAGCATCTACAGCGGCCCGATCACTGCCTGGTAACGTTTTTTGATCCACACAGGCTCCTCAAGCGGGTTTCAAACGCTCGGGCTAACCAACACCCTCCATATCCAGCCCAAATATGGGGTGAATACTGGGGCGCCTGGGCACGCCCGGCACGTCGTTATGACAGCAGAGTCCCACGCGGAAACGTCCGGAAACCCGGCGGTCCATGGACGCCGTGTCCATCGCCGTGGTGTAAATGTTGTGTGGTGCCGCTCTGGCTCGCCGCCCAATACCAAATCTAGCTATTTGACCCGGCCGACGTCCCTCAACCCTAACCCACTCACCCCCTCCCGCCACCAGTCCGAGCCCATCAACCTCCTCCCTCTCTCCTGCCCCGGCACTCTGCCCACAGTCATACTCTTCGCCCACGCTCTGGCACTCCGCCATGGTCCGGAGCAAGCTCATCTACTACGCCATGCTGACGCCGGAGCGCAGCTGCGAGATTCAGCGGGAGATCCGAGCGAGGCAAGCCGCGCGCGCCGCCCGCATCGCTGTCGGACTGACTCTGGACTGGCCGAAGCTGGATGAGGAGAAGGAGCAGCCGGGGAAGAGGAAGAGGAGGAGATGGCTCTGATGAAGGTGGAGGACGCGGAAGTGTAGAAGGAGCCGGACCAGTAGCTATCGACCTTCAACATGGAGCTGGCGGAGGCGGAGTTTGCCATCCCCCAGTCCAATGAGATGGCCGAGCAGCAGGTCATTCTGGAGTCTATCCAGGATGAGGCCTATGTGAAGGCCAACCAGGCGTTCCTCCGGCAGAAGAAGGCGGAGTGCGACGCGCTCTTCGCCAAGCTCGACGCGGAGATAGAGGCGGAGGATGCCGGAGCGGAGCAGCCGGAGCTGCAGCTGCCGCCCATGCTGCCAGAGGCGGGCACGGAGATCATTGTGATCTCCGACGAGGAGTAGCTAGGAGAGACGTAGTACGCATGTCTTTTCATCTGAATATAAGAATCAAGTATGAGATGTCCGGATGCAACAACAGTAATTTAAGGTGTGCCCGGTCACTGCCCAGCCGGATTTTCCAGTGCCCGGTCACTGCCCAGCCGGATTTTCCATATAGTTGTAGATGCTCCAAGGCACATTCAGATTCAAATCTTGTTAGCCCCGTATTAAGGCCAACGCTAGGCGCCGGTGCGCCGGCCGAAATTTCGGCCGGTCGCACCAGACCCACCCGATGTGCTGCAATGAAACTTTTTTTATAAACGGTTGTAGCATTTTATGTCAACGGTTGTAGCATTCCGACTGTTATGTCAATGGTTGTAGCATTTTGCTGCAGAAAAAGCTTCGACCGTGTACGAAAAAAGCTTCAACCGTGTATGAAAAGCTTCAACCGTTGGAAAAAAAAAGCTCCCAATCAGACACTGCAAACCAGAGAAAAGTAGCAAAAAGCTCCAACGATAGTAGCAAAATCCTATTATGGTTGCAGCAACATCGTCGTCGCCGTCGTGAGGTTGCAGCTCCGCCTGATGGATGTAGCAAAAAACTTTGCCGGTGGTAGCAAAAATCGGCTATGGTTGAAGCTTTATTATCTACGGTTGAAGCTTTTTGCGACACCTTGAACCTTTTTTCCTGTTGGCAGTAGCCAACCCCTAGCATCGGCATTTCAACGTTTGAAGCTTTTTTCAACGCCGATTGAAGCTTTGTGCGATGCTGGATGTAGCATTTTATTGTGGCAGTGGTTGGTTCCAGCATCTATCGCCGCTGGTTGAAGCTTTTCGCCGCATCGGTTGTAGCTTTCCAGAACACCGGTTGTAGCAAAAAATGCGATGCAGTTGTAGCAAAAATCAGCTGTGGTTCCAGCTCGCTTGTTGGTTGAAGCAAAAATCAACTGCGGTTCTAGCTTTTGCTTTGAACGAAGAAGCAGATAAGGCAACGATTGGATGTGGACCCTATACATACGTGTCGCTCGGGGATAGAAGGAACGCTCGCTCGCGTGGCCGCGACCGGCCGGGCGTTCGGCCGGTCCGCCGTTCCTAAACACTTCCCCATTAAAAAGTATTGTTCTTCTTAACCAGTCCACCTACTGATTAAGGCCTGGAGACAAGACGCAGCCGGCGGCTGCTTGATGACTCCACGAGGCACATTAGATGCGTTTGGCGCAACAACTTGAAGATGAGAGGATTATGTTCATCCCGCGGCCATTGGACGTTGAAGATGAGATGCCGCCGATAATCTGACTCGTCAAGGTGCATCATTTATTCAAATTTTTTCTAGTCTATTCTTTCCGTCTAGATGAATAAGTCACTTTATGAAATCAAATAACCGCAAAACACTTAGACATGATGCATTAATTCCCACATCATTTCTTGTTTATTGACATAAGTAAAGGAATCAACCAATAAGATATTGCTGGAATTTTAGTCTATTTTGGGCCAGCCCAAATAGGAATTTCAGAATTCCTAATAAATCCTAAAGGCCCACTTAGCCCATTCGTGCAAGGCAAGGTGCACTACTAAAGTTTAGTCCCACATTGCTAGTTTATAGAGAGTTGAACCTCTTTATAAGGGAGGCTCTTTATCCACTTGTACGAGCATGAGAACAAGAGGGACATCCACGCGCGCTCCTCCTCCGCTGCCCGCCTCGCCATGACGCGCCGCGGAAATGAGCCAATGTCAAAATTTTGCCACGCACGACGGGTAATCGAACGGTCACACGGGAGCTGAAACATTTTTCGGTAGTGGAGAATGAATCCGAACGGTGCACCACTTCGGCTGCTCCCTGTTCACTTCTCCTCCCTCTTGCTTCGGCTACCGGCGCGGCCTGCTCACCTCCTTCTCCTGTGCCTATATAAGATAAGGTTTTGGGGGAGCGCTCGGCGCGACTACTGGCTGTTTCATCACGGACGATCCGGTCGCCGACGAGTACCTCCCCAACGACGACTTCTTCCCTGACGTCGACAACCTCTTCGACGACATGGCCGGCGAGGACATCGCACCCAAGACCGGGGCTTCTGCTGCTGCTTTGTATGTCTCCATGATCTCTCTAGCTTATCTTGTTTTATTCTCTGGCCCGTATGTGTTCATGCTCTTTCTTTTAGAAACACTGTCACTATTCTTTGTTCTAGTGTTTGCTCTAAATGTGTTAGGTCCTACTTCATATATGCAACTAGTTTTATGTATGAAGATGCTATTTACCTTCTCTTTGTCAGATCACATCACTTGCTCTATTACTGTTATATTCGTCATGCTTTATCTAGTATTCCTGTTAATAAAATCACTTGGTAAATTGCTCATATTTCCAACAATCCAAAAACCTTATTATAGGCAATTTACCCCAAGTGGTTTTGCTTCTTACATGAGACCTCCTGTGTTTGAGGGTATCCACTATAAGAGGTGGCGCGTGAGAGCCGTTCTGTGGTTTCAAACCATGAGCTGCTATGACGCCACTCTTGGCAAACCTGAAGGAGATTATGATGCTCAACAGGAACAAACTTTTCTGAAAATGGATACCCTGTTTAGGGCTGCTCTCTTGAGTGTTCTTGGTGAGAACATTGGTGATGCTTATGCGTCAATTGATAATGGAAAAGATATGTGGGACGCACTCGAGGCCAAGTTTGTGGTCTCGGATGCCGGCACTGAGCTGTACATCATGGAGCAATTCTGTGATTACAGGATGACTGAAGAGCGCTCCGTGGTTGAGCAAGCTCATGAGATACAGTCATTTGCTAGAGGACTTGAGCACTTCAATTGCATGCTGCCAGAAAAGTTTGTTGCCGGGGGTATCATCACTAAAATTCCTCCTTCGTGGAGGAACTTTGCTAGCTTACTGAAGCATAAGAGACAGGAGTTTTCCATTCCGGATCTCATTGGTACTCTTGATGTGGAAGAAAAGACGAGAGCAAAGGACACACGTGCTCGAGCTATTAAGGGAGGATCTACTGCCAATTTGGTACAGAAGAAAAACTTCCAGTCCCACAAGTTCAAGAACAAGGGCAAGTTTGATGGTAAAGCCAAGTTTGATGGAAAGAACAAGGCTGTGTGTCGGTGTACTAAGGTAGGGGTACCTCAGTACCCCAACTTGTGCACGGGCAGTTGCAGCTTTCCGCGGCAGGGTTTACTGCGTGCTCGCCGGAGACCTTCCTGCTCCCTATTAAACCATTCAAAAACAAAGTATACAAGACATAAGACCGAGACCCCGGCAAGAGGAGCTTGCCGGGAAGGCCGTACCAGGCTCAAGACTGCTCCGCTAACACAAGACCCTGGCAGGAGGAGCTTGCCAGGAAGACTAGAAGACAACGCCTCGGCGCTATATGCGCCCCGGCAAGGGCCCGGGGAGCGGCAAGCTCCCGGGCCCGGCAAGATCAAGGCCCCGGCAAGGTGCTTGCCGGGAAGGCTGCGCTGTGTGCCCACGCTCCAGCTCATCGGCCCACGCGTCGCCCTGGGGCCTATCCAGGGACGCGTGGCGGATGGCTGTGCAGCCTGGGGTACACGGTGGCACTCCACGGTGATGGATCCATCGCCGTGGCAGACGGAGACGCCAGGGCGGGAGCTTTTGGGGTCGACGGCGACGGGCATTAAATGACCTTGTCCCCCACTGTCAAAGTAGGTATAGACCACTGTTCTGTACTGTAGCTCCACTGTTCCCGCACTGTTACAACTACCACCTCTTTTACGTTTTTACCCCTTTCTCCTACGTTGACACCTGTCGGTGACCCCTTGCACTATAAAAGGAGGCCCATGCACAACGTGGAGGGGGTTCGGAACCTAGATCACTCTCGCGCTTGGTGTAGCTGCTTCTTCAAGCTCCCGAGCGCTCAAACTCAATACACAACCAAGCAGGAGTAGGGTTTTACGCGTCTACTGCGGCCCGAACCTGGGTAAAACTGCCCACGTGCTCGCCACGATCTGCTCTTTGTGCTCCCTCCGCCCTCGTACCGCACAGACAAGGGGCTCCGGTCCCATAGGTGTTCGTGGCGGACAGTTTCCCCCGACATCTTTGGCGCGCCAGGTAGGGGGCGTCGAGGTTGTGCGAACCTGATCCGGCGTTCGCGCGGGCGCATTCTTCATCAACCTCTCCGAATTCATCAACTTCATCAGCGACAACTCCATGGCCCCGAAGAAGAAGGCTTCGGAGGTCGGAGGCCCGTCTGCGTCTTACCCGCCGCCACCAGAGCCAACGGTGGGCGGGGGAGATGCCGTCGGAAGGGTGGCCGCCGGTGAGGACACTCACGGCGCCACCAGATCCAAGAACAGGACGGACGACCGAACCTCGGTCTCCGTGGACGCGCCGCGTCCATCTCAGCACACGACGACCCAGCAGCGCCATACCACGGGAGGTGGTATCCGCTTGCTGGGGCAAGGCCAAACCGGAGGCTCGCGGGACGCCCCGGACCCCCGTCCGGGCACAAGCAAAGCGAAGGCGCCGGCGCGGGACCCCGCTCCTTCTAACGTCGTTAGAAGTCCGAGCGTATCCCGCTCCTCGCACCGCTCGCCCGCGTTCCCTTCCACTCCAGCAGAAGCGCTCGCAAGGGCGCAACTGCTCCTCGACTTTCCTCCAGCGGCCGACAAGGCCGAAGAATGGAGGGCCACCATACGGAGCCTGATAGACTTCGCCAACAACGATTCTCCACAGCAGCCGTCGACCTCACGGCCGTGGCAAGCTGAGAAGACGAAGGCTGACGGCAACAAGACTGCCGGGGGTGCGACAAGCGTGCATTCCCCGCCGCAGAAGCAGAAGACGCCGCCCCGCCGGAACAACCCCGACGACGGCTCCACCGCCTCGTCGGACCCGCGGGCTCGTCGGGACCAGCGCCAAGTCCTCGACGACCGGCGAGAAGAAGACGCTCGAACCACAATCGAGCGCCGCCGAGAAGCTCGGCGACAATCAGACAAGAGAGCTGGGAACACTGTCGACGCGCACGCGCCCGGTGAACAAGGCGACTTGCCGTACGCGGCAGGCTGCCCTGCGTTCACCCGCGAGCTGCGGCGCGTCCAGTGGCCCAGCATGAAGAATTTCAAGCCCGACGTACCGGAGAAGTACGACGGCAAGACGCATCCCTCGGAGTTTCTCAGCGTCTACACCATCGCAGTGCAAGCTGCCGGGGGGCGCGACGAGAAGATCTTAGCAAACTACTTCCCGCTCGTGCTTAAGCCGAACGTTCGTTCGTGGCTTATGCACTTGCCGGAAGGATCCATCTCTTCTTGGGCCGACCTCTGCCACCAGTTTGTTGGCGCCTTCACCGGCGGCCACAAACCCCACGGCCAGGAGAGCGATCTCCACATACTGGCCCAGAAGGAAGGCGAGACCCTGCGCAAGTATATCCAACGCTTCAACCGGGTGCAGCACAACATCCCTGACGTTCACCCTGCCGCGATTATCAGCGCGTTCCATCAGAACGTGCGTAACCGCCGCATGCGTGAAGAGATGGCGATGACGAAGATTCGGGATGTCAGCGAGCTCTATGCTCTGGCTGACAAGTGCGCACGCGCAGAAGAGGGGAGGAGACTCCCCGGGGAGGATACTGGCACGGGAGGAAGCGACAGCGACGACGCCGCCCCGGCAAAGAAGAGCCGGCGGCGGAACAACAGAAAGAAGGGCAAGAAAGAGGTGCTTGCCGTCGAGAAGTCCGGCAAGGAGGCCCCCGCCAAGCAAGCGCAGGCTGGCGGCTCCGGCAAGGAGCCTGCCCCTGCAGCGGCGGCCGACAAGCCGGGTAGCTCCGACAAGCAATACTGTAAGATCCACCGCACCAAGGGTCACGACCTCTCCAACTGCAAGCGCGTCGAGTACCTCGTCGAGCAGCAGAAAGCTGAGTACGAGAGGCGCGACAAGGAGAAGGCCCAAGGTGGCGGGGAGGAGCCCAGCAAGAAGCGGCCGTTCAGCGGCCGGGGAGGACGCCGCGGCAAGGCTAAGCAGCGGCAAGGAGATCGACCTCCCCGGGGCCGCGACAACGACGAAGAAGACGACGATGAAGACATGGAGGACGAGGAGAACAACGAGCAGGAGTTCCAGAAGGCCACGGAGGTCCTGTGCGTCGACGGTGGCGCCTCCCTGCATACCTCCCACCGCCAACTCAAGCAGTGGGTGCGTGAGGTAAATGCAGCGGAGCCGCCCGTGGAGACGCGCAGGCTCCTCAAATGGTCCAGCACGCCCATCATTTTTGATCTTGAGGATCACCCTGACCGCACCACTGCGGTCGGGTGCTTGCCGATGCTGGTTTCTCCCACCATCCGCAACCTCAAGGTCACCAAAATGTTGGTTGACGGCGGGGCCGGGCTGAACTTGATCTCCTCCGCTGTGATCAAGAAACTCCAGATACAAGATGGCGAGCTCGAAGAGACCGGTTCATTCCAAGGAATCAACCCGGGAAGGAGCAAGCCCAAGGGAAAGATCACTTTGCCGGTGACCTTTGGCGGGGAGCTCAACTTCAGGACTGAGCGCATCACTTTCGACGTCGCCGATATTCCATTACCTTATAATGGAATACTTGGCCGTCCTGCCCTCGCCAAGTTCATGGCAGCTTCCCATTATGCCTACAACGTGCTGAAGATGCCGGGGCCGATAAGCGTCATCACTGTCCACGGCGACAAAAAGGATGCGCTTGTCTGCGCCGACAAGATTTACCGGGATGCGGCAGCTGCGGCCGAGAAGGATACTCTTGCCGCTGAAGCTCCCGGGGGGAAGAAGACGAAGACCAAGTCTGGCAAGTGCTCTGGGACCCACTCCGGCAACCGCACCTCCTCGGAGTGCTGCGCTGCCGTCGAGGACGTTCCATCGAGCTCCACCGGCAAGAGTAAGAAAGGAATGGCTGCTCCTCCGGCAACCAAGAAAGTGTCCGCAAAGGAGGACGGCACTGGTGGTACCTTCACCATCAGTGCCGCCCTTGACAGCAAATAGGAAAGCGCGCTCGTTGCCTTTCTGCGGGCGAATGTCGATGTGTTTGCCTGGCAACCGTCTGACATCCCCGGTGTTCCCAGGAAGGTGATTGAGCACAAGCTTGCTGTCTGTCCTCATGCGCGGCCTATCAAGCAGAAAGTGAGGAAGCAAGCCGTGGAGCGCCAAGAGTTCATCAACGAAGAAATCAAGAAGCTAGAGGCAGCAGGCCTAGTTAGAGGTGTGATCCATCCGACGTGGTTGGCAAATCCAGTCGTCGTGCGCAAGGCCAACGGGAAGTGGAGACTGTGTATAGACTTCACTGATGTGAATAAAGCATGTCCCAAGGATCCATTCCCTTTGCCGCGCATTGACCAGATCGTTGACTCCACTGCCGGATGTGAGCTACTCTGTTTTCTTGATGCATACTCAGGCTATCATCAGATTTTCATGGCCAAGGAAGATGAAGAGAAGACTGCATTTATCACTCCATGTGGCACTTATTGCTTTATTCGCATGCCATTTGGATTGAAGAATGCAGGCTCAACCTTTGCAAGGGTAGTGTACACTGCTTTTGAGCCGCAGATCCACAGAAATGTAGAAGCTTACATGGATGACATCGTGGTGAAGAGCAAGAGCAAAGAAACCCTGATTCAAGATTTGGAAGAAACGTTTCAGAACCTGCGCAGAATACAGCTCAAGTTGAACCCCGAGAAGTGCGTCTTTGGAGTTCCCTCCGGCAAGCTTCTCGGGTTCTTTGTATCACAGAGGGGGATTGAAGCCAACCCCGACAAGATTAAAGCCATTGAGCAGATAGAGGCCCCAAAGCGCGTCAAGGATGTCAGGAGGCTTGCAGGTTGTGTTGCTGCCCTCAGTAGGTTCATTTCAAAATCTGCAGAACGCGCCCTACCTTTCTTCAAAATCTTGAAGAAGGCAGGTCCCATGAAGTGGACTCCGGAAGCGGAGGCGGCGTTGCAGGATTTGAAACGGTACCTGTCCTCCACTCCTATACTTGTCGCACCTAGACCACAGGAAAAGTTGTTGCTATACATAGCGGCAACCAACCAGGTGGTTAGTGCTGCGTTAGTAGCGGAGAGGGAGTCCGACGAGGAGTCAGCACCACCGGCAAGCGAATCCAGCGACAAGCAGGGGGCTGCTCCGGCAAGCTCTGGCTCCGACAAGGAAGACTCTGCGCAGGAGCAGGATGAGGTGCGGAAGAAGATGGTGCAGCGCCCAGTGTATTTTGTAAGTTCCCTTCTCCAGGGGGCTAGATCAAGATACTCTGGCGTGCAAAAATTGCTTTTCGGCCTCCTCATGGCCTCGAGAAAGCTGCGCCATTACTTCCAAGCCCATGAGATAACAGTGGTCACTCGCTTTCCGCTGAAGAGGATATTGCACAATCCAGAAGCAACAGGCAGGATCGTTGAGAGGGCACTGAAGCTGTCGAGCTTTGGACTCAAGTTTGAAAGTACTTCAACTATACAGAGCCGAGCTTTGGCAGAATTCATAGCTGAGTGGACCCCAACACCAGATGAAGAAGTTCAAGAAACAAGCGCACCCGTACAAGAAGCGACAAGTGAATGGGTAATGTATTTTGACGGTGCCTTCTCGCTGCAAGGCGCCGGTGCCGGCGTGGTACTCATCGCGCCCACCGGAGAGCACCTCAAATATGTTATCCAGATGCACTTTCCCAGGGAGCAAGCGACAAACAACACTGCAGAATATGAAGGCTTGCTTGCCGGCCTCAGGATTGCGGCCGAACTTGGGATCAGAAAGCTGATTGTGCGGGGAGATTCTCAGTTGGTGGTCCGGCAAGTTAACAAGAGCTATCAGAGCCCTTTGATGGAAGCCTATGTCGATGAAGTGAGAAAGCTTGAAGAGCACTTTGAAGGTTTGCAGATGGAGCACGTCCCGAGAGCTCAAAATGAAATTGCAGACGGCCTTTCAAAGTGCGCTTCGATGAAGTTACCTGTGGAACCAGGGACCTTCTTGCTCAAGCTGACTCAACCATCCGTTACACCATCAATTGGGCAGTCCAAGAAGAGAAAGTTGGTCTCTGGCGACTACTTGCCGGCGGATCTTCCTGAAACCGCCGCCAAGGTCCCCAAGATCAACAACCAAAACGCTGAGGAACAGTTTGCTCCTGCAAGTCCTCGGGCTTGTACAGTTGAAGCAAGCGTTCCTGGCAAGCCTCGCCCCGGCGAGCTTGCCGGGGGACCATCAGCTCCGGCAGAACCAGAGGTCCTTGCCGTAGAAGCTGAGGTTCCCGCAGCGGCCCTCGAGCCTTTAGTCCTTGCCGTTGAGCCTCAGGCTCCGGCATGGGCACAGCAGATAGTCCGTTTTCTGCAAACCAGAGAACTTCCCGACGACCCTCAAGAGATAGAGAAGATAACCAGGCAGTCAAGTATGTACCAGTTCGTGGACAACGAGCTGTACAGGAGAAGACTCAATGGTGTCAGGTTGAAGTGCATCTCCAGAGAAGATGGACAGAAGCTGTTGGCGGAAATACACGGAGGCATATGCGGCCACCACATTGGCGCAAGGGCGCTTGCCGGGAAAGCTTTCCGGCAAGGGTTCTTTTGGCAAGAAGCCCTCCAAGACGCAACTGCACTAGTAACCAAATGTGAAGCGTGCCAGTTCCATGCAAAGCAAATTCATCAGCCAGCTCAAGCTCTCCAAACAATTCCTTTGTCCTGGCCCTTCTCGGTCTGGGGGCTCGATATCCTCGGCCCTTTCCCTCGTGCTGTCGGGGGCTTTGAGTACTTGTACGTTGCAATCGACAAGTTCACAAAGTGGCCAGAAGTGGAGCCGGTGAGAAAGGTGACAGCACAGTCAGCAGTCAGGTTCTTCAGGTCGATTGTTTGCCGTTTCGGGATCCCTAACAGGATCATCACCGACAACGGTACGCAATTCACTAGTCGCACCTTCATGCAGTACGTCCAAGACCTTGGCGCCAAGGTCTGTTTCGCTTCTGTTGCTCACCCGAGGAGCAACGGTCAAGCGGAGAGGGCAAATGCTGAAGTGCTGCGCGGACTCAAGACGAGGACCTTTGACAGGCTGCGCAAGTGCGGAAGAAATTGGATAGAGGAGCTACCGGCGGCTCTTTGGTCAATCAGAACGACACCAAGTCGAGCCACCGGACAGACACCCTTTGCTCTAGTCTATGGAGCAGAGGCAGTTCTCCCCACGGAACTCGTATACGGATCTCCTCGAGTGCTCGCTTATGATGAGCTCGAGCAAGAGCAGCTGCGACAAGATGATGCACTGCTCCTTGAGGAGGAACGTCTCCAGGCTGCTGTACGAGCTGCTCGATACCAGCAAGCTTTGCGCCGCTACCATAGCCGCAAAGTCAAGGCCAGGAGTCTCGAGGAAGGCGACCTTGTTCTTCGGCGCGTTCAGTCCGCCAAGAATTCCAACAAGTTGACGCCGAAGTGGAAGGCCCTTATCGGGTGAGACAAGTTACGAGGCCCGGCGCTGTCCGCCTCGAGACCGAAGAAGGCTTACCGGTGAGTAACTCCTGGAACATAGAGCATCTTCGCAAGTTTCACCCCTAAGGCGCGGTTGCCGTGATCCGCTCCGGCAACCACCTTTTGTACAAGCTTTGCCGCTGTTGCATGTAACCCTTTGTACAAAGCCGGGCGCAGACCCCGTGCATCAGTAAAGTTTTTGTGTTTTTCGCACCGATTGCCTTTTGCATGCTTTTCTTTGCTATTTGCATGTCTTGTTTGGCATTTGGTACAACACTCAGATATACGGTAAGCACTATTACGCCGAAAGGCCATATGCTTGTTTCCCTCTCCCTTTTTCTTTCCTCTTAAGCAGAAGGAGCGTTCCTCGCGCACAAGTTTGCCGGGGGGGAAGGAGGTGGAGGAGGAACCAAGTGCTGTTCAAGAAAGAGAAGTCTTACCGGAAAGCAAACAATATAAGCAAGCAACATATGAAAGATAAGTTGTTAGAATTTGACCAGTTCAAATTTTAAATTTTAGTTGTCTTCCTTGAACGATCACATTTTGTATGGAAAACCTGTGCGCGGAGGAACCTACCCGTAGCTTGCCGCACCCTTATCTTGTTTTCGAGTTCACTCAACGATTTAAGTGAGCTGCGACAAGTGTCGCGCCCTTGCTTCGTTTCCGAGTACGCTCAGCAAGCTAAGTGCGTTGCGACTAGCTGCGGCAAGGTTGCTTGCCGGCGAAGACCTTGGCCAGCAGGCTGCTCAGAGTCCAGCACTCAGCGCTCGCGGCAAAGGCCCCTTGCCGGCAAGCTCCCCGGGAGCGTAGGGTGAAAAACATACAAAGTCAATGATTGAGACAAGGAAGATAACATTGCACTGATTGATCAAAATAAAGTAAATATCTTACAAAGGATAACTTGTCGCAATGGACTAATAAGTTCATGACATAATGTGCAGCAACAAAAAGATAAAGATAATGGAGCCCTAATCTACGCGGTCGCCCTCCTTCCTGCCGAGCCTAGCCACCTTGGCGATGATGTGGCCGACCTGCTCCTTCAGGGCCTCCGTGTCTGCATCAGCCGGCAAGCTGCGAAGAACGTTGGTGAGATTGATCCCCGGGTTGCGGTACACGATCTTCGTCAGCACCCGCTCCAGAGTTCCCGCGCAGAGCAGGCGCGACTCCTCGGCCAGCTGCGCGGGGATGCGGTTCCGGAGACCTGCAAGGGCCGGCGCGATCCCTCTGAAGAAGAGGCTGAGCTTGGCGCTGTGCGGGAGATCCGGATCCGGCGAGTAGATGAGGTGTTCGACCTTCAGCGCCAGCAGCTCCTGGTCAATGTTGGACGCAGAAGAAACCAAGTCTTCGGTCCATACCTCGATGGTCTGGCGGAAGAGCTCGGATGCCTTGTTGACGCTGTCCACCAAGGTCCGCTCCTTGCGGAGCTCCTCCTTCAGCTTGTTCTCCTGAGCCCGGGCAGCGTCGAGCGAATCCTTCAGAATAGTGACCTTCAGTTCCAAGTCCTCGATGGAGTCCTTGGCGGCCTTCAACTCGTCGCCCCTCTTGGAGAGACTCACCTGAAGCTCGGAGTTTGTGTGAGCGTCCTTCTCGCGCTCCAAGATGAGCGCGGCAACCTTCTCTGCGCTCACCTTCAGCGCCTTCTCCAGCTGCTCAACCTTGGCGGCGAGCTCTTTCTTGGCGTCTTCCGCGGCAACCGCGGCGGCTTTCGCCTCCTTCAGCTCCCCGCCAAGGGCAGCCTCGCGAGCGGCAAGGTCCTCCTCATGGGAGTCCAGCTCGACCTTCCGCTGCGCGAGCTCTCCCTCTCGCCGGGACATCTCCACCCCGGCGAGACGCTGCTGTTCATCAGCTTCAGCCTTCTCGAGCACCCACTCCTGGTACTCGCCGGCGAGACGCTCACGCTCCTCCGTCACCTCGCGGAGGGCCGCCTGGTTGGCGGCGCTGAGCTCCGCCGCGCGCTTCTCCATTTCTGCGGCGGCCTTGGCGGCAAGGGCCTCCCGGGAGGCGAGCTTCGCCTGCCTGGCCCGGTAAAGGGCCAGGAGCTGGTGGAGCAACCTCTCCTCCTCGGGCCCCTCACTCCCGCCGGGCGCCTCGACGATCTTCAGGCCTGCGGAGGCGAGGACTTCTCCGTCGAACGCCTCGCCCTCCGCGGGAGCTCGTGATGAAGACCCCCAAGGCATCTGGATGAAGACGCCGTTGGGGGCCTCAAGATAGTACCCCTGCTCCTTGCTGGCGGAGGGGCCGGTGGCCGGTGCAGCATCCGATGCTCCCGCCACCTCCGGGTCGGCGGTGCAGTCGCCGTCCCCCTCCCCAGCCGCTGCGTCCGCAGCCGGGGCAGTCTCCTGCGCGGCCGGCTCGGCGGCCTCGGCTATCTCCTCGACGACAGGAGCGTCGCCGCCGCCGCCCTGCGCGCCCTCCTCCTCGAGGTTGATAACCTCCGTCTCCATGGGCTCAGGAGGGGGAAGATCTAAGAAGAAGAAGAAGAAGAAGAAGTTCAAGATTCAAGCAAATATCCAAAAAGAGGCAAGCCAAGAAGACAAGTCACAAAACATACCTTGGCGGACGTCCTCGGCGGCGGGCTCCCTCGCCGGGGAGCTCAGCCTTGGCGGAGTGGCCACCCTCGCCGGGCTGCTCGCCCTTGGCGGGGTACTCTGCCTTGGCGGGGTACCCGCCCTTGGCGGAGCACTCTCCCTTGCCGGAGAGTTCTGCCTTGGCGGGGACGGCGGGGCCCGCGGCTCCTCTACGACGATCTCCGGGCGCTCTTCCCGCTGTGGCTCCACCTCTGCACAGAACAAGACAAGGAACATCAAGATATGAAGACAAGACCAAATCCTCAGGCGTACCCCGACAAGCAAAAAAAGTAAACCCCAGACTTACGCTGGGGGCTGCGCTGCGGGCTGCGCCGGGGGCTGCTCCCCGGAGCAGCGCTCGGGTCCGGCAGGCTCGGCTCCGGCACACCCCCTGTTGCCGCAGCTGCCGAGTCTTCCGCGACCTCGACCTCGGGCGCCTTGGCCTTCTTCGCCGCGCGATGGGCCAGGGTCCTGAAATCAGAGCAATGAACAGAGTCAGCATCAACAAAAAACCAAGACAAAAATCAAGGAGATGTAAGGTCTTGGATCCTTACTCCTGGTCCTCTTTGTCGTCCTCGCTCAGGGCGGAGAAATCATACTCCACCGTGGGCGCGTCGGCGCGAGGAGCGGAAGACGAAGACTCCCTCGCGCGCTTGGTGTTCACCGGGGCTGGGGGCTGCGAAGACCCGGCCCCTGTGGTAGCCGGCGCCCGAGGGGCGGGCGGAGCCGCTGCTCCGCTCCGAGAAGACCCCTGCCGGCTCGCCGCCGGCCTGTGAGGCGCCTCCGTCGTGGTCCGCGCACGGGCCGTCTCCACTGTGGCTGGTGCGCCGGACGGCCTTGGCGCGGCTTGGCTCCCCCGGGGAGCTGCCCGGCGAGCTGGCTGTTGCCGGGGCGCCTGCGCCCTCTCCTCCGTCGCCGCCTTGCGGAGACGCTTCGCCGGGGACTGTCTTGGACTTGCCGGGGGCGGGGAGCTCTCCGACGAGGAGAGGTCGTCGGCGTAGAGCTCCGTGGATCCGCCGGAGTCCTCGGCCTCCTCCTCCTCCTCTTCCCCGGCCGGCTCACTGGGCCCAGCGTCCTGCGCTGCGGCCCCCTTTCCCTTGGCGCCTCCGCCCCTCGCGGCGCCTCTGCTCCCTCCGGCGGTACCCTCCATTGCCGCGGCCTCGGCCGCGATCCCGTGGATCCCGGAGTGCCTCAGCGAGGGGACCCCGGCGAGCGCGTCAGGAGGAAGCTTCAGCAACCTGCGGATCTTCGCCTCCTCCGCCTGGGTGGACGCGTCCGCAGCTTCCGCCTTTTCAGGCGAATATCCAAAAATTCCTGCCGCCGCGGCTGCGGCGGCCTCTTCAGCCCGGGAAGCTATGTAGGCGATCTCCTGGTCGGTGGTGTCCCGCGTGTGCTCCTTGAGGTCGTTCTTGTTCTTCGCCACCTCTGCGAGGTTGTCGTAGAAGTTGAGGACGTCGATAGGCTTGGGAGCGATCCACGTGCGGTCCACGCCGTGCGAATCACACATGGGCATCATGGCGAGGATGCGATCCCTGACGATGTTGTTGCAGAGCGGCACCACTTCCCGGGGAGGCCTGAACCACTCAGGGTGTGCCGGGTCGTACTTGAAAAGTTCCCGGACCATCCCCTTCAGCTCCAGCGTGGTGAAGTTGAAGTTGAGCCCGGGGCGCAGCCTCATTATGTCTGCCGGGCCGCCGTACTCCCAGGCCGGCCTCTTCCGGTCTTGGAGAGGGGCGATGCGCCGGCGGAGGAAATCTGCGCCCACCTCAGCAACTGACAGCTTGGCCATCCGAAGACGAAGAATCCGGACGAGGGCGATGTCGAGCTTGATGTCGTCCGAATCTAGCTCACTCCAGTCCCTGCCGCGCACGATGGGCGTTGTGCGCGGCGCGGTGAAGGCTTGCGGCTGGTCTTCGACGATCCAGCACCACTCCGCTCGCCATTCCTCCCACTTGCCGCGGAGCTCCCCCGGCAAGTACGCCCCCTTTTTATTCAGACGGAAGACCCAAGAAATTCCTCCGGAGAGGGGGGCATCGGCCTCGGCTCTAGGAGTGAAGAAGTGCCTAAAAAGCGCTACATTTGGGTGTACTCCTATGAAGTTTTCGCACATGTGTGCGAAAACCGCCATGGTGAGGATGGCGTTGGGGGTGAAGTCAAGCAGATGGAGGCCGTATGTGTTCATGATGTCGCAGAAGAAGTTTGAGAAAGGAGGACAGAGGCCACAATGAAAAAAGGCTGCGAAGAAGTAGTACCCGCCAGGATAGCTGTCCTTAGCGGCGGCCGGATATGCTCGCGTGCGGGGGTGCGCGTCGGTTTCCTTGGCCCAGAACAAGTAATACTTGTTCCAGAGCTCCCGCACGCCGAGCTTCGGCGGGAAGACGAGATGCTGTTTCCGGTACGCGATGAGCTTCGCCGCTTGCTCCGACTTCTCTCTCTTGGACTTCTCCGCCTTCGCCTTGTCGGTCTTTGGGGCCATGGCGGACGCGGCGGAAGGAGGGGAACGAAGAGCTCGGCGGCGGCGGAGGTGTGGAGGCAGAGCGCAAGAGAGAATCTTTGGAGAAGGAAGACGATGCAATGAAAGCGCAAGGAGGGGAACCGCGCCCGCTTCCTCTGCTTTTATGGGGGAGTGGGGGGCGTTTCGCCCTTTCCATTAAGAGATCGTGGGCACGTCCCATCCCACGGCGCCGCAATCGACGCGTGCCGTTACAGTGGGGTGCGGCGGATACGGAAGTGGATTCGGCGCGCCGCGGGCCGCGGGTGCCCGTGCACTGTTTTGGGCCTGGCCCAACAGCGCTCGGCACCGTGTGTGGCCCAGGCCCGGGGGCTCCTGTCGGTGTACTAAGGTAGGGGTACCTCAGTACCCCAACTTGTGCACGGGCAGTTGCAGCTTTCCGCGGCAGGGTTTACTGCGTGCTCGCCGGAGACCTTCCTGCTCCCTATTAAACCATTCAAAAACAAAGTATACAAGACATAAGACCGAGACCCCGGCAAGAGGAGCTTGCCGGGAAGGCCGTACCAGGCTCAAGACTGCTCCGCTAACACAAGACCCTGGCAAGAGGAGCTTGCCAGGAAGACTAGAAGACAATGCCTCGGCGCTATATGCGCCCCGGCAAGGGCCCGGGGAGCGGCAAGCTCCCGGGCCCGGCAAGATCAAGGCCCCGGCAAGGTGCTTGCCGGGAAGGCTGCGCTGTGTGCCCACGCTCCAGCTCATCGGCCCACGCGTCGCCCTGGGGCCTATCCAGGGACGCGTGGCGGATGGCTGTGCAGCCTGGGGTACACGGTGGCACTCCACGGTGATGGATCCATCGCCGTGGCAGACGGAGACGCCAGGGCGGGAGCTTTTGGGGTCGACGGCGACGGGCATTAAATGCCCTTGTCCCCCACTGTCAAAGTAGGTATAGACCACTGTTCTGTACTGTAGCTCCACTGTTCCCGCACTGTTACAACTACCACCTCTTTTACGTTTTTACCCCTTTCTCCTACGTTGACACCTGTCGGTGACCCCTTGCACTATAAAAGGAGGCCCATGCACAACGTGGAGGGGGTTCGGAACCTAGATCACTCTCGCGCTTGGTGTAGCTGCTTCTTCAAGCTCCCGAGCGCTCAAACTCAATACACAACCAAGCAGGAGTAGGGTTTTACGCGTCTACTGCGGCCCGAACCTGGGTAAAACTGCCCGCGTGCTCGCCACGATCTGCTCTTTGTGCTCCCTCCGCCCTCGTACCGCACAGACAAGGGGCTCCGGTCCCATAGGTGTTCGTGGCGGACAGTTTCCCCCGACACTGTGCAACACACGAACTTTAAGAAGAAGAATGACAAGAAGAAAGGTGTCTGTCATGTGTGTGGAGATCCTGATCATTGGGTTTCTAGTTGCCCTAATCGCTATGACAAGCGTCATCTTGGGAAAGGCGACAAGACCGCCAATGTTGTCATTGGAGACACTGACATGAAGGATGATGGGTATGGTATATTTCCCACTATTCTTTCAGTATGTCATTCTCCTGATTGGTTGATTGACACGGGTGCTAATGTGCATGTATGCGGTGATATTTCCATGTTTTCGTCTTATCAGACCGCAGGGACTTCAACCGTGCTGATGGGCAACGGTTCAAGTGCTACTATACGTGGTGTTGGCATGGTCGATCTGAAGTTTACTTCGGGGAAGATCGTGCGGCTGAAGAACGTGCATTATGTCCCCTCCGTTAATAAGAATCTTGTTAGCAGATCTCTTTTATGTAGAGATGGCTACATGCTTGTCTTTGAGTCGAATACATTTGTAATATCCAAGTATGGAACGTTTGTTGGCAAAGACTATGAGTCAGGAGGCCTGTTTCGTTTATCCTTGTCAGATGTTTGCAATACAGTTGTTAATCATGTTTGCAACAATAGTAAATCAAATGTGTGGCATTCACGTCTGTGTCAGGTTAACTTTCATTGCATGTCGCGACTAGCCAAATTAAACTTAATCCCTAGTTTCACCACCGTCAAGGGATCTAAGTGTCAAGTTTGTGTGTGATGGCTTCTCGCCCCTCGTTGGTTACCCCAAGTGGAAGGTTTGAGATGCAGTGTAGCGGTAGTTTTCCCTTGGCAAAGATACCAAGGATCGAATCCCGTGAGACTCCAAGGGTCAACAAGAAGGTGTCAACTGCTAGAGGCGCAACTTAGCGATTGACAGGACCTGCACACAGATACAAATAACTTTGCTCCCAACGAGTACAAAGAGGTTGTCAATTGATATGTCCAAAACGTATCTATAATTTTGGCTTGCTCCATGCCTCTTTTGGGTGATATTGCTATGATATTTATACACTTCCATACACTTTTGATCATATTTGGACTAACCTATTAAGTCAGTGCACCCCAGTGCCAGTTTCTGTTTTCTGCTGTTTTTGTATTTCAGGTTTTCCCATTACGAGAACTGCCAGAAAAATCCCGGAAAAATTATATAACAAATCAGCGTTCCAGAAGCTTCCCAGCAGCCAAAGTACAGCCAGAGGGGGGCCACCAGGGCTCCAGGCGCCCTGGTGGCGCGCCCCCCTGGCCGCGCCGGGGGGGGGGGGCGCCTGGCCCCCCGGGCCTCCGCTGATGCCCCCCTTTGGCATATATTTGTATCGTGTCCCGAAACCCTCGAGACGGGAACCCTTTTTAGCGATCTCATCTCTGTTCCGCCGCCGCCGCGCTTCCAAGATCGGGAGCACCAGGAGAACTCTTCCCGGCACCCTGCCGGAGGGGAGGATCACCACCGGGAGCCTCTCCACCACCATGGACGCCTCCCGGATGAGTTGTGAGTAGTCTCCCTTGGACCATGGGTCCATGACCAGTAGCTATGTGATGTTCTCCTCCCGTTCTTGTGCTTCACTAATTAGTCCTCGTGAGCTGCCCTACATGATCGAGGCACATATGTAATCCTTATGCTGTTGCTATGTTGAGTTTGCTTGGATCCGATGGATTGTGAGATTATGTTCAGATTGTGTTTGAGTAATATATTTGATCTACCTCTTTTATATTTATGTTCGTAAGTAATTCTTGCATGTTCTCCATTGTTATTTATTGCTTTGGCCAAGTAGTAGGTAGTGAATCCAAGAGGGAACGTTATGCTTGATTGTGGGTTCATGCCCCTCGATGACTAGCTTGAGTGACAGAAACATGAGTCTAGGGGATGTGCTGTTGCCACAAGGGGGAAAACAACGGTGCTTGTGCCCGCGGGTGCAAGGATTGTTTACTTTACGCAAAGTTCTTTTAATGCAGTTGTCTGTTGCTTTGAGTTTACACTATGGGTGGGACTCGCAACTTAATACCAGCGAGATGTTATGGAGAGATATCTCAAGGTGGATGATTAGTAGTAGATGCAGATGGATTTCGGTCTACTTGCCTTGGCGTACCGCCCATGCTTTGAACCTCTACCTTTCTTGTAACATAGTTAGCATTGGTTTGCGCACATAATTCTGTCAATTGCCCAGCTGTAATTCGTTTACCTCACATAGCTGTTTTATCGTCTTTTGGGAGAGAGACATCACTAGTGAACATCATGGGACCCCGGTCCATATTACCATCATTGATCACATCCACAATTTACTTTCAGCTTTTACTTACTATTGCAGCAATACCTATCACTATTATCACTTGCGTTTGATCCTTTGTAAACTACAAGGCCGGAGAGATTGACAACCTCTCTGTACTCGTTGGGAGCAAAGTTATTTGTATCTGTGTGCAGGTCCGAGTTGATTGCTAATATCTGGCGCCGTTAGCAGTTGACACCTTCTTGTTGAAACTAGGAGTCTCAGGGAAATCGATCCTTGGTATCTTTGCCAAGGGAAAACTTCCGCTACACTGCATCTCAAACCTTCCACTTGGGGTAACCAACGAGGGGCGAGAAGCCATCAAGCAAAGTTTTCTGGCGCCGTTGCTGGGGACTCCACTCTTCAGGATAGGGGAGTTGCACGCTATCTTTTACCTTTGATTTTTAGTCTTATTAGTTTACCTTTCAGTTTTTGCTTTAGTATCTTTTATCGAAAATCACAAAAATAGTTATCTTGCTTGCTTGCTACTATGGGTTCCACCAAAAACACTAAATGGGAGGAGTACACCCCTTCTTCCATTACACCAATCACCACTGTCGGGATCTACAAAAGTAATAAACCTTGTGATTATGTTAGTCTTGATGGAGAGCTATGCCCATGGCATGGTCTTCCAGGAAAAGAGTATGAGCCTCAGTTTAAAGTTGCTCCTATGCTTCGCCAAACTTGGGAAGACGTTCAAACTCTTATAATAGAGATCAATTCTAACAAAGAAGATGACACTACAATTCTGCCCAATAATGATAAAATTGATTTTGATAATTGTAGTATCTCAGAAGTTGTCACCTTTCTACAAAGAATGGCTAAAGATCCCCACACTAGCACGCTTAATCTTGCCTTCACAGAGCATATCACTAATGCTCTCATCAAAGCTAGGGAGGAGAAACTTAGAGTAGAAGCCTCCATACCTAGAAAGCTAGAAGATGGTTGGGATCCTATGATTAAAATTAAATTGAATAACTTCTCTTGCTATGCTTTATGTGATGCTGTAGCTAGTACCTCCATTATGCCCAAAAGACTATATGATATGCTTAAATTGAAACCTTTTGATTCTTGTTCTTTTGGTGTTCGTCTCGTTGATTCTTCCATAAAGAAACCTTTGGGGAGGATCGACGATGTTCTTATCATTGTCAATGAAAATTACGTTCCCATTGATTTTACTATTATGGACATTGAATGTGAACCTTCTTGTCCAATTATTTTGGGACGTCCTTTCCTACGCACCGTTGGTGCTATCATTGACATGAAAGAGGGGAATATAAAATTCCAATTTCCTCTCAAGAAAGGGATGGAACACTTCCCTCGAAAAAAAATTAAGTTACCTTTTGAGTCCGTTATACGGGCTAGCTATTCTTTTACTCTTGATAAAACTTGATCTCTATGCATTATGCCTAGCTTAAAGGCATAAAAGAAAGCGCTTTTGGGAGGCAGCCCACATGAATAAAAATTTTATTTTGCTTTTTGTTGTGTCTTGATGTTGTTACTATAGTAGCATCATCATTGTATCTTTGCTTTTCAACTTTGTGCCAAGTGTAGCCTCTGATTACAAGAAAGTTCAAAAGTTGTGACGTGCTGTCCAGAAGACAGATTCTGTCCTTGGATAGAAAAATTCGTATAAAATCACCAGATCATCTTTTTGGTCTGAATTGTTTTGACAGCATGCTCTATATAATTGTATTTCGTGCGTCTGTTTTGAGTTTTTTGATTAGAGTTGCAGAAGTGCCCCGAAAAAATCATTTACTACCTGCTGTTCTGTTTTTCACAGATTCTGTCCCGTTTTGCCTTTCCTTCATTTTGCAAACCTTGAGCTTGCTTTTTCTTTGCAAAAACCTTTTGGCAATCTTGAGAAACAGTAGACCTTCAAGAATATCCTTACTTCCAGCAAGGAACAATTATTTTATTATGGGTACTAACTTCGCTAATCAGATTATGATGAGTTATGTATGAAGGGAGTTTTCAAGTGTGCGAGGGAAGATGATAAAAAGATTTAGGAGTGTCAAACGCTCAAGCTTGGGGATGCCCCCATGCACCCCCAAGAAATATTCAAGGAGACTAAAGCATCTAAGCTTGGGGATGCCCCTGTGCATCCCCTTCTCCATCAACATTATCAGTTCGTCTTTCGTTCCACTATATTTGTATCACTTCATGTGTTATGTGCTATGCTTGGAGCGTCTTGCTTTTAGTTTTCTTTAGCTTTTCATAACTAGTCGGAACTTAGCTTTCTTTATGTGGGAGAGAAACACGCTCCACTTCTACCTAGAACATAACAAAGAATTTTAATGTCTATCTTTGCTGTGTGTGTTCTTTGTTTTTCAATAGCTACTATCATGCTTAGCTTTTAGTTTTCATGCTTATCTTTTTAAAGAGCTTTTGTTTAGTTGGTTGCTTGAACTCTGTTTATTTATCATGATTATCTTATTAAGAGAGTTTGCTTCTGTTGCATTGGTTGGTATGTCTATGATAAAAATGCTACCTGCATAATGGTGCTTAGTAGTTCATGTTTTCTTATGGTTAGTCTCAAATAGCTGGGGGGTTTCCAATATGTTATTGGAGTACCAACATGATTTATTTGCCTATGATGTGGTATGGTTTAGTAATATCTTCCTTCAAGAATTTACTTTGATTGACTTGGCGTATGCTCACGCATATTTAAGACTGTAAAGAAAGTCTGTCAAGCCTTGATGATCTTTTGTTTCTGAGTAGCGATATAACTACCATGCCTCATTCAATGTAGCTTTGTCGCTCTGCATGATTATGACCGTCATTTCTCTCTTACTTGGTCGCTCCCAGTCTTTTGCTAACCTCCACCTATACTAAGCGGACTGACTGCTTGTGCATCCAAATTCCTTTAAACCAGTTATGCCATATGAGTCCACCATACCTTCCTACATAGTATTTACCTGCCATTCCTGACGAAGACTTTCATGTACCATCTCGAAATTATTCAAAAAGAAAAAAAATGCATTCCTATTTTGTGCCTCTGTTTTAAGTCCATGAGGAAGTAGTAGTTAATTCATGATCTTTTTAAGTTGGACAAGCTTCACCCCGGGATTGCATGTATAATGTGCAAACCCATAATACGAGAAGGAATTGACATTGAGTGCGCCCGGCTCAAAATTAATATAACAAACAAACCCTCCTTCAAGCTTTGTTCATGAGAAATCAGAAAACTTTGGCAGTGATAAACAAAGGAGATTAAGAGGATGTGATCGTCCTCATTCGGGAGCCGTTCCTCGAAACTTGTCCATCTCAAGAAGTAATTGAGTTATCTACTAGCATTCGTTGACGGAACATGCATGATCTAAGAAAAAATTTATTATTTCCTCTGTTTTTAAAACCAAGAGCTCTGGTACATGCTTTGTCTTTGTTTCCGACTACGGGTTTTCAACCTTGCCAACAAAAGCCACAGTTTGAGAGTCTCCACCTTCTTTTAAAGCACCAACTACTGAGAGCATGATTGTCATTCTGAGTGTAATGTGCATTGTCCCAAAGTAGCATTGTCTTTTGCATGATTGTGATATCGTTTATTCTGAAATTATTGTATCTAGTCATCACTTAAACCTTGGAGGTGCCCCTGCATTTATGTTTTGCTTCACTAAAGGGGGCAAGCGAGATATCACTTTATCATATTTGCACACCATGCTCATTACAAATCTATTTGATGTTTCAATACCATATTGTAAAACTTTCAGTTCTTTGTGATTTTCTCATGAGGCAACTTAATTACAACAGAATCATTGTCTCAGTAAGCTTTTGTCATATGACTATGAAAAGTCCTATATGGTTAATAGCATGTCACCACAGAAATTATTCTTGTTATCATTTACCTACTCGAGGACGAGCAGGAATTAAGCTTGGGGATGCTGATACGTCCAAAACGTATCTATAATTTCTGCTTGCTCCATGCCTCTTTTGGGTGATATTGCTATGATATTTATACACTTCCATACACTTTTGATCATATTTGGACTAACCTATTAACTCAGTGCACCCCAGTGCCAGTTTCTGTTTTCTGCTGTTTTTGTATTTCAGGTTTTCCCATTACGAGAACTGCCAGAAAAATCCCAGAAAAATTATATAAAAAATCAGCGTTCCAGAAGCTTCCCAGCAGCCAAAGTACAGCCGGAAAGGGGCCACCAGGGCTCCAGGCGCCCTGGTGGCTCGGCCCCCCTGGCTGCGCCGGGGG
>LR738716.1:64262669-64288483 GCA_902687465.1 Secale cereale
GGGGGGCGCCTGGGCCCCCCGGGCCTCCGCTGATGCCCCCCTTTGGCATATATTTATATCGTGTCCCGAAACCCTCGAGACAGGAACCCTTTTTCGCGATCTCATCTCTGTTCCGCCGCCGCCGCGCTTCCAAGATCGGGAGCACCAGGAGAACTCTTCCCGGCACCCTGCCGGAGGGGAGGATCACCACCGGGAGCCTCTCCACCACCATGGACGCCTCCCGAATGAGTTGTGAGTAGTCTCCCTTGGACCATGGGTCTATGACCAGTAGCTATGTGATGTTCGCCTCCCGTTCTTGTGCTTCACTAATTAGTCCTCGTGAGCTGCCCTACATGATCGAGGCACATATGTAATCCTTATGCTGTTGCTATGTTGAGTTTGCTGGGATCCGATGGATTGTGAGATTATGTTCAGATTGTGTTTGAGTAATATATTTGATCTACCTCTTTTATATTTATGTTCGTAAGTAATTCTTCCATGTTCTCCGTTGTTATTTATTGCTTTGGCCAAGTAGTAGGTAGTGACTCCAAGAGGGAACGTTATGCTTGATTGTGGGTTCATGCCCCTCGATGACTAGCTTGAGTGACAAAAACATGAGTCTAGGGGATGTGCTGTTGCCACAAGGGGGGAAAACAACGGTGCTTGTGCCCGCGGGTGCAAGGATTGTTTACTTTACGCAAAGTTCTTTTAATGCAGTTGTCTGTTGCTTTGAGTTTACACTATGGGTGGGACTCGCAACTTAATACCAGCGAGATGTTCTTGATAGATATCTCAAGGTGGATGATTAGTAGTAGATGCAGATGGATTTCGGTCTACTTGCCTTGGCGTACCGCCCATGCTTTGAACCTCTACCTTTCTTGTAAAAAGTTAGCATTGGTTTGCGCACATAATTCTGTCAATTGCCCAGCTGTAATTCGTTTACCTCACATAGCTGTTTTATCGTCTTTTGGGAGAGAGACATCACTAGTGAACATCATGGGACCCCGGTCCATATTACCATCATTGATCACATCCGCTATTTACTTTCAGCTTTTACTTACTATTGCAGCAATACCTATCACTATTATCACTTGCGTTTGATCCTTTGTAAACTACAAGGCCGGAGAGATTGACAACCTCTCTGTACTCGTTGGGAGCAAAGTTATTTGTATCTGTGTGCAGGTCCACGTTGATTGCTAATATCTGGCGCCGTTAGCAGTTGACACCTTCTTGTTGAAACTGGGAGTCTTAGGGAAATCGATCCTTGGTATCTTTGCCAAGGGAAAACTTCCGCTACACTGCATCTCAAACCTTCCACTTGGGGTAACCAATGAGGGGCGAGAAGCCATCATCAATCCCTCCGGCCTTATCGTTTACAAAGGATCAGACGCAAGAGATAATAGTGATAGGTATGACTGCAACTAGTAAGTAAGAACAGGAAAGTAAATAACAGGTGTGATCAGTGATGGTAATATGGACCGGGGTCCCATGATGTTCACTAGTGATGTCTCTCTCCCAAAAGATGATAAAACAGCTAAGCGAGGTAAACGAATTACAGCTGGGCAATTGACAGGATTATGTGCGCAAACCAATGCTGACTATGCTGCAAAGAAAGGTAGAGGCTCAAAAGCATGGGCGGTACGCCAAGGCAAGTAGACCGAAATCCATCTGCATCTACTACTAATCATCCACCTTGAGATATCTATCCAGAACATCTCGCTGGTATTAAGTTGCTAGTCCCACCCATAGTGTAAACTCAAAGCAACAGACAACTGCATTAAAAGAACTTTGTGTAAAGTAAACAATCCTTGCACCCGCAAGTACAAGCAGCGTTGTTTTCCCCCTTGTGGCAACATCACATCCCCTAGACTCATGTTTCTGTCACTCAAGCTAGTCATCGAGGGGCATGAACCCATAATCAAGTATAACGTTCCCTCTTGGAGTTACTACCTACTACTTGGCCAAAGCAATAAACAACAACGGAGAACATGAAAGAATTACTCAAGAACATAAATATAAAAGAGGTGAATCAAATATATTACTCACACACAATCTGAACATAATCTCATAATCCATCGGATCCCAGCAAACTCATCATAGCAACAACATAAGGATTACATATGTGCCTCGATCATGTAGGGTAGCTCACGAGGTCTAATCGGTGAAGAACAAAGAGGGGAGGAGAACATCACATAGCTACTGGTCATGGACCCATGGTCCAAGGGAGACTACTCACAACTCATCCGGGAGGCGTCCATGGTGGAGGAGAAGCTCCCGATGGTGATTCTCCCCTCCGGCAGGGTGCCGGGAAGAGTTCTCCTGGTGCTCCCAATCTTGGAAGCGCGGTGGCGGCGGAACAGAGATGAGATCGCGAAAAAGGGTTCCGTCGTCGAGGGTTTTGGGATGCGGTGTAAATATATGCCAAAGGGGGGCGTCAGAAGAGGCAAGGGGGGCCCAGGCGCCCTGGCGGCGCGGCCAGGAGGGGGGCCGCCCCCTCTGGTAGCCTGGAGCCCTGGTGGCCCCCCCTCTGGCCGTATTTTGGCCGCATGGAAGCTTCCGGAATGCTGATTTTTTGTATATTTTTCCCAGGATTTTTCTGGCAATTTACGTAATGGGAAAACCTGAAATACAAAAACAGCAGAAAACAGAAACTGGCACTGGGGTGCACTGAGTTAATAGGTTAGTCCAAATATGATCAAAAGTGTATGGAAGTGCATAAATATCATAGCAATATCACACAAAAGAGGCATGGAGCAAGCAGAAATTATAGATACGTTTTGGACGTATCAACATCCCCAAGCTTAATTCCTGCTCGTCCTCAAGTAGGTAAATGATAACAAGCATAATTTCCGTGGTGACATGCTATTAACCATATAAGAACTTTTCACAGTCACATGACAAACGCTTACTGAGACAATGAATCTGTAGTAATTAAGTTGCCTCATGAGAATATCACAAAGAACTGAAAGTTTTACAATATGATACTGAAACACTCAATAGATTTGTAGTGAGCATGGTGTGCAAACATGACAAAGTGGTACCTCGCTTGCCCCCTTTAGTGAAGCAAAACATAAATGCAGGGGCACCTCCAAGGTTTAAGTGACGACTAGATACAATGATTTCAGATAAACGATATCATAGTCATGCAGAAGACAATGGTACTTTGGGACAATGCACATTACACTCAGAATGACAATCATGCTCTCAATAGTTGGTGCTTTAAAGAAAGAAGGTGGAGACTCTCGAACCGTGGCTTTTGATGGCAAGGTTGAAAACCCGTGGTCGGAAACAAAAACTAAACATGTACCAGAGCTCTTGGTTTTTAAAAACAAAGGTAAAAAATATTTTTTTAGAGATGCATATTTCGTCAACGAATGTTAGTAGATAACTCAATTACTTCTCGAGCTGGACAATTTTCGAGGAATGGCTCCCGTACGAGGACGATCACATCCTCTTAATCTCCTTTGTTTATCACTGCCAAAGTTTTCTGATTTCTCATGAACAAAGCGTGAAGGCGGGTTTGTTTGTTGTATATTTTTTAATGAGCCGGGCGCACTCTTTGCCAGTTCCTTCTCGTATTAGGGGTTTGCACATTAGACATGCAATCCCGGGGTGAAGCTTGTCCAACTTAAAAAGATCAGGAATTAACTACTACTTCCTCATGAGCTAAAACAGAGGCACAAAAGAGAAATGCTTTTGATTAATTTCGAGATGGTACACGAAAGTCTTCGTTAGGAATGGCAAGTAAATACCATGTATAGGAAGGTATGGTGGACTCATATGGCATAACTGGTTTAAAGGATTTTGGATGCACAAGCAGTCAGTCCGCTTAGTACAGGCGAGGGTTAGCAAAAGACTGGGAGCGACCAAGTAAGAGAGCAATGACGGTCATAATCATGGAGAGCGACAAATCAACATTGAATCGGGCATGGAAGTTATATCGCTACTCAGAAATTAAAGATCATCAAGGCTTGATAGACTTTCTTTACAGTCTTAAATATGCGTGAGCATATGCCAAGTCATTCAAAATAAATTCTTGGAGGAAGATATCACTAAACCATACCACATCATAGACAAACAAATCATGTTGGTACTTCAATAACACATTAAGAACCCCCCTAGCTATTTGAGACTAACCATAAGAAAACATGAACTACTAAGCACCATTATGCACATAGCATTTTTATCATAGACATATCAACCAGTGCAACAGAAGCCAACTCTCTTAACAAGATAAGCATGATAACTCAAGAGAGATCCAGCGACCAACTAAACAAAACCTCTTTAAAAAGAAAAGCATGAAAACTAAGAGCTAAACATGATAGTAGCTATTGAAAGACAAAGAACATACACAGCAAAGATAAGCATGAAAATCCTATGATGTGTTCTAGGTAGAAGTGGAGCGTGTTTCTCTCCCACACAAAGAAAGATGGGTTCCAACTTGTTATGGACAGCAAGCAAAGCTAAAGAAAACTAAAAAGGAAACTAAAAGCAAGACGCTCCAAGCATAGCACATAACACATGAAGTGATTAAAATATAGTGGAACGAAAGACGAACTGATAATTGTTGATGGAGAAGGGGATGCACGGGGGCATCCCCAAGCTTAGATGCTTGAGTCTTCTTGAATATTTCTTAGGGGTGCATGGGGGCATCCCCAAGCTTGAGCGTTTGACACTCCTGAATCTTTTTATCATCTTCCCTCGCACACTTGAAAACTCCCTTCATACATAACTCATCATAATCTGATTAGCGAGGTTAGTACCCATAATAAAATAATTTTTCCTTGCTGGAAATAAAGATAATCTTGAAGGTCTACTGTTTCTCAAGATTGCCAAAAGGTTTTTGCAAAGAAAAAGCAAGCTCAAGGTTTGCAAAACGAAGGAAAGACAAAACAGGACAGAATCTGTGAAAAACAGACCAGCAGGTAGTAAATAATTTTTTCGGGGCACTTCTGAACTCAAATCAAAAAACTCAGAACAGACGCCCGAAAAACAATTGTATAGAGCACGCTGTCGAAAAAATTCAGACCAAAAAGATGATCTGGTGATTTTATACGAATTGTTCTGTCCAAGGACAGAATATGTTCCCTGGGCACCACGTCACAACTTTTGAACTTTCTTGCAATCAGAGGCTAAACTTGGCACAAAGCTGAAAAGTAAAGATATAATGATGATGCTACTGTAGTAACAAACATCAAGACACAACAAAAGCAAAATAAAATTTTATTCATTGTGGGCTGCCTCCCAAAAGCGCTTTCTTTTATGCCTTTAAGCTAGGCATAATGCAAAGAGATCAAGTTGTATCAATTGAACCGTCATCAAGATCATCAAAAAGCTCTTCAATAGTACAACTAGGCTTAAGAGGACTTTCAAATAAAGGCCTAATAGAGATACTTCTAGGGAGAAGACCAAAAGGAAAAAAGTCAAGGGAAGATTCATTTATAAATTTATCAAAGAGAGGTGTTTCTTCCAAAGTCTTCACAGTTTCAACCCCTTTGGTAATAGATGGATTACTTTTGGAGCGGAGAGCCTTTGGAACGTAAACGAACTTAGGCTCCTTCTTTGCCGGAGTTTCTACCTTTTTGGTTTTGATTGAGGAGAAAGTAGTTCCTAAAGTGTCAAAGATTTCCTCAATCTTGTCTATCCTAGAAGAGTCCAAGTCATGGGATTTGATGGTCTCCATAGTTTTGAGAATTTTATGCATGGAGCTATCAAGCCTATTCAAATTCCCTTGGATCTTACGGTCCAACTCATTTATCTTATTAATGTTTGGCATCTCTAGCTCTATCTTTTCAAGTTTTTTTCATAATGTGAGCTAGGGTAATGTCCTCTTGAATGCTAACAAGAGGGGGATTTCCAACAAGATTTTCTATAATACTAAGAGATTCCCAAACTAGGGCTTCTAGGAAATTTCCATTGATAGCAGAATCTAGAATAAACCTATTCCAAGAAGTAATTCCAACAAAAAAATTTCTAAGCAGGATAGTAGTAGATTGCTTCTTGGTGGCTCTTTTATGAGAATCATTAATTCTATACCAAGCATCTTTTAGACTTTCTCCACCTCTTTGTTTAAAGGTGAGAACTTCTGCCTCACCAAAGGCAAAAGGACCAGACATAATACCAAATAAAAAGCGAGATAACTATTTTTGTGATTTTTGATAGAAGACACTAAAGCAAAAACTAAAAGGTAAATTAACAAGACTAAAAAGCAAAGGTAAAAGATAGCGTGCAACTCCCCTATCTTGAAGAGTGGAGTCCCCGGCAACGGCGCCAGAAAACTTTGCTTGATGGCTTCTCGCCCCTCGTTGGTTACCCCAAGTGGAAGGTTTGAGATGCAGTGTAGCGGTAGTTTTCCCTTGGCAAAGATACCAAGGATCGAATCCCGTGAGACTCCGAGGGTCAACAAGAAGGTGTCAACTGCTAGCGGCGCAACTTAGCGATTGACAGGACCTGCACACAGATACAAATAACTTTGCTCCCAACGAGTACAGAGAGGTTGTCAATCCCTCCGGCCTTGTCATTTACAAAGGATCAGACGCAAGAGATAATAGTGATAGGTATGACTACAACTAGTAAGTAAGAACATGAAAGTAAATAACGGGTGTGATCAGTGATGGTAATATGGACCGGGGTCCCATGATGTTCACTAGTGATGTCTCTCTCCCAAAAGACGATAAAACATCTAAGCGAGGTAAACGAATTACAGCTGGGCAATTGACAGGATTATGTGCGCAAACCAATGCTAACTATGCTGCAAAGAAAGGTAGAGGCTCAAAAGCATGGGCGGTATGCCAAGGCAAATAGACCGAAATCCATCTGCATCTACTACTAATCATCCACCTTGAGATATCTATCCAGAACATCTCGCTGGTATTAAGTTGCGAGTCCCACCCATAGTGTAAACTCAAAGCAACAGACAACTGCATTAAAAGAACTTTGCGTAAAGTAAACAATCCTTGCACCCGCAAGTACAAGCACCGTTGTTTTCCCCCTTGTGGCAACAGCACATCCCCTAGACTCATGTTTCTGTCACTCAAGCTAGTCATCGAGGGGCATGAACCCACAATCAAGCATAACGTTCCCTCTTGGAGTTACTACCTACTACTTGGCCAAAGCAATAAACAGCAACGGAGAACATGCAAGAATTACTCAAGAACATAAATATAAAAGAGGTGAATCAAATATATTACTCACACACAATCTGAACATAATCTCATAATCCATCGGATCCCAGCAAAATCATCATAGCAACAGCATAAGGATTACATATGTGCCTCGATCATGTAGGGCAGCTCACGAGGTCTAATCGGTGAAGAACAAAGAGGGGAGGAGAACATCACATAGCTACTGGTCATGGACCCATGGTCCAAGGGAGACTACTCACTACTCATCCGGGAGGCGTCCATGGTGGAGGAGAAGCTCCCGGTGGTGATTCTCGCCTCCGGCAGGGTGCCGGGAAGAGTTCTCCTGGTGCTCCCGATCTTGGAAGCGCGGCGGCGGCGGAACAAAGATGAGATCGCGAAAAAGGGTTCCGTCGTCGAGGGTTTCGGGACGCGGTGTAAATATATGCCAAAGGGGGGCGTCAGAAGAGGCAAGGGGGGCCCAGGCGCCCTGGCGGCGTGGCCAGGAGGGGGCCCGCCCCCTCTGGTCGCCTGGAGCCCTGGTGGCCCCCCTCTGGCCCTACTTTGGCCGCATGGAAGCTTCCGGAACGCTGATTTTTTATATATTTTTCCCGGGATTTTTCTGGCAATTTACGTAATGGGAAAACCTGAAATACAAAAACAGCAGAAAACAGAAACTGACACTAGGGTGCACTGAGTTAATAGGTTAGTCCAAATATGATCAAAAGTGTATGGAAGTGCATAAATATCATAGCAATATCACACAAAAGAGGCATGGAGCAAGCAGAAATTATAGATACGTTTTGGACGTATCAGTGTGCAAGCTAAACAACCTCGTAAGTCTCATATGACTGCGGAAACGAGAAATCTTTTACCACTGCTCATACATTTAGATCTATGTGAAATGAATGGTGTTTTGAAAAAAGGTGGAAAGAAATATTTCATGACGTTAATTGATGACTCCACTAGATACTGTCATGTGTATCTTCTGAAATATAAGGATGAGGCTTTGAACTTTTTCAAGATCTATAAAGCTAAAGTGGAAAACCAACTTGATTGTAAGATCAAGAGGCTTAGGTACGATCGTGGTGGAGAGTATTTTTCCAATGAATTTGATGATTTTTGTGCGGAACATGGTATAATCCATGAGAGGACGCCTCCCTATTCACCTAAGTCAAATGGGGGTGGCTGAAAGAAAGAACCGTACTCTAACTGATTTGGTTAACGCCATGTTAGATACATCGGGTCTATCCAAGGCATGGTGGGGGGAGGCGATATTGAATGCATGTCATGTCCTAAACCGAGTTCGCACAAAGAACAAAGAGATAACTCCATTCAAGGAATTGGAGAAGAAAAGGTTAAAACTCTCTTATCTACGAACCTGGGGTTGTTTGGCGAAAGTCAATGTGCCAATCTCAAAGAAGCGCAAACTTGGACCAAAGACTGTGGATTGTGTTTTCCTAGGATATGCTTTTCGAAGCATTGGATATAGATTCTTGGTTGTAAAATCTGAAGTATCTGACATGCATGTCGGTACAATTATGGAGT
The DNA here is from genome assembly GCA_902687465.1 of Secale cereale. NCBI lineage: Eukaryota > Viridiplantae > Streptophyta > Magnoliopsida > Poales > Poaceae > Secale > Secale cereale. The sequence goes on from LR738716.1 coordinate 64,271,318, forward strand.
CGAATGATGCGACTTTCTTTGAAGATATCTTTCCCACGAAGGATATGGCTACCTCATCTACTCAGGAGATGCCTAGTTCATCGAATCAAGAATCAGTTACAATTACTGAACCTACCATTTCGATGGAACACTTTGACAAATCCGTGGAGGAAAACAATGAAGCTCCTACTAGGAGCAAGAGACTGAGGACTGCTAAATCCTTTCGTGATGATTTTCTTGTCTATCTAATAGATGTCACTCCCAGTTCTATTTCAGAAGCCTATGCATCTGAAGATGCTGACTACTGGAAGGAAGCGGTTCGTAGTGAGATGGATTCCATCTTGGTGAATGAAACTTGGGAGATTACTAATTGTCCCTATGGGTGCATACCTATAGGGTGCAAATGGGTATTCAAGAAGAAGCTTAGGCCTGATGGTACTATCAAAAAGTACAAGGCACGACTCGTGGCGAAGGGTTATACCCAAAAGGAAGGTGAAGACTTCTTTGATACTTACTCACCTATGGCGCGGTTGACCACTATTCGAGTTCTACTTTCACTAGCTGCCTCACATGGTCTTCTCGTTCATCAAAATGGATGTTAAGACTGCTTTCCTAAATGGAGAGTTGGATGAGGAAATTTATATGGAACAACCAGATGGGTTTGTAATAGATGGTCAGGAAGGAAAAGTGTGCAAGTTGCTGAAGTCTTTGTATGGACTCAAGCAAGCACCAAAGCAGTGGCATGAGAAGTTTGAAAGAACTTTAACAGCTGCAGGCTTTGTTGTAAACGAAGCTGACAAATCTTTATACTATCGGCATGGTGGGGGCGAGGGAGTTATCCTTTGCTTGTATGTTGATGACATACTGATTTTCGGAACAAATTTGAATGTTATTAAGGAGGTCAAGAATTTCCTATCGCATTGTTTTGAGATGAAGGATTTAGGAGTGGCCGATGTCATTCTGAACATCAAGTTGTTGAGAGACGATGATGGTGGGATTACTTTGCTTCAATCTCACTATGTGGAAAAGATCTTGAGTCCCTATGGCTATAGTGACTATAAGCGCTCTCCAACACCATATGATGCCAGCGTGCTACTTCGAAAGAATCAAAGAATTGCTAGAGATCAATTGAAATATTCTTAGATTATTGGCTCACTTATGTACTTAGCAAGTGCTACAAGACCTGACATCTCTTTTGCTGTTAGCAAACTGAGTCGGTTTGTATCAAAACCTGGAGATGTGCATTGGAAAGCTCTAGAGAGAGTTTTGCGTTATTTGAAAGGCACTTCAAATTATGGAATTCACTACACCGGGCACCCAAAGGTGCTTGAAGGGTATAGTGACTCAAACTGGATCTTAGATGCCGATGAGATAAAGGCCACAAGCGGATATGTATTCACTCATGGAGGTGGCGCTGTTTCTTGGAAGTCTTGCAAGCAGACCATCTTAACGAGGTCAACAATGGAAGCAGAGTGCACAACACTAGATACAGCTACGGTCGAAGAGGATTGGCTTCGTCGGCTCTTGAATGACTTGCCGGTAGTTGAGAATCCTGTACCGGATATCCTTATGAACTAGGACAATCAAACTGTGATCACGAAAGTGAGCAGCTCAAAGGATAACATGAAGTCATCAAGACACGTTCAGAGAAGGTTAAAGTCTGTCAGGAAAATGAAAAACTCCGGAGTAATTGCATTGGATTATATCCAAACGTCTAAAAATCCGGCAGATCCATTTACTAAGGGTCTATCACGAAATGTGATAGATAATGCATCGAGGGAGATGGGTATGAGACCCACAATATGAGTTGTTCACAGTGGTAACCTAGTCTATCTGATTGGAGATCCCGTGAATTAGATGTGGAAGACAAGCTGTTGGTCAACTGAGAGGAGATTATCCTTACTATTATCAATACCACTCCATGAAGATGCAATACTCTCCTAAATCTGCATGGCAGGTTGATGTATATCTTAATGTGTTCTAAGTGGCTAATGTAAGCAAAGATGTTGTCCTGCAAAACATCTTTTGAAGAACACACCTATATGAGTCTGATTGTCAAACGTCGCAATCTATGAGAGTAGGGTTCTCTCTAGTAAACTCATGAAAGGTCACGGAGTATGACGCATAAGCTCCACCCGCGGGGAAGACCCACGGTACCCAAGTATCGGTCAAGGCTTTGTGTGAAGCTAGATTCGCAGAAAACTTGCAGTTCAAGGCATAGTCCACTGTTCAAGTTGCTTACTAGTGTAGCACAGAGTTCTAGGTGGAAGTTCAACTTAACAGTCTCCACTGCAGTACCGGTATATAAAACAGTGTTTTGGAACCAAAGGCAAATTTTGTGTGCCTCTGGGATCTGGTGGGGGATTGCTGGAATTTTAGTCTATTTTGGGCCAGCCCAAATAGCAATTTCAGAATTCCTAATAAATCCTAGAGGCCCACTTAGCACATTCGTGCAAGGAAAGGGGCACTACTAAAGTTTAGTCACACATTGCTAGTTTACAGAGAGTTGGGCCTCTTTATAAGGGAGGCTCTTTCTTCACATGTACGAGCATGAGAACAAGAGGGACATCCACGTGCGCTCCTCCTCCGCCGCCCGCGTCGCCACGCCACGCCTCGTCACGATGTGCCGCGCCGCGGGTTGCGGGAATGAGCCGAGCCGATGTCTAATTTTTGCCACGCACGACGGGTAATCGAATGGTCACACAGGAGCTGAAACATTTTTCGGTAGTGGAGAATGAATCTGAACGGTGCACCACTTTGGCTGCTGCCTGTTCACTTCGCCTCCCTCTTTTGCTCCGGCTCCCGGCGCGGCCTGCTCACCTCCTTATCCTGTGCCTATATAAAAGAGGTCGCCCCTCTCCAGAGAGACACACCAGAAGATCATCTCCCTCTCGCCACCAAGTTCCAATCTCTGAGCTGCTGCTACGATCTTCCCTATCCCGGCTTGCGGCGTGCACCGCAGGTCGGGACAGTAGGCCTCCGAAACCACACCTTTTGAGTCCTGTACGGAGAAGGGTGATAAGATTTTTGGGGAGCGCTCGGCGCGACTACTGGCTGTTTCATCACGGACGATCCGATCGCCGACGACTACTTCCCCAACGATGACTTTTTCCCCGACGTCGACAACCTCTTCAACGACATGGCCGGCGAGGACATCGCACCCAAGATCGGCGCTTCTGCTGCTGCTTCGTATGTCTCCATGATCTCTCTAGCTTATCTTGTTCTATTCTCTGGCCCGTATGTGTTCATGCTCTTTCTTTTAGAAACACTATCACTGTTCTTTGTTCTAGTGTTTTCTCTAAATGTGATAGGTCCCACTTCATATATGCAACTATTTTTATATATGAAGATGCTATTTACCTTCTCTTTGTTAGATCACATGACTTGCTCTATTACTTCTATATTCGTCATGCTTTATCTAGTATTTCTGTTAATAAAATCACTTGGTAAATTGCTCATATTTCTAACAGATATGTGAGACGTGTATGATTTCAATGACTTGAGACTATTAGGAATAATCATGAGTTTTGTAAACACGCTGGAGTCTAGTCTGGTCAGGATTCTTGTCAGCATTACTGGTAGGTTTAGTAGCTAAGTCTGATAGGGTTAGCATGGTCGTTCGGCGTCGTCGTGTCAGTGTCATCATGTCAAAGTGCCCGTCTCTATGAGGAGGCGTTGAAGATGAAGCATGCCAAGGTCATATTTGTGTGTCGACAGGAGGATCAGGTTCTACTATGTGTGGGCGGTAAACCAATGAAGGTGAGTCTCTTCAATGAGGCCATGTCTCTACATGAGGCTAGAGTGCATGGTGTAGTGCACGAGGTGGTGAGATCCACAAGGAGTCGGCATGTATCTTGCTAGGGTGGATGGTGAAGTCCATCGGGTGGTGTTTTCCACAGGTTACTTGCGAGTCTGGGTAGTCCAAGCCATATTTGAGGTGGTCCATAAATTCGCCAAGTTGAACATGGGGAGAGATTGTTGCGATCTGTGAAGCCTATCAATTTAACTTGTCGTGGTGCGAGCGGATGAGTCGACAAGGGATAAATTTACAACAAGCCAAGACAGGAGAAATATAGGAGACAAGTGTCAAGATTAGGGAGAGAATGTTAGGAATAATCTTGAGTTTTGTAAAAACGCTGGAGTCAATGACAATCTAGGTGTGATACCTAGTGCATCGGGTTCAATGACAATCTTTTGTGACAACACTGGAGCAATTACCTTGCCAAAGGAATCCAGGTTTCACAAGTGAACAACACACATCAAGAGACCCTTCAACTCCATTCGTGAAAAAGGTCAAGGATGGAGATATAGAAATTTGCAAAGTACATACATATTTATATCGTGTCCCGAAACCCTCGAGAGGGGAACCCTTTTTCGTGATCTCATCTCTGTTCCGCCGCCGCCGTGCTTCCAAGATCGGGAGCACCAGGAGAACTCTTCCCGGCACCCTGCCGGAGGGGAGGATCACCACCGGGAGCCTCTCCACCACCATGGACGCCTCCCGGATGAGTTGTGAGTAGTCTCCCTTGGACCATGGGTCCATGACCAGTAGCTATGTGATGTTCTCCTCCCGTTCTTGTGCTTCACTAATTAGTCCTCGTGAGCTGCCCTACATGATCGAGGCACATATGTAATCCTTATGCTGTTGCTATGTTGAGTTTGCTGGGGTCCGATGGATTGTGAGATTATGTTCAGATTATGTTTGAGTAATATATTTGATCTACCTCTTTTATATTTATGTTCGTAAGTAATTCTTGCATGTTCTCGGTTGTTATTTATTGCTTTGGCCAAGTAGTAGGTAGTGACTCCAAGAGGGAACGTTATGCTTGATTGTGGGTTCATGCCCCTCGATGACTAGCTTGAGTGACAGAAACATGAGTCTAGGGGATGTGCTGTTGCCACAAGGGGGAAAACAACGGTGCTTGTGCCCGCGGGTGCAAGGATTGTTTACTTTACGCAAAGTTCTTTTAATGCAGTTGTCTGTTGCTTTGAGTTTACACTATGGGTGGGACTCGCAACTTAATACCAGCGAGATGTTCTGGATAGATATCTCAAGGTGGATGATTAGTAGTAGATGCAGATGGATTTCGGTCTACTTGCCTTGGCGTACCGCCCATGCTTTGAACCTCTACCTTTCTTGTAACATAGTTAGCATTGGTTTGCGCACATAATTCTGTCAATTTCCCAGCTGTAATTCGTTTACCTCACATAGCTGTTTTATCGTCTTTTGGGAGAGAGACATCACTAGTGAACATCATGGGACCCCGGTCCATATTACCATCACTGATCACATCCGCTATATACTTTCCGCTTTTACTTACTATTTGCAGCAATACCTATCACTTTTATCACTTGCGTTTGATCCTTTGTAAACTACAAGGCCGGAGGGATTGACAACCTCTCTGTACTCGTTGGGAGCAAAGTTATTTGTATCTGTGTGCAGGTCCACGTTGATTGCTAATATCTGGCGCCGTTAGCAGTTGACACCTTCTTGTTGAAACTGGGAGTCTCAGGGAAATCGATCCTTGGTATCTTTGCCAAGGGAAAACTTCCGCTACACTGCATCTCAAACCTTCCACTTGGGGTAACCAACGAGGGGCGAGAAGCCATCAGGTGGCAGCGGACTTCTTCTCGCGTGTCAGCTACTCAAGATTGTTACATCGGTTTCGATTTTGATCTCCTCAATGGTGATGGCGGAAAACGATGGCTGGAGTGTGGCGACGGGTCTATAGCCACGGAGGCAGGTCGCGGCAGCCATGTTGCAGCCGCTTAACCTCCGGTTCAGCTTCGGATCATGGTGGCGCTCCTGGTGTTGATCTGCATCATGCGGACAGGCGGGGCAGCGCCCCTTGGCTTGGCGGCGGTGGTCATCTCCTCCGTCGGAAGTGGTCGGCCTGAGGCTGGGTGGTCGGATCTCGAGATTCGACATCTAGTCCCATTTGAGAGTCGGGGAGACATAGTTGCCGGTGAAAACCGAGCAGACGGTGGGTGATGGCGGTGTTTTGCACGGTTACCATGATGAAGACATCGTTGTGTAACTACTGTTGACGCACTCGTGCTACCCCGGGGGAATCCGTAGGATCTAGTCTTCATGATCGGACGTTGGCGGCACTGCAGTGTTGTTTCTATCTTGAGAGCATCGTTTGTGGAGCCGTGATGAAAAACAAAGGAAGGAGGTGGAGCGGCTTCATCTTGCACGGAGCTTTGGTGGAGATGTCAAGTCATGCCTGGCGACAGGTGCTATGTTGTGTCATGCCTATTCGGCAGGTGCTACACACGACAGATCTTCCAGATACTTCAAGCTGTGTCTACTGGTGGTACTTGGCGGCATGGTGCTGCAGTGTATCGGCGGCAAGTGCGACGCGCTCAGAAGTTCGCGCAGCGAGGTGGTGTCGTTGGGCACTGGGTGGCGTTGACGGATGGCCGGACTGGGAAGGATGATGTGGATTTCTTTTCTGAAGATGGGTCTGCGGTTCAATGACGATGATGGCTTCTAAAACGTGTGCATGTGGTGTACGCTTTAGGTTTGCTACACCGGTTGTAGGTTACGATACATTATGCGTATGGATCAGCGACAACACCGGTTTTCGGTATGCGGAGTGAGAGCACTCCACATTATCGAGTTTGTAGGTGTGAGTGGTGAGTTCGGGTGGCTTGATGTATGTTCTTGTCATACCTTTGTTGAATAACTAATAAAGATGGTTGTATGCATCAATTTGATGCACATGCCGAGGGTTTAATCTCCTTTTCCAAAAAAGAATCAATAACTTTACTTGTGATGCTTTATCTGGTCCTGCTGCAAGTGTGTCCACAATGCCTAAGAATTATATGAAGCGCTTGGGTTGAAACATCCTACTAAATTTCAGTTGTGGTTCCATTGCAAACATTCTTGTGGTTCCTGATATGAATTGTGCCCCTTCAGATTTTTATATGGATATGGAACCTAATCCCCTATATGCAATTATATCAGAAAGACATTTACTAAGAACTCTAGCTGTTGTTGTTACTAACATGACATGAAGGAAGGAATTATAAAATACCAATTTCTGTGAGTAAAGGATGAGAACACTTCCTAAAGAACAATAAAAATGGTTATGAGGTTATTTTTGGAATTTATGACTCCATTGGAAGTGGAGATGGTAAGACTTGATCATCATCCAATAACACCATGCCTAACTCAAAGGCATTAAGGAAAACACTTGTGGGAGGCACCAATTAGTTAATTATGTTTTGTATTTATTTGAATAATGTAGAACTTGCTATGAAAATGTAGCAAAGTTATTTTCTTATTTTATTTCAATGAAGTGACAAGTTGTACAATTATCTTGAATGTTTAGGCTATGTTGGTAGTGTTGTTCTGTTTCTCCAGTTTTGCTGTTCTTGTAAACATTTGTGAGAATTCCAAGATCATGATAACTTCTCGAGCTTCTTACTGAACAGAGCCACATGTCTAGGTTTATGCTATTGTTTTCATAATTTGTGAGTAACCAAAAAATGATCCATAATTACGTCTTTGTTCGATGGTCCGTTTTGACACATTCTTGTACACCATTTATATTTTCTATAGAATATCATATTGTTCGGTTTATGTTTGATCAAGAGAGTGTATGATTATGTTCTTTACTGTAGCTACTATTACACCATGTTGACATTCTATACCTACAACAAGCAAAACAATTTATGATTACTTATGGACTAACCTAGACAAAGAATTTCGTTTAAGTTGTATTTAGACCATAGTTTACTTCATTAGGAATGCCATCACAATCAAGGTTATTAGCCCATGAGGATTGCTACCTCTTGAGCACGCGTTGTTTTTCCCTTGAAGAGGAAAGGGTGATGCAGCAAAGTAGTGTAAGTATTTCCCACAGTTTTTGAGAATCAAGGTATCAATCCAGTAGGAGACTACACGCAAGTTCCTCGTACCTGCACAAACAAATAAGAACCTTACAACCAACGCGATAAAGGGGTTGTCAATCCCTTCTCGGTCACTTGCAAACGTGAGATTTGATAGAGATAATAGGATAAACATTTTTGGTATTTTTGTTGTATAGATTGAAAAGTAAATATTGCAAAATAAAATAACAGTAAAGATAACTAGTTGATGGAAGATTAATATAATAGAAGATAGACCCGGGGGCCATAGGTTTCACTAGTGGCTTCTCTCAAGATAGCCGATTCTACGGTGGGTGAAAAAATTACTGTCGAGCAATTGATAGAAAAGCGCATAGTTATGAGAATATCTAGGCATGATCATGTATATAGGCACCACGTCTGTGACAAGTAGACCGAAACGATTCTGCATCTACTACTATTACTCCACACATCGACCGCTATCCAGCATGCATCTATAGTAGTAAGTTCATAAGAACAGAGTAACGCCTTAAGCAAGATGACATGATGTAGAGTGATAAAGTCATGCAATATGATATAAACCCCATCTTTTGATCCTCGATGGCAACAATACAATACATGCATTGATGCCCCTGCTGTCACTGGGAAAGGATACCGTAAGATTGAACCCAAAGCTAAGCACTTCTTCCATTGCAAGAAAGATCAATCTGGTAGGCCAAACCAAACTGATAATTCGAAGAGACTTGCAAAGATATTTAAATCATGCATAAAAGAATTCAGAGAAGAACCAAATATTGTTCATAGATAATCTTGATCATAAACCCACAATTCATCGGATCTCGACAAACACATCGCAAAATAATTACATCGAATAGATCTCCAAGAAGATCAAGGAGAACTTTGTATTGAGATCCAAAGAGAGAGAAGAAGCCATCTAGCTAATAACTATGGACCCGAAGGTCTGTGGTAAACTACTCGCAACTCATCGGAGAGGCTATGGTGTTGGTGTAGAAGCCCTCCGTGATTGATTGCCCCTCCGATGGAGCTCCGGAACAGGCCCCAAGATGGGATCTCTCGGGTACAGAAGGTTGCGGCGGTTGAAATAGGATTTCGTGGTGCTCTCGGATGTTTTTAGGGTACATGAGTATATATAGGACGAAGAATTATGTCGGTGGAGCTACGAGGGGCCCACGAGGTTGGGGGGCGCGCCCTCCTGCCTCGTGGATTCCCTGGCGTGTACTCCAAGTCTTCTGGGTTGTTTTTGTTCCAAAAACGATCCTCCCAAAGGTTTCATTCCGTTTGGACTCCGTTTGATATTCCTTTTTTGCGAAACACTGAAATAGGGAAAAAACAACAATTTGCACTGGGCCTTCGGTTAGTAGGTTAGTCCCAAAAATAATATAAAAGTGTATAATAAAGCCCATTAAACATACAAAACAGATAATATAATAGCATGGAACAATCAAAAATTATAGATACATTGGAGACGTATCAAGCATCCCCAAGCTTAATTCCCGCTCGTCCTCGAGTAGGTAAATGATAAAAAGAGAATTTTTGATGTTGAGTGCTACCGAACATAATTCTCAATGTAATTTTCTTTTTTGTGGCATGAATGTTCAGATCCGAAAGATTCAAGACAAAAGTTTAATATTGACATAAGAATAATAATACTTCAAGCATACTAACAAAGTAATTATGTCTTCTCAAAATGACATGGACAAAGAAAGTTATCCCTACAAAATCATATAGTCTGGCTATGCTCTATCTTCATCCCACAAAATATTTAAATCATGCACAACCCCGGTTTCAGCCAAGCAATTGTTTCATACTTTAATTTTTCAAACTTTTTCAACTTTCACGCAATACATGAGCGTGAGCCATGGATATAGCACTATAGGTGGAATAGAGTGGTGGTTGTGGAGAAGATAAAAAGGAGGAAGATAGTCTCACATCAACTAGCACTAGTGCAGAACCGGGCAATAGCACCGGTTCGTAAGGCCCTTTAGTGCCGGTTCCATAACCGGCACTAAAGTGTGGGCACTAAAGGCCCCCCCAGTTAGTACCGGTTCAGCACGAACCGGTGCTAAAGGGCAACCACGTGGCACGAGCCAGCTCCGAGGGCCGGTAGCCCTTTAGTACCGGCTGGTAAAACCAACCGGTACTACAAGGTTTGGGGTTCTTTTGGTTTTATGATTTCTTTTTCATTTAATTTTATGTTTTCCATTTGATTCTTTTTCGTTTGCTGGTATTTTACGATACTACACATTGTACACGTTATGCATATATATATATATATATATATATATATATATATATATATATATATATAAAATTTCTAGTAGAACCAATCATATATATATATATCATCAAATGTCTCACAAACCACCAATTCACACATACACACATGTATAGCTATATACAATTTCTCGTACATGTTGCCTTCGGAGCCAGTGGCATTAGCCTAATTGGTGCCTTCGGAGCACGATGACAATTGGAAGTGGTTGTACGCGCTCCCTTTCTAGGATCTATGACCTGGTCGAGCAAAAATCCCGCTATTTCCTCTTGAAGTGCTTGTACGCGCTCCCTTTCTAGGAGCTTGTCCCGCACCTCTTTGAACTGTTAAGAAGGAGATCAATATGCATGTTTATTAGTTGTGTGACTAGATATCGATAATGGTGTAAAAATTGTAAATAGTGTTCTGACAAACGTACCCATTCCTGTCTTTGAGATCTGCTCCTTTCGGACGCCATCATGCGAATGTTCTCGCAAACGCAGTATGCACACAGATCAGTCCCCTGCGCCTGCTTCAGGGCCTTTAAGAGAATGGAATTTGATTAGATACTAGTTAATCAAACATGATAATTAAAGAGATAATGGCAGCTAGCTAGCTAGCTAGTACTACTTAATTACTTACCTTGGGTCGAAACCATCACAGTTTTTCTTTCCATTCGCCTGAAGTGACGCTGATGAACCTTGCCCAAGCCCTGCCCGTCGACAAAGAAAATGAATAAATGGGTTATTAAATAGTTCATATCAGGAAATGACGAACTAAATAGGCCGAGATATATAGTTAATAATGATTGAAATTACCTGTTGACTATGCCAAACAAGTTGGTGTAGTCACTTTGTTTTTAAGTAGTGAGTCGAGTACTTCAACCGTTCCGGCGTCAACTTTAATAATACACAAGATCCGGTGAAATCTGCATGCACACACGTTTGGATGTCTTAATTAAGCGGACATATGTAAGCAAAAACATGTAGCTAGCTAGTAGGTAAAAACAGAGAATTCGTAGTACAAGACAGTGTGACTCACTGGAAGTTGTAAGGAAGTAGTATATCTTCATTGTATTTGAGGCACTTCAAGAACTCTAGCATGCTGTCCTCTACATGCTTTTCATAATATGCATCTATATTCCATGTGTATTCATTAACGGTGTTTGGGTCAATGAACCCAATGCCATAGCGTCCACCTTTTTTCATTTCATACATCTTCATCCTGCATAATACCACAGAAAAGAATATAGTGAGGATAATTACAGGTAATGATTGATCAAAAGGATCACTACAGCTAGCTTGAGACTTAAATTACAGAAAGAAATCACTTACAGACAATAGCAACCGACGATAGATTTGTCGAGTGCGTCTTAATTGTATAACTGAAACAGTTCATTATACTCAACGGACACATCGTTCTCATGGTAGTAATGATCCTTCTTGACTTTCACCATGAGGGACTCTCGATTGGAACTCTTGGTAATGTCCATGTACCATTGATGCAATTCATACATTCTTGTTGGGAGCTTCTTGACCTCGTCTGGCTTGACCAAAGGTTCGCCCCGGACATATTTCCGTTTTATTTCCTCCTCTGTAAGCACAGGCATGGGCTCGATCTCGAGGAGTTGTCCAACAGTGATGTTGAGCATTTCAGCCTGCGTTATATGCTCCTCGGTTATTACCACATTGCCCTCCCCGGGAATGTAAACTGTTTTCCCACAATAATATTGGGCGCGCGTACTCTCACGTGTTGTTGGCACAACAAGCGAGGGGATCGATTGCGCCGCCTGTTCTCCCAGCCGGGGAACGGTTTTCCCGCATTTTTTGACAGCTGCTTGTTGTTTGCTCGAGCTCGAGCTCATCTCCTTCTGTAGACGTGCTCGATTTAACTTCCTGATGTGGCGCTCATAGTCTGTGTCCGTTGGCTTGGGAGCTGGTGGTTGAGCCATACGAACGAAGTGGTCAATCTTTTCCTTAGGCACTTTCTCCCTTGGCGGCGGTGGCGGCATCGGTCCAAAATGGGCGTCCACTTCTGCCCGCACTATGGCCTTGGTTTGTTCCTCGGTCCTGTCGTAAGCCCTTTGAGGAGGATCAGTGAGGCTTGGACCATATTTATATCGCTTGCCTCCGCCTGTACTTCCTGTACTGCCTCGACTCGTACCGCTACGCACCATTGCTGCGGGGTGTTTCTTCTGCGATTGCTGAGGCGGCGGAGATGGGTGACGGGGCTGAGTTGGACGAGGAGGAGTGGCCTGAAGCTGTGCCGGACTTGGAGGAGGACTGGCCTGAAGTTGTGCCGGACTTGGAGGAGGAGTGGACGTCTGACGCTGTGTCGCACTTGGAGGAGGAGTGGCCTGACGCTTTGCCGGACTTGGAGGAGGAGGAGTGGCCTGACGCGTTGGTGGACTTGCAGGAGCGGGAGTCTGCTGACTCGGTGGCGGACTTCGACGAGGAGTCGGCTGACGCGGTGTCGGTGGCCTTCGAAAGATGATGCAATCCTTTCTCCATAGGATGATACGATGTTTGGCCTCTCCGAGTGTGTGCTCCTCGTCACCTGCAGGAATGTCAAGCTCTAGCCCCGAATATTGGTCCACCACCTCATCAACCAAGACACGAGCATAGCCTGCTAGAATCGGGTTGCAATGGAAGGTTGCCTTGGGGGGATTTGTAAAAGCAAGGGCGTCCGCCACCTTCATGGATATGTTCTTCATTTTGAAGTGTAGCTCGCAGTTAGTGTTCTCAATGATGTCATCCATGGGGTATCTATCCAGCATTGCATCGCCCGGGGCGGAACCCACGCTGCTTCTCGGCATGGATGGGGCGGTGGTATGCAATGCTGGATCATCCGCTAGCTGTTGCAGCTGCTGAGACCCCCTTTGCTGGCTAAGTGAGTCGATTTGCTCCTGCTGCCGCTGGAATTTGTCTGCCAAGTCCGCGTGCTTTGATTCTAGGCCTTGAAGGCGTTCATAGTCGATCTTCCTCTGCTTCTCCTCCGCAATCTTCCTTCTCGCATGAGTTCTGTAGTCGGCGTTCCAGCCCGAAAACCCCTCATACCACGGCATAGCGCCCTTGCCTCGTGTTCTTCCCGGGTGTTCAGGATTTCCCAGGGCACGCGTAAGCTCGTCGTACTCTCTGTTTGGCAGGAACACCCCCGTTCGAGCCTCTTCTATTGCAACAAGTAGCTTATCGTCGGCTCCTTTCAGACATGCCTTCCTCGAAACTTCGCATGTCTTCGGGTCCAACCCCCCCCCCCCCATGCGCATAGAACCAAGTCCTGCACCTGGGGGGCCAGCTCCTAGTAACCGGAGTGACACCTGCATCCTCCATCCCTTTCTCAAACTTATCACACTTAGGCATTGCCACCGCGTAGCCACCTAGCCCTAGCTTATGGAACTTATCCTTTTTTTCGGCATTCTTCTTGTTTATTCTCGACCATTCCTTACCTAATTCCGAATCCTTGAATTTCACGAAATCGTCCCAATGAGCACTTTGCTTCTCTAGATTCCCCTCGAATACTGGAGTCTTCCTTCCTCCCTTGACGTACTTGTCCCATTCACGATTCTTGTGGTTCTTGAATGCAACCGCCATCTTCCTAAGAGCAGCGTCCTTGACTTTCTGCACATCTGCTTCTGTGAAATGATCTGGTAGGGTGAAATGTTCCATGAGAGTATTTCAAAGCAGACTTTTTTGTCTGTCGTCGACAAAAGTAACATCTGTATGTGGCTTTGTTGGCTTTCTCCATTCTTGAAGGGAGATTGAGAGTTGGTCCTTCACAAGAACTCCGCACTGACGAACGAACTTGTCCGCAATCTTCTTAGGCGCTAATGGTTCGCCATTAGGTCTGATTGCCTCGATATTGTACTTTATGCCCTCCTTCAACAATTTGTTCGGGCCTCGTTTCATCCTGTTGCCTGAAGATTTGCTCGATCCGGATGGCTGAAAGAAGAAAGATCGATTCGTTAATATATCTTCAACTCATTTAAAACATGTGATGATCACCAGATGTGCCTGCTTATATAAATATATATACGTCGCCGATCTTTGTTGTTTCAAGATCAACATTTTCTTCATCATCATCATAATCGTCGTTCATGACTTCATCAATTCGGTCGTCGCGATCGAATATCATATCACCCTCTCCGGTGTTCTTTAGAAATTCGGAGCCGTCATAATCTTCTTCATTCTGATCATCATCTGGCCCGCGAGGATGTCGTATCATATCGAACAGGGTCTGTTCTCCCTCTCTGCCGGTATTGTCCGCCATAGCTTTTATTTAACTAATCCAAAAGAAATATAAAACAATTTAGTATTCAAATTACATCGTCTCGAATAATAGATATAATCTCGAATACATCGTCTCGAATAATATATAATCTCGAATACATCGTCTCGAATAATATATAATATCGAATACATCATTGGCTAGGTAGCTAATAAAGATCGAATACCAGAGAAGAATCTAGGACACTCGCGGTTCCTGCGGCGCGGGCGGTGGACACCCAAAGAGATGGAACCCTCACAGGATCATAGCTGAAGTGAGATCCCTGAAGAAACTGCCAGGTATTGGAGAACCTGCCGCCCTCTAACGCAACCATGTAGCGATGGACGTGCTCGTCCTCCTCCCTGACACGACGACGTACCACCTCCGGCGGGACCGGCTCCCTCCGCACCGAAACTGGCCCATGCGAACGCCACCAAACGAGATCAGGGTGGACGACGGGACCCGGGACCGGGTTCCTCATCAAGCGGCGCGCCCCTCCAGGCAGCACCTCCCAGTGCCAGCCCGGCGGAGCCCAGTCCCGGACATGGGTCAGCCGGACGTCGTGCGGACGGGTCGACGGCGAGGATGCGGGCCGGGCATCGTCGAGAACAAATACTAGCTATATGCCCGCAAAAAGTAACATTTTTTTAATGATTGGATTTTGATAACTAAAATATCTAACATTTCTATATAACTAACATTTCTATAACATTTCTAACAATGCTATATAACTAACATTTCTATAACATTTCTAATATTTCTATAACGAAAAAACAGAAAAAAATATATAACATTTCTATATATATAACTAATATTTGTATAACATTTCTAATATTTCTAGAACTAAAAAAAATTCTAATTTTTTTATAACTATTTCTATAACTAAAAAACAGAAAAATTTCTAACAATTCTAACTTTTTTATAACTATTTCTATTACTAGAAAACAGAAAAATTTCTAACAATTCTAACATTTCTATAACATTTCTAACAATTCTAACATTTCTAACAATTCTAATATTTCTAACATTTCTAACATTTCTAACATTTCTATAACATTTCTAACAATTCTAACATTTCTAACAATTCTAACATTTCTATAACATTTCTATAACATTTCTAATATTTCTATAACTAAAAAACAGAAAAAATTATAACATTTCTATACATATACCTAACATTTGTATAACATTTCTAGAACTAAAAAAAAATTCTAACTTTTTTATAACTATTTCTATAACTAAAAAACAGAAAAATTTCTAACAATTATAACTTTTTTATAACTATTTCTATAACTAAAAAACAAAAAAATTTCTAACATTTCTGTAAACATTTCTATAAGTAAAAAACATAAAAATTTCTAACATTTTTGTAAGTAACAATGTGTGTGTGTGGCCATGGCGGGGCAGGAGCTCACCGGCGAGGCGAGGTGCGACGGGGGCGGCGACGGGCGTCGACGACGGGATGGAGACGGGGGGCGACAGGGACGGCGACCAGCGGCGACGACGGGGATGGCGACGGGGATGGCGCGGCTACGAGCGGCGACGGGGAGGGTGACGGGCGGTGACGGGGGGGAGGGGGGAGGGGCGGCGACGGCGACGGACGTCGACGGGGGCGGCGGTGAGGGGCGGCGGCGACGGGGCAAAGGAGAAGAAGCAGAGGGAGAATGAAACTGTCGAATTTTTTTGAAGTGATTTCTTATATAGAACATACCTTTAGTACCGGTTGGTGGCACCAACCGGTACTAAAGGTCTGTTTTGGCCAGGCCAAGCGGCGGGAAGCGCACCCCCTTTAGTAACGGTTGGTGGCTCCAACCGGTACTAAAGACACCCCGTTAGTATCGGTTGGTGCCACGACCCGGTACTAAAGGGGGTGCGCTGGCGCAGGTGCGGTGCGGCAAGTTTAGTCCCACCTCGCTAGCCGAGGGGCAGCCGCACTGGTTTATAAACCCCGCCGTGGCTGCTCCTTCGAGCTCCTCTCTACTGCAGGCTTGTGGGGCTAACTTTGCCACGCTGCCCTGTGAGTCTGCTGGGCCTTTATGGGCCGGCAAATACAGGCCCAGGGCCTTGCAGGCCCACAGGGTAGCGCGCAAACAATTTTTTTATATGGTATTTCATTTTATATCTAACTAAAATTTCTATATCTAAAATTTATCTATCTAACATTGCCGCAAATATATCTAAAATTTCTATCTAACATTTCTATATCTAAAATTTTGTATCTAACTAACATTTCTATATATAAAATTATCTAACAAATATTTTATATCTCATTTAACTCTCTAAAAACAAACCAGTAAATGAATGAAAAATACCAAATGAATTCAGAAAGGGTTGATAATTGATTCTGTGGATTTGAATGGTGCATTTTGAACACACAACAAGTCTGGAGGTCAAAAAAGTTCAAAAAAATGCAATGCCTTTGTAACATATGAGTTTTCGTCCTAAACCCTGGTACCTCGAAAGAGATTGTCCGTTTTGTACACGAAGTGCATCCAGTTTTTGCCGTGACCCTCTCTACTTTTTTGCACATGCCATGTGGGTGAAATGATGATACCACGCCAAGTTTCAACCTTTTCAGACTTCAATTTGTAGTGCTTTTCAATTTCACGGTCATTTAGCTCTCTCAAAACAAATCAGTAAATGAATAAAAATATACCAAATGAATTCAGAAAGGGCTAATAATTGATGATGTGGATTTGAATGGTGCATTTTGAACACACAAAAACTCTGGAGTTCAAAAAAATGCAATGCCTTTCTATCATACGAGTTTTCGTCCTAAACCCTGATACTTCGAAAGA
>LR738716.1:64288937-64373197 GCA_902687465.1 Secale cereale
GGGCTAATAATTGATGATGTGGATTTGAATGGTGCATTTTGAACACACAAAAACTCTGGAGTTCAAAAAAATGCAATGCCTTTGTATCATATGAGTTTTCGTCCTAAACCCTGATACTTCGAAAGAGATTGTCCATTTTGTACACGAAGTGCATCCAGTTTTTGCCGTGACCCTCTCTACTTTTTTGCACATGCCATGTGGGTGAAATGATGATACCATGCCAAGTTTCAGCCTTTTTAGAGTTCAATTTGTACTGCTTTTCAATTTCACGATCATTTAGCTCTCTCAAAACAAATCAGTAAATGAATGAAAAATACCAAATGAATTCAGAAAGGGCTGATAATTAATGATGTGGATTTGAATGGTGCATTTTGAACACACAAAAAGTCTGGAGTTCAAAAAAAGGCGCAATGCTCGTTAATTAACTTCAAGCCTTTCGGAAGAGTGTACAAAGCACTGCACATAGCTCCGTGCAGTCTACACTATTCCTCAAGGTTTGAAACTAAGCAACGTGCAGGTGAACATTGCGCCTCTCCCACATTGTCTATGCACTCAAGGCTTATAAACCGCTCCTAGTGCCTCTCTCTTGGCGAGGTGGGACTAAAAATCAGCTTACTGAGATACTCTAGTACCGGTTCATGCCATGAACCGGTACTAAAGGTGCCTAGCCTGACAACAGCCTGACACAACATCATTAGTACCGGTTCGTGGCATGAACCTATACTAGAGGTGTCGGGACCCCGATCCTAAGTCACACCGATCTAGCATGTAACACACCATATCACTTTGCGGCCTCACGCACGGTATCCCCACGGGTGCCACCTTACCTGGCCCGGGACCGTTTGCGCATTTTGGCTCACGTATATGATAGTGTCGCTAGCATCCATATGACAGAGAACCCGGGCCGACATGACCAGTTATAAACCAAAAGTGGCACTAAATTACAGAGACAGGCATTCATGACCCAGCAACGAACGTGTCGGTCATCAACGTATGAACCCAAGTCGTAGCAAGCTACAAGGACTTAAAGGAACAACGCGTGACATTTCCCCTAAGGGACAAACACAGGAACGAAGAAGGACATATGCCGGTCAGCCTAAGTGATCCGGAGCAGTAGCAAGCTACCAAGGCTCAGTGGAAGCACTAGGAGACATTTCCCTGTAAGATAGGCTACCAAGGGTAAACAACTAGGTGTCGGATCCCACACATACCAAGCATTTCAATAACATACACACAATATGCTCAATATGTGCAAATACAACATGGCATCACAACAAGACTCTAATAAACAAAGTATTTATTCATTAGGCTCTGAGGAGCCAAGTATTACGAACATGGGTCTCACGACCCAACATTCAGAGCATACAACCAACAAGCGGAAGCACTACATGTCTGAGTACATACATCTACAAATGAAAAAGGCTGAAGAGCCTGACTATCTACAACACTCGTCCAAGATCGTAGCTGAGGTACAAGCTACTTGTCGAAGTCCAAGCGGAACTACTAGTGAGACATCAATCCTATCTGCAAAACATAAATTAAGCAAACATGAGTACAAAGGTACTCAGCAAGACTTACATTAGATCCTATCATACATGCACTTGTATCAAGATGGCAAAGTGGGGTTTAGTTGCAGCAAGCCAGCTTTGACTCAGTGGCTATCCTATTCTACGATTGCTGGTAACTTTGGGGTGGCGCACACGAGTCCACTAAGCACCACACAATACACCACTATGGATTCATTCCCGTCTTCCTACGAGAAGGCCATCCATAGCACTCACACTTGTCTTGAGTATTTTAGAGTATCCACTTCAAGTTATCTATGTACCACGTAAGCATCCAAGAAGTCCATATCTGCGGACCCGGCTATTCGAATAGATCATGTTAACCCTGCAGGGGTGTACTGCTTCACACACGCTCTCGCCACTTACCACCATGTACATCTCGTGTATCTCGGCAACCTTTAAGCGGAAGCCTGGCGAGGGTGTCGGCCACGACCTGACTAACCACACAAGTCTCTCGTCCAGGTTTATCGCCTATTCGGGTTCCATCCGTGGGGAGATCCGGCCGGGGTGTCGCTCACGGCCCCAAATGATGTGCGCAGGGTTCCCAAGCCCACCTCGCCGAGTGGATCTACGCTTGGTACACCATGCCACGGTGCCTAGTCTGTCCCAAGCCCACTGGCCGAGTGCCACTTGGTAGACTACTAACACTACCTACAAACACCAGAAACTAGTTGCAACTCCTGGACAGAGATCATGTTGATTAATAAGTCGAGAGGGGTCGAGTTACCGGAACCCAATGTGTGGTAGTAACTAGTCATTGGACCACATACTCGGAACTCAGTTCTTAGGGACGGTTCCAGTGAGACAACCCACCATGTACTCCTACATGGCCTCTCACCGCTACCTTTACCAAATCGCGTTCACACGCTTAACCCTCAGCATCAGAACATATCATTTCACTCCAATTGATTCCCGATGAATTAGACCTGACACACTCTAAGCAATAGCAAGCAAGGCATGGTAAGATCACATCATGGCTTCAATCAACTCCTACACATGCTAGTGGGTTTCAACTATTTACTGTGGAAAGACAGGTCATGCAGAGGAATGGGTTCAACTACCGCAGCATAAAGTAGCAGTTGAAATCGTTGTTGTCCTAATGCAATAACAGGGGGCAGGAGCGAGAGAGGGATTGTATCGGAATGGACAAGGGGGTTTGCTTGCCTGGTGAAACAACGTGCAGAGCACTGCTCCTCTGACAGGTACTCTGGATCGGTCTCCGGAGCTGGACCTATCGAGAAGAACGGTGCCGACAATCAAACACAAACATATGCAACAATATGATGCATGATCATGGCATGAGGATATGATGTTGTTGAGCTAATGCAACTAACATTTTATTTGGTTGAATTCCATTTGAACCAAGGGTTCAAATGCAACTCTAGATATAAGCATTTAAAATGCCATTTATGTGTTTTCATAAAAACAGTAGGTTTAATTTCATTTGTCATGCACGAAAATGGTACAGATGGATAGATTGAATTTTTCTTATAATTTTTCATATATAAATTATTTCATTCTGAGCTACGGTTGAATTTCTGTGATTTTTTGAAGTTTAAGCCAATTTCTGAAATAAATAAATCATTTAAGATTTATTTAAAAACCAGAACTGGATTACTGCGTCAGCATGACACAAACATGACATCAGCAGGTCAAAGGGGCTGGTCCAGAGTCAAACCTGACAGTGGGGTCCACTGGTCGGTGACTCAGTTAATTAACTGCGTTAATTAACTCTAAACTAATTATAACAGAAATAATCAGCAGGGCTGGGCCCACATGTCAGTGGCTAAACTAATTAACAAAACTTAATTAATTTAACTAATCAGTCAACTAACTAAAAGGGTGGGGCCCACCTTTCATTGACACAGGGGGTCAAAGCACGCCGGTCAGTGGTCAAAACCAACCGGCGGCTCGACGCCGGCGACCACAGACGCGGCGGAGGGGCACGGAAATGCCGCTCTGGCGGTCAAATGGGCAGCGGAGACCACGGGCGAGCTGCAGGAGCTCGTCCGCGTCCATTCCCGCAAGCGGCAGCAGCTGGGACGGCCGGAGCTCGCCGGAAACTAGCTCGCGGCGGCGCCGGAGTTCGGTCGAGCTCGGGCTCGAGGCTCTGGTGGCCTAGGCGGGGCGGCACTAGCTCGTAGGGCTTCTACGCGACGCGGGGAACGTGTTGGTCGCATGCCCGGGACCAAAAGGTCACCGGAGCACCACCAGCGACGAGCGCGGGCGGCGGCGCGTGCGGGTGATCGTGGAGCGGCAGCTACGGCCTGCGAGGGGAAGAACGGAGAGGGGGAGCAGGGACAAAAGCGTACGGCAATCGCAGCGGTGCAGGCGGAGGGCTCGGAGGAGGGCCGGAGCAAGCAGGCCGGCGGAGGGGATCTCCGGCGGCCGGCGATGAAGAAGAGGTCGAGGTCGAGGCCTCAGGGCGTCCGGCGATGTGTGACTCGTCGGGGAGGTCGGGGATGATGTGGCGGAGCTCTTGGGCACCTTGGCTGGGCGTGGGGGAGACGGTGGCTACGACTACGGCGATCTGCGGCGACGGCGACGCTCGGGAGTTGCGAGAGAGAGCGATAGAGGAGAGGGGAGGGGTGCAGAAGAGTGCAGAGGGTCGGGGGGGAGGTGCGTGGCTCGTCCAGAGACCACCAGGCGGCGAGGGTGAGTGAAGCAGGCAGGAGGCGTGGCGCTCCCGCCGTGCGCGCGCGCCGGCCACACGCCTCGGCCTCCTGTCGTCGCCAGGAGGACGACGACTGGCAACTGGGCCGGCCCAGTGCCAGGCCAGCAAGTGGCCCAGGTAAGCTAACTTTTTTATTTTGCTTTTCTATTTTTTTCTGACATTTGTTTTGATTTAATTTCTGAATTAAATCAATTATTTTCTTCTGACATATTTATTTTGCAGGGACCTAGAAATTAACCCAAGCCCCTAAAAATAAACAATCAGAATTTTGGACATATATAAAATATATAATATATATATATCCAATGCAAATAACTATTGCATTAATTCCAAATGCCCAAAATAAATAGTTATGAGCTCCTAATAATATTGGCTTGATTTTTATCTCTGACGAATATTTTTAGAGGGCCACATGAACATTTTCTTGGACCTTTTTGGAGAAATTTTTATTTGGGTCATTTTCAAAAGGGTTTCAGAGGGTTTCACAAGTCCTCATTTCAATTTCATTTGAAAATTAAACATGATGCAAACCACAAGACTAACCTAGTGCATACCAGAACTAGGGTTGTGACAACTCGCCTCCACTTGAAAGAATCTCGTCCCGAGATTCAGGAGTAGGCGGAAAGAAGGTGGGGTACTCCAGTCGGAGACGATCTTATCGCTCCCAAGTAGCTTCTCTCTCGGAATGATGAGACCATTGAAATTTGAGAAACTTGATGTTATGACGTCAAGTGACACGCTCTGCTTGATCCAAAATGCGAACTGGATACTCTCGATATGTGAGGTTATCTTGGAGATCAAGCGTTTCGTGGTCCACTCCGCGGATGGGATCCGAGAAAAAACGCCTGAGTTGAGAGACGTGGAAGTGTCGGTGTACTAAGATAGGGGTACCTTAGTACCCCAACTTGTGCACGGGCAGTAGCAGCTCCCCGCGGCAGGGCTTACCACGTGCTCGCCGGAAACCTTTCTGGTCCCTATGAAGCCATTCAAGAACAAAGTATACAAGTCAGAAGATCAAGGCCCCGGCAAGAGGAGCTTGCCGGGAAGGCCGCACCAGGCTCAAGGTTATCTCTTTAGCACAAGACCCTGGCAAGAGGAGCTTGTCAGGAAAGACAAGGGATACATACCTCAAGAGATGCCTTGCCGCGTCATGCGCCCCGGCGGGACCCGGAGAGCGACAAGCTTCCGGGCCCGGCAAGATCACTACCCCGGCAAGGTGCTTGCCGGGGGGACCTACACTGTGCGCCCGCGCTCCAGCTCATCGGCCCACGCGTCGCCCTGGGGCCCTTCCAGGGGCACGTGGCAGATGGCTGTGCAGCGTGGGGCATGCGGTGGGCTGCGGTGACGAGGCTACCACCGTGGCAAACGGAGGAGCATGGACGGACACTTTTGGGGTCGACGGCGACGGGCATTTAATGCCCTTGTCCCCCACTGTCAAAGTTAGGTGAAGACCACTGTTCATCCACTATTCATGCACTATTCACGTACTGTTACAACTACCACCAAAATTACACTTTTACCCTCCTCTACGTTGACACCTGTCGGTGACCCCTTGAGCTATAAAAGGAGGCCCATGCACAACGTATAAAGGGTTCGAAACCTAGACAACTCTCTCGCTCGGTGTAGCTAGTACTGTAGCTCTTCAAGCTCCCGAGCTCAAGAACTCAATACAACCCAAGCAGGAGTAGGGTTTTACGCGTCCGCGCGGCCCGAACCTAGGTAAATTGCCTGCGTGCACTCCTCGATCTGCTCTCCGTGCTCCCTCCGCTCCCTTACCGCAACGTAGAAGGGGCTCCGGTCCCATAGGTGCTCGTGGGAGGACAGTTTCCCCCGACATCTTTGGCGCGCCAGGTAGGGGGGCGTCGAGGTTGTGCGAACCTGATCCGGCGCTCACGCGGGCGCAACCTTCAGCAACTTATCAAGCTTCATCAACATCTTCAGCAACATCAACATGCCTCCGAAGAAGAAAGCTTCGGAGGTTGGAGGCCCGTCTGTGTCGATCCCACTGTCACCAGAACCAACGGTTGGTGGAGGAGACACCGGCGGAAGGGTGGTCGCCGGCGAGGAAACTCACGGCGCCACCAAGTCCAAGGACAAGACCGACGACCGGGCGAACTCCAAAGCCTCGGCGTCCGTGCACGCTTCACGTCCCTCTCAGGAGGTGAAAGGCCAGCAACGCCGTGGTACGGGAGGTACCATACGCTTGCTGGGGCAAGGACAGACCGGAGGATCGCGGGATGCTCAAGGCCATCGTCCTGGTACGAGCAAGGCGCGGTCGCCGGGGCGAGAAACTGCTCCTTCTAACCCTGTTAGAAGTCCGAGCGTATCTCGCTCCTCGCACCGCTCGCTGCCGTTCCCCTCCTCTCCAGCGGAAGCTCTAGCGAGAGCACAACTGCTCCTCGACTTCCCTCCAGCGGTAGATAAAGCTGAAGACTGGATGGTGACGATCCAGAGCCTCATTGCCTTCGCCAACAACGACACGCCGCAGCAGCCGGCGACATCGAGGCTGCGGCAAGTCGACCAGACGAAGGCCGATGGAGACAAGACCGCCGGGGGTGCAACCACCATGCACTCCCCGCCGCGGAAACAGAAGACGCCACCCCGCCGGATTAACGTCGACAACGACTCCACGGCGTCGTCGGATCCACGGGCTCGTCGCGACCAGCGCCAGGTCCTCGACGACAGGCGGCAAGAAGATGCTCGGACGCGCATCGAGCGCCGACGAGAAGCCCGGCGACAATCAGATCAGCGCGCTGGGACCGCTGTCGACACGCACGCGCCCGGTGAACCAGGCGACTTGCCGTACGCGGCAGGTTGTCCTGCGTTCACCCGTGAGCTGCGGCGAGTCCAGTGGCCCAGCATGAAAAACTTCAAGCCTGACGTACCCGAGAAGTACGACGGCAAGACGCACCCCTCGGAGTTCCTCAGCATCTACACCATCGCGGTGCAGGCTGCCGGGGGACGCGACGAGAAGATACTAGCCAACTACTTCCCGCTAGTGCTTAAGCCAAACGTCCGCTCTTAGCTTATGCACTTGCCGAAGAACTCCATTTCTTCGTGGGCGGATCTGTGCCACTAGTTTGTTGGCGCCTTCACGGGCGGCCACAAAACCCACAACCAGGAGAGCGATCTCCACATCCTAGCCCAGAAGGAGGGAGAATCCCTGCGCAAGTACATCCAGAGGTTCAGCCGCGTGCAACACAATATTCCCGACGTCCACCCTGCCACGGTTATCAGCGCGTTCCACCAGAACGTGCGTAACCGCCGCATGAGGGAAGAGATGGCCATGACCAAGATTCGGGATGTCAGCGAGCTCTACGCTCTGGCTGACAAGTGCGCGCGCGCCGAAGAGGGGAGGAGACTCCCCGGAGAGGATGCTGGCGCAGGAGGAAGCGACAGCGAGGATGCCGCCCCGGCAAAGAAGAGCCGGCGGCGGAACAACAGAAAGAAGAAGAGCAAGGAGGTGCTGGTTGTTGAGCAGTCCGGCAAGGAGGCTCCCGCCAAGAAGACACAGGCTGGCGGTTCCGGCAAGGAACCCGCCCCTGTAGCGGCAGCCGACAAGCAGGACGGCTCCGACAAGCAGTACTGCAAGATCCACCGCACCAAGGGCCACGATCTTCAGAACTGCAAACAAGTCGAGTACCTCGTAGAACAGCAAAAGGCTGAATACGAGCGTCACGACAAGGAGAAGGCCCAAGGTGGCGGAGGAGAACCCAGCAAGAAGCGATCGTTCAATGGCCGGGGAGGACGCCGCGGCAAGGCCAAGCAGCGGCAAGGTGATAGACCTCCCCGGGGCCGCGACAAGGATGAGGATGAAGACGACGATGATGACATGGAAGAAGGAGACAACAGCGTGCAGGAGTTCCAGAAGGCCACCGAAGTTCTGTGTGTCAATGGAGGCGCCTCTCTGCACACTTCCCACCGTCAGCTCAAGCTGTGGGTGCGCGAAGTGAATGCAGCAGAGCCGCCCGTCGAGTCACGCAGGCTGCTGAAGTGGTCCGGCACGCCCATCATCTTTGACCTTGAGGACCACCCTGACCGCACCACGGCGGTCGGGTGCTTGCCGATGTTGGTCTCACCAACTATCCGCAACCTCAAGGTCACCAAGATGTTGGTTGACGGCGGGGCTGGCCTGAACTTGATCTCCTCAGCTGTGATTAAGAAGCTACAGATCCCAGACGGCGAGCTCGAAGAAACCGGGTCATTCCAAGGGATCAACCCGGGAAGGAGCAAGCCGAAGGGCAAGATTACGCTGCTCGTGACCTTTGGCGGGGAGCTCAACTTCAGGACGGAGAGGATCACATTTGATGTTGCCGATATCCCATTACCATACAATGGGATACTTGGACGTCCTGCCCACGCCAAGTTCATGGCAGCTTCCCACTATGCCTACAACATACTCAAGATGCCGGGGCCGATAATCGTCATCTCTGTCCCTGGCGACAAGAAGGACGCGCTTATCTGCGCCGACAAGATCTACCGGGATGCAACAGCCGCAGCAGAGAGCAACACACTTGCCGCTGAAGCTCCCGGGGGGAAGACCAAGACCAAGTCCGGCAAGAGTTCTGGGGCCCACTCCGGCAAACGCACCTCTTCGGAGTGCTGCGCTGCCGTCGAGGACGCACCATCGAGCTCCACCGGCAAGTGCAAGAAAGGGGTGGCAGCTCCACCGGCAACCAAGAGGGTGTCCGCCAAGGAGGACGGCACTGGTGGTACCTTCACCATCAGTGCTACGCTCGACAACAAATAGGAAAGCGTGCTCGTTGCCTTCCTGCGAGTGAATGTCGATGTGTTTGCATGGCAACCATCTGACATCCCCGGCGTTCCCAGGAAGGTAATTGAGCACAAGCTTGCTGTTTGTCCTCATGCGTGGCCCGTCAAGCAGAAGGTCAGGAAGCAAGCCGTGGAGCGCCAAGAATTCATCGTCGAAGAGATAAAGAAATTGGAAGCAGCAGGCCTGGTTAGAGGCGTGATCCATCCTACGTGGTTAGCAAATCCAGTTGTCGTACGCAAGGCCAATGGGAAGTGGAGACTTTGTATAGACTTCACCGATGTGAATAAAGCATGTCCCAAGGATCCATTTCCCTTGTCGCGTATTGACCAGATTGTCGACTCCACCGCCGGATGCGAGCTGCTCTCCTTCCTTGATGCATACTCAGGTTACCACCAGATTTTCATGGCCAAGGAAGATGAAGAGAAGACTGCATTCATTACTCCATGTGGCACATATTGCTTCATACGCATGCCCTTTGGATTGAAGAATGCAGGCTCGACATTTGCAAGGGTGGTGCACACTGCTTTTGAGCCATAGATACACAGGAATGTAGAAGCCTACATGGATGATATAGTGGTCAAGAGCAAGAGCAAAGATACATTGATCCAAGACTTAGAAGAAACCTTTGAGAATCTGCGCAAGATCCAGCTCAAGTTGAACCCCGAGAAGTGCGTCTTCGGAGTCCCCTCCGGCAAGCTTCTCGGGTTCTTTGTGTCCCAAAGGGGGATTGAAGCCAATCCCTACAAGATAAAAGCCATCGAGCAGATTGAAGCCCCGAAGCGCGTCAAGGACGTAAGGAGACTTGCTGGTTGTGTGGCTGCCCTCAGCAGGTTCATTTCAAAGTCTGCAGAACGCGCCCTGCCTTTCTTCAAAATCTTGAAAAAGGCAGGTCCTATGAAATGGACTGCGGAAGCGGAGGCAGCGCTGCAAGACTTGAAAGGGTACCTGTCCTCCACTCCAATACTTGTCGCACCTAGGCCACAAGAGAAGTTGCTGCTGTACCTAGCGGCAACCAATCAAGTGGTTAGTGCTGCGTTGGTAGCGGAGAGGGAGGCGGATGAGGAACCCACATCCCCGGCAAGCGAATCCAGCGACAAGCAGGGGGCTTCACCGACAAGCTCTGGCCCCGACAAGGACAAGTCTGCGCAGGAACGAGGTGAAGTGCGGAGGAAGATGGTGCAGCGCCCAGTGTATTTCGTAAGTTCCCTCTTGCAGGGGGCTAGATCAAGATACTCTGGGGGTGCAGAAGTTGCTGTTCGGCCTCCTCATGGCCTCAAGGAAGCTGCGCCATTACTTCCAAGCACACGAAATAACAGTGGTCACTCGCTTTCCGTTGAAGAGGATATTGCAAAATCCAGAGGCAACCGGCAGGATCGTCGAGTGGGCGCTGGAACTGTCAAGCTTTGGTCTCAAGTTTGAGAGTACTTCAACAATACAGAGCAGAGCTTTGGCAGAATTCATAGCGGAATGGACCCCAACACCAGATGAAGAAGTTCCAGAGACAAGCGTCCCCGTCCAAGAAGCGAGCAGTGAATGGGTAATGTACTTTGATGGTGCTTTCTCGCTGCAAGGCGCCGGTGCCGGCGTGGTACTCATAGCGCCCACCGGAGAGCACCTCAAGTATGTTGTCCAGATGCACTTTCCCAAGGAACAAGCGACGAACAATACTGCTGAGTATGAAGGTTTGCTTGCCGGCCTCAGAATAGCGGCCGAGCTTGGGATCAAGAAGTTGATTGTGCGGGGAGATTCACAGTTGGTGGTCTGGCAAGTGAATAAGAGTTATCAGAGCCCCTTGATGGAAGCTTATGTTGATGAAGTGAGGAAGCTTGAAGACCACTTTGAGGGTCTACAAATGGAACACGTTCCAAGAGCTCAGAATGATATTGCAGATGGCCTCTCAAAGTGTGCTGCAGTGAAGTTACCTGTGGAACCAGGGACCTTCCAGCTCAAATTAACTCAGCCATCCGTTACACCATGAGTTGGGCAAAACAAGAAGAGAAAGCTGGTCTCCGGCGACTACTTACCGGCGGATCTTCCAGGAGCCGCCGCCAAGGTCCCCAAGATCAGCAGCAAAGATGCTGAGGAACAGTTTGCTCCTGCAGATCCAAGGGTCTGTACAGTTGAAGCAAACGTTCCCGACAAGCCTTGCCCCGACAGGCTTGCCGGGGGACCATCAGCTCCGGCAGAGCCGCAGGTTCTTGCCGAAGAAGCTGGGGTTCCCGCAGCAGCCCTCGTGCCTTTAGTCCTTGTCGTTGAGCCTCAGGCCCCAGCATGGGCACAGCAAATCGTCCGTTTTCTGCAAACTGGAGAACTTCCCGACGAGCCAGAAGAGATAGAGAAAATAACCAGGCAGTCAAGTATGTACCAGTTCGTTGACAATGAACTGTACAGAAGAAGACTCAATGGTGTCAGGTTGAAGTGCATTTCCAGAGAAGATGGACAGAAGCTGTTGGAAGAGATACATGGAGGCATATGTGGCCACCACATTGGCGCAAGGGCACTTGCCGGGAAGGCGTTCCGGCAAGGGTTCTTCTGGCCAGAAGCCCTCCAAGATGCAACTGCACAAGTAACCAAGTGTGAAGCGTGCCAGTTCCATGCCAAGCAAATTCACCAGCCAGCTCAAGCTCTCCAGACGATTCCTTTGTCCTGGCCCTTCTCGGTCTGGGGGCTCGATATCCTCGGCCCCTTCCCCCGCGCAGTCGGGGGCTTTGAGTACTTGTACGTAGCAATCGACAAGTTCACAAAGTGGCCAGAAGTGGAACCAGTGAGAAAGGTGACGGCACAGTCAGCGGTCAGGTTCTTCAGAGTGATTGTTTGCCGTTTCGGAATCCCTAACAGGATTATCACCGACAACGGCACACAGTTCACAAGTCGCACCTTCATGCAGTACGTCCAAGACCTTGGCGCCAAGGTCTGCTTCGCTTCTGTTGCTCACCCGAGGAGCAATGGTCAACCGGAGAGGGCCAATGCTGAAGTGCTGCGCGGGCTCAAGACAAGAACCTTCGACAGGCTGCGCAAGTGCGGAAGAAACTGGATAGAGGAGTTGCCGGCGGCTCTTTGGTCAATCAGGACGACTCCAAATCGAGCCACCGGACAGACACCCTTTGCTCTTGTCTATGGAGCAGAGGCAGTTCTCCCCACGGAACTCGTATACGGATCTCCTCGAGTGCTCGCTTATGATGAGCTCGAGCAAGAGCAACTGCGACAAGATGATGCATTGCTCCTTGAGGAGGAACGTCTCCAGGCCGCTGTACGAGCTGCTCGATATCAGCAAGCCTTGCGTCGCTATCATAGCCGCAAGGTCAAGGCCAGGAGTCTCGAGGAAGGCGACCTTGTTCTTCGGCGTGTTCAGTCCGCCAAGAATTCCAACAAGTTGACGCCAAAGTGGGAAGGCCCTTATCGGGTGAGACAAATCACAAGGCCCGGAGCTGTCCGCCTTGAGACCGAAGAAGGCTTACCGGTGAGCAATTCCTGGAACATAGAGCATCTTCGCAAGTTTCACCCATGAGGCGCGGCTGCCGTGATCCGCTCCGGCAACCACCTTTTGTACAAGTCTTGCCGCTGTTGCATGTAAACCTTTGTACAAAGCCGGGCGCAGATCCCGTGCATCAGTAAAGTTTTTGTGCTTCGCACTACTTGTCATTTCCATGCTTTTCTTTGTTATTTGCATGCATTGTTTGACACCTTGTGCAACGCACATCCCCGGTAAGCACTACCGAGCCGAAAGGCCCTATACTTGTTTTTCCTCCTCTTTTTCTTTCCCTCTTGAGCAGAAGGAATATTCCTCGCGCACAAGTTTGCCAGGGTGGAAGGAGATGGAGGACGAACCAGGTGCTGTCCAAGAAAGAGAAGCCTTATCGGGGAGCAAACGAGCAGGTGATGTCCAAGAAAGAGAAGCCTTATCGGGGAGCAAACGAAGAGCAAACGAACTATGAAAGCTAAGTTACCAAAGTTTGAGTAATTCAATTTTTTTTTAAAAAATTTTAGTTATCTTCCTTGAACAACCACACTTTGTATGGAAAACTTGTGCGCGAAGGAACCGACCCACGGCTAGCCGCGCCCTTACTCTGTTTCGAGCACACTCAACGGCTTAAGTGAGCTGCGACAAGTGTCGCGCCCTTACTTCGTTTTTGAGTTCGCTCAGCAGTTTAAGTGTGCTGCGACTAGCTGCGGCAAGGTTACTTGCCGACAAGGTCTTTTGCCAGCAGGCTGCTAAGAGTCCAGCACTCAGCGCTGGCGGCAAGAGCCCCTTGCCGGCAAGTCCCCTAAAAAGCGTAGGGTAGAAAGCATACGAAGTGGAGGACCAAAAGCAAGGGAGATAACGCTGCATTAATTGATCAAAATAAGATTGTATATTACAAAGATAACTTGCCGTGATACTAATAGATTCTTCTCCATAACATGCATTGCAGCGGCAAGGGAAACAGAAGGAAAGAAATCTAATCTACGCGGTCGCCTTCACGCCTTGTGATCTTGTTCACCTTGGCGACGATGTGGGCAACCTGCGCCTTCAACGCCTCCTGATCAGCTTCGGCCGGCAAGGTGCGGAGGACGTTGACGAGGTTGATGCCGGGGTTGCGGTAGACGATCTTCGTCAAGACACGCTCCAAGGTGCCCATGCAGAGCCGACGCGCCTCGTCGGCCAGCTGCACGGGGATCTTCTCCTGCAGCCGCGCGAGCGCCGGCGCGATTCCTCTGAAGAACAGACTCAACTTGGCGCTGTGGGGGAGATTTTCATCTGGGGAGTACCCGAGATGCTCCGCCCTCAGCGCCACCATCTCCTTATCAATATTGGCAGCAGAGGTGACCAGCTCATTGGTCCACTGCTCCACTGCCCGGTTGAAGTTGTTCGCCGAGACGGCGGCGCTCTCCACCAAGTTCCTTTCCTTGCGGAGCTCGTCCTTCAGTTTCGTCTCGCGATCCCGGGCGGCGTCAAGCGAACCAGTCAGGGTGGAGACCTTCAGCTCTAAGTCAGCAATGGAATCCTTGGCGGCAGCAAGCTCGGTGCCCTTCTCGGAGAGACGTACCTGCAGCTCAGAGTTGGTGTGGGCGTCTTTCTCCTGCTCCACATTGAGCGCGGTGACTCTGTCCTCGCTTGCCTTCAGGAACAACTCCAGCTGCTTCACTCTGGCCTCCAGCTCCTTCTTGGCGGTCTCCGCGGCAGCTGCAGTGGCCTTCGCCTCCTTCAGGGCCCCGCCAATGGCCTGCTCCCGGGCGGTGAGGTCGTCCTCGTGGGCATCGAGGTCGACCTTCCATTGGTTGAGCACTCCTTCTCGCCGGGACAGCTCCTTGGCGGCCAACCGCTGCTGCTCGTCCGCCTCGGCCTTCTCCAAGAGGAAGGCTTGCTGCGCCCCGGCAAGCTCTTCGCGCTCCTCCGCTAAGTTGCGGAGGGCCGCCTGGTTGTCGATGCGGAGCTCTGCGGCGCGTTTCTCCAGATCAGCTCCAGCCTTGGCGGCAAGAGCCTCCCGGGACTCCAGCTTCGCCTGCCTGGCCCGATACAAAGCCAGGAGCCGGCGAAGGAGTCCCTCCTCTTCAGGCTCGTCGCTGTCACCGGGCGCTTCAACGATCTTCAAGCCGGCGGAGGCGAGGACCTCTCCGTCAAAGGTCTCTCCCTCCGCGGGTGCTCGGGACGAGGACGCCCACGGGACTTGTATGAAGACCCCGTTGGCGGCCTTCAAGTAGACGCCCTGCCCAGCCATGGAGGCGGAAGGGTCGGCGGCCGGTGCAGCGCTTGACGCTCCTGCTGCCTCCAGGCCAGCAGTGTGGTCGTCGGTCCCTTCCCCAGCCGCGGCGTCTGCGGGCGGGGTGGTCTCTTCAGCGGCAGGCTCGTCGGCTCCAGCCATGCCCTCAGTGGCAGTGGTGTTGCCGTCGTCGCCGTGCACCTCCTCCTCAACGGTGGCCCCCGTCTCCATCGGCTCTGGGGCAGGAGGATCTAGCAGAAGAAAAAGAAAAGAAAAAGTCAAGCTGCTCGCCCTTGGCGGGGTGCCCATCCTTGGCGGAGCATTCTCCCTTGCCGGGGAGCTCACCCTTGGCGGGGAGGGTGGAGAAAGTGGCTCGTCGGGAGCAACCTCCTGACGCTCCTGCGGCTGCGGCTCCACCTCTGCACAAGACAACAAGATATCAGCACAAGCAACAACCTCAAGCGCGCCCGTCAAGCGGAAAGATAAAGACCAGACTTATGCTGGGGGCTGCGCTGGGGGCTGCTCCTCGGAGCAGCAGGTTCATCCGGCAAGTTTGCCGCTGGCACGTCTCCGGTCGCCGCGGCGGGCGAGTCGTCTTCAACCTCGACCACAGGGATCTTGGCCCTCTTCGCCATCCGCTGGGTCAGGGTCCTGAAAGCAAAACAAAAACAAGATCAGAATCAACAAGGGAAATCAAGACAAAATCGAAGAAACTAAAGAATTGCAAGTACTTACTCCTCTTCCTCGTCGTCGGAGCTGAGGGCGGAGAAGTCAAAATCCGCCTGGGGTGCTCTTGCGCGAGAAGCTGGAGGAGAAGGCTCCCTCGGGCGCTTGGCGGTGTCCGGGGCTGTGGGGTGCGAAGACCCAGCCCCCGTCGTCGCCGAGGGCCGAGGAGCAGAAGGGGCGGCCGTTCCGCTCCGGGAGGATCCCGCTCCGCTTGGCGCTCGAGCACGGGGCGCTTCATTGACGACTTCGCTCGTCCTGGTGGCGCGCGTCGCACGGCACGCTGGCTCGTGTCGAGGCGCCTGCGGCCTCGCCGTCTCAGCTGCCTTGCGGAGGCGCTTCTTCGGTTGCTGCGTGGGACTTGCCGGAGGCGGGGAGTTCTCTGAAGACGAGGAGGCGTCGTCATCGAGATTCAGGGATCCACCAGAGTCTTCATCAGCCTCGGCGTCCTCCTCCTCCTCGGCAGGCCCGCTGGACTCAGCGCCATGTCCGGCGGCCTCGCTCCCTCCGGCGACCTCGCTCCCTCCGGCAACCTCGTTTGTCCCGGCAAACCTCAGGGAAGGCACCCCGGCAAACTCCTCGGGCGGAAGCTTGAGCAGCTTGAGGATTTCCGCCTCCTCTGCTTGGCTCACCGCGTCCGCGGCCTGTGCCTCGTCCATAGTGTACCCAAAGTCACCCGCCGCTGCAGCTGCAGCGGCCTCCTCCATCCTGGAGGCGATGTAGGCTATATCTCGGTCAGTAGTGGCCCGGGTGAGGCCCTTGTTCTCCTCGGCGTTGCGGGGCTTCTCGACCAAGTTATCGAAGAAGGACATCACAGTATCCGGCGGAGGCTCTATCCAAGTGGGGACGACGCCATGGGAGTCGCACGCAGGCATCATCGCGCGCAAGGAATCACGGGCAGTGCTGTTGCATAGCGGCACCACTCCCCGGGAAGGTTTGAACCACTCCGGGTGGGCCGGGTCATGCTTGAAGAGCTCTCGGACCATCCCCTTCAACTCCAAGGCAGTAAAGTTATAGTTTAATCCAGGGCGCAGCCTCATGATATCCGCCGCATTGCCGAATTCCCAGGCGGCCCTCTTCCTTTCTTGTAGAGGGGCGATGCGGCGACGGAGGAAATCTGCCCCAACCTCTCCGATAGTTAGATTGGCTACCCGGAGACGAATAATCCTGATGAGGGCGATACTAAGCTTGTTGTCCTCCGGGGCCAATTCGCTCCAATCCCTGCCGCGCACTATGGCTGTTGTGCGCGGCGCAGTGAAGGGCTCCGGCTTATCCTCCACCACCCAGCACCAATCGGCTCTCCATTCCTCCCACTTGCCGCGGAGCTCTCCCTTCAGGTGCGAGTCCTTCTTGTTCAGCCTGAAGATCCAGGAGATGCCGCCAGAGAGGGGAGCGCCAGCCTCTACTCTCAGCATGAAGAAGTGACGGAAAAGGGCTACGTTTGGATGAATCCCAACATAGTTTTCGCACAGATGTACGAAAACGGCCATCGTAAGGATGGCGTTGGGGGTGAAATCTAGGAGGTGGAGGCCATATGTGTTCATGATATCACAAAAGAACTCCGAGAACGGAGGGCACAGACCATAGTGGAAAAATGCAGCGAAGAAGAAGTACCCGCCGGGGAACATATCTTTGGCAATGGCAGGGAAGACATGGGTGCGGGGATGAGCTTTGGTCTCCCTCGCCCAGAACAAATAATATTTGTCCCGCAGCTCCCTCGGACCAAGCCTTGGCGCGAAGACCACGCACCTCTTCCGCAGGGCGGCCAGCTTCGCCGCCTGCTCGGACTTCTCCTTCTTGGACTTATCGTTCTTGGCCTTGTCGCTCTTGGCCTTGTCACTCTTCGGAGCCATGGCGGAGGCGGTGAGGAAAGAGGCGAGGAGCTCGACGGCGCCGCGGATGCGGAAGACGGCGGAGGAGGGGCGGAGGCAAGAAGCAGCGGAGGTTTCTGGAGAATCAAGGCGCAATGAAGACGATGGAGGGAACTGCCCCTACTTCCTCTGCTTTTAAGGGGGAAGTGGGGGACGCTCCGCATTTCCCATTAAACAACATGCCATGATCTCTCCCACGACGCCGCAATCGACGCGTGCCGTTAGGGAGGGATGCGGCGGATGCGGAAGGGGATACGGCTTGCCGTGGGCCGCGTGTGCCCGTGCACTGTTCTGGGCCTGGCCCAATAGCGCTCGGCGCCGTGTGTGGCCCAGGCCCGGGGGCTCCTGTCGGTGTACTAAGATAGGGGTACCTTAGTACCCTAACTTGTGCACGGGCAGTAGCAGCTTCCCGCGGCAGGGCTTACCACGTGCTCGCCGGAAACCTTTCTGGTCCCTATGAAGCCATTCAAGAACAAAGTATACAAGTCAGAAGATCAAGGCCCCGGCAAGAGGAGCTTGCCGGGAAGGCCGCACCAGGCTCAAGGTTATCACTTTAGCACAAGACCCTGGCAAGAGGAGCTTGTCAGGAAAGACAAGGGATACATACCTCAAGAGATGCCTTGGCGCGTCATGCGCCCCGACGGGACCCGGAGAGCGACAAGCTTCCGGGCCCGGCAAGATCACTACCCCGGCAAGGTGCTTGCCGGGGGGACCTACACTGTGCGCCCGCGCTCCAGCTCATCGGCCCACGCGTTGCCCTGGGGCCCTTCCAGGGGCACGTGGCAGATGGCTGTGCAGCCTGGGGCATGCGGTGGCAAGCTGCGGTGACGAGGCTACCACCGTGGCAAACGGAGGAGCATGGACGGACACTTTTGGGGTCGACGGCGACGGGCATTTAATGCCCTTGTCCCCCACTGTCAAAGTTAGGTGAAGACCACTGTTCATCCACTATTCATGCACTATTCACGCACTGTTACAACTACCACCAAAATTACACTTTTACCCTCCTCTACGTTGACACCTGTCGGTGACCCCTTGAGCTATAAAAGGAGGCCCATGCACAACATAGAAAGGGTTCGAAACCTAGACAACTCTCTCGCTCGGTGTAGCTAGTACTGTAGCTCTTCAAGCTCCCAAGCTCAAGAACTCAATACAACCCAAGCAGGAGTAGGGTTTTACGCGTCCGCGCGGCCCGAACCTGGGTAAACTGCCTGCGTGCGCTCCTCGATCTGCTCTCCGTGCTCCCTCCGCTCCCTTACCGCAACGTAGAAGGGGCTCCGGTCCTATAGGTGCTCGTGGGAGGACAGTTTCCCCCGACAGGAAGACATCATGAACTCGAGAAAGATGTGGGGGTAGTTCCAATTGGTAGGCAACCTCTCCTCGTTTAGCGAGAATGCGAAAAGGACCAATGTAACGAGGAGCCAACTTGCCCTTGATACCGAAACGATGGGTACCTTTCAAAGGAGTAACCCGAAGATAAGCTTTGTCACCAACTTCATAAGCCACTTCCTTAAGATGACGATCATATTGGCTCTTCTGACGAGACTGGGCTGTTTTCAAATTCTCACGAATGATGCGAACTTGCTCTTCTGCTTCCTGGATCATATCCGGTCCAAAGAATTGTCTTTCACCGGTTTCTGACCAGTTCAAAGGTGTTCGACATCTTCGTCCATAAAGAATCTCAAAAGGAGCTTGCTTAAGACTGGATTGATAGCTATTGTTATAAGCAAATTCGGCGAAAGGAAGACATTTCTCCCAATCCATACCGAATGAGATAACACAAGCTCTAAGCATGTCTTCGAGGATTTGGTTAACCCGTTCCACTTGACCACTTGACTGAGGGTGGAAAGCGGTACTGAAGGAAAGATGGGTGCCCATGGCAGTCTGGAAACTCTCCCAGAAATGAGAAGTGAAAAGACTACCACGGTCTGAATTGATCTCTAGTGGGACACCATGAAGTGACACTATTCGAGAAATATACAAGTCAGCAAGCTGACTAGCAGTGATACTCTCTCGAACAGGTAGGAAGTGAGCCACTTTGGAGAGACGATCAATGACTACGAAGATAGCATTATTCCCTCTCTTGGTCCTGGGAAAGCCGGTGATGAAGTCCATACCAACTTTATCCCATTTCCACTCAGGAATAGCTAGAGGCTGAAGGGTGCCAGCAGGTCTTTGATGTTCTGCCTTAACGCGACGACAAACGTCACATTTAGTAATGAACTCAGCAATTTCTCTCTTCATCCTAGTCCACCAGAATCTCTGGCGTAGATCCTGATACATCTTGGTACTACCGGGATGAATCGTGAGAGGAGATTCATGAGCCTCTTTAAGAATCAATTGCCGAAGATGTTGCTTCTTGGGAACTACCAAGCGATTATCAAAGAAAACAACACCTCGATCATCCATAGACAAACTACCAGCAATACCCTTGGCAATGTTTCTCTTTATCCGGGTAATTCCAGTATCATGCTTCTGGGCTTCTATGATATGATCCATAAGAGTAGGTTTCGCCACCAAAGTTGAAAGGAATCCGTGAGGAGCAATGTGAATGTTAAGCTTACATAATTCCTCATGGAGAAGTGGTTGGCCCTGCTGCAACATGAGATTGTTGCAATAGGATTTACGACTTAGCGCATCAGCCATGACATTTCCCTTGCCTGGGGTATAGGTAATCCCTAAGTCGTAATCTGAGATCAACTCCAACCAACGTCTTTGCCTAAGATTCAAATCTGGTTGGGTGAAAATATACTTGAGACTCTGGTGATCGGTGTAGATCTCGCAACGATTACCAAGAAGGTAATGTCGCCAGGTCTTAAGTGCATAGACTACGGCTGCAAGCTCTAGATCATGTGTAGGATAATTCTCCTCATGTAGATGCAACTGTCGAGATGCATAAGCAATCACACAACGATCATGCATAAGAATGCAACCTAGTCCCTGTCGTGAGGCATCACAGTAGATAACAAAGTCCTTGGTGAAATCCGGTGGCACAAGTATGGGAGCAGAAGTCAGGCGTCTTTTCAGTTCCTGAAAACTGTGCTCACACTGTGGGGACCACTCAAACTTTTTATCTTTCTTAAGAAGTTCTGTGAGAGGTTTGGCCACTTTAGAGAAGTTCTCAACAAAGCGGCGACAATAACTGGCTAGACCAAGGAAACTCCTAACTTGTTTAACTGTTTCAGGTGGAGTCCAATCAAGAACGGCCTGAACTCTCTCGGGGTTGACAGCAATGCCCTTACCAGAGATTACATGACCGAGATAGGTCACTTCTGGCAACCCAAATTCGCACTTGGAGAACTTGGCATAAAGGCGGTGCTCTCTGAGTTTTTCTAGAACAAGTCTAAGATGTTCGGCATGCTCTTCCTCGTTTTTTGAGTAAATAAGAATATCATCGAGGTAAACCACGACGAACTTATCTAAGTACTCCATGAAGATCGAGTTCATCAAGCGGGAGAAGGTGGCTGGAGCATTTGTTAAACCGAAGGACATGACGGTGTACTCGTACTGACCATAACGAGTGACGAAAGCCGTCTTGGGTATGTCCCCATTTCTAATCTTGATTTGATGGTATCCTAACCTCAAATCCATCTTGGAGAAGACTGAGGATCCAGCGAGCTGATCATACAGGTCGTTGATCCTGGGAAGCGGATACTTGTTCTTTACCGTGACCAAATTAACGGGACGATAATCTACAACCATCCGATCCGTACCATCCTTCTTCTTGACAAAGAGGACGGGGCAAGCCCAGGGAGAAGAACTAGGACGGATGAAACCCTTTTGCAAGGACTCATCAAGTTGTTTCTTAAGCTCGGCTAGTTCTAAGGGTGCCATTTTGTAGGGTCTCCTAGAGATTGGAGCAGTTCCTGGGATAAGCTCTATAACAAACTCTACATCTCGATCGGGTGGAACACCTGGCAGTTCCTCTAGAAAGACATCCGGAAAGTCACGGACTACCAGAACATCTTCAAGATCTGGAAGAGGGCTGGCACTAAGAGAATAGAGTTGACGCTTTGCAACTCTAGTGGTGACGGTGACTGTCTTGCCAGATGGGTGTGTAAGCTGAACAGACCTAGTGAAACAATCAATCTTGGCATGATGAGCTGTCATCCAGTCCATACCCAAAATGATATTAATATCTGAAGACTTGAGGGCTACAAGTGATGCAAGGAACACAAGTCTGTCGACAAGGATTTCATTACCATGGCTTACACTAGAAGTTTGCCATTTGGATCCAGGAGTTTGAATAAGTAGTGGGGAAGGCATATCACAAAATGACATGTCGTGCAAACGGGCATAACTTTCGGAAATTAAAGAATGAGATGCTCCAGTATCGAATAGAACCGATGTCGGATGACAATTAACAAGAAGTGTACCAAGAACAACATCTGGATCATCATGAGCGTCATTGGCTGAGACGTGATGCACACGTCCATGTTCGATGGGAGCTGACTGAACACTGATCATCTTGCGTGATGATTTATCACGTCTAACAGATTTCTCGGACTGGGATGGAGCAACACGGGTCTGGGTGCAAATACGGGCAATGTGTCCCGGTTCTCCGCACTTGTAGCAAATCCTGGAGGTAGGACGTGGACCCGCATCGGCAAACGGTCCATCAATAGACCTGGGTGGAGCATACTGCTGAACTGGAAGAGGTACCACACGAGATGGCCTCGGAGGATAAATGGGTGGAAGAACAGAGTTCGGAACCCAAATCCGGCGCTTCTGAGAACTATAACCGGAGGAAGATCCCAAATCAAGGATGTGCTTACGAGACTCATCGTAAGTGAGCTGAGCTGTCTCTACATTGATGGCCTTGTTCACAAGAGCGTGGAATGTGTTGCAATGATGCAAGTGGAGATCACGACGCAGTTTGGGGTTGAGACCCTTTCGGAACCTAGCCTGCTTCTTGGCGTCCGTGGGCACTTCTTCTGTAGCATAGCGGGCGAGGTTCTCAAACTCTCGACTATAAGCATCAACAGCCATCTTAGCCTGTGTAAGACTACAGAACTCTTCTCTCTTACGATCGATAAGGGCTTGAGGGATATAATGCTCACGAAAAGCCTCGGTGAAATCTCTCCAGGTAGGAATCTGGTCAGCTGGAATCATGGCCTCATAGTTCTGCCACCAAAGACTAGCAGGACCTTCCAAGTGATAAGTGGCATAGATGACCTTGTCCTCTTCAGCTACATTCGCAGAACGCAGCTTGTGAGTGATACTACGGAGCCAGTCATCTGCATCGAGTGGCTCAATGGAATGATGAAAGGTGGGTGGTTTCAGACAAATGAAGTCATGGATGGTTGTTGATTCCTTGCACTGATGTGCGGTGTTCTCCTCAATACGTGCCAACAGGCGGTTAGACTCATGCTTGTTTCTCTCCATCTCTATCATTAACTCTGCCAACGAAGGCTGGTCGGGAGGATCCTCCTCATCCCTACCACCTCCGTGGTTCTGTCTACGAGCAGCTGAGCTTCGCTTAACTGAAGACATCCTGAGAAGCGAAACCGAAGAAGGAAACATCAACAACTATAGAACGCATAAGGTAGAACAAGAAATTAGTATCTCTCGAACTACTAGGATAATTTCGGCAGCATAACGACAGTAAAATGCTCAGAATGAGACATCCTGCTAACAAAGGGTAGTTCAACATCTCAACATCATCACTCAAGGTTCTGTGATATTACTAAAACAACTATACTGGAAGAACTTGAAACAAGAATAAGACTCTGATCAACCAATCCTAAGGGACTACGGAGTAGTAACTCGTGATCCTGATAGACGGAAGAGAAAGCCTATTTCCTTAACCCCGTAGGAAAGGTAAGATGACTCAGATCAAAAGACATGAGGTATAAGGAGTAAAAAGAGCCTTACGTTCCCTCCCACAATCAATTCCCTTATATAACTAAAGAATTTCTAGACTCAACTTCGACCAGTTTGGCTTGGTAATCCTACAGGCAGTCAGGCTCTGATACCAACGCTGTCGGGACCCCGATTCTAAGTCACACCGATCTAGCATGTAACACACCATATCACTTTGCGGCCTCACGCACGGTATCCCCACGGGTGCCACCTTACCTGGCCCAGGACCG
This sequence comes from Secale cereale, assembly GCA_902687465.1. Classification (NCBI taxonomy): domain Eukaryota; kingdom Viridiplantae; phylum Streptophyta; class Magnoliopsida; order Poales; family Poaceae; genus Secale; species Secale cereale. Next base: position 64,312,318 of record LR738716.1, read on the forward strand.
TTTGCGCATTTTGGCTCACGTATATGATAGTGTCGCTAGCATCCATATGAAAGAGAACCCAGGCCGACATGACCAGTTATAAACCAAAAGTGGCACTAAATTAAAAAGACAAGCATTCATGACCCAGCAACGAACGTGTCGGTCATCAACGTATGAACCCAAGTCGTAGCAAGCTACAAGGACTTAAAGGAACAACGCGTGACATTTCCCCTAAGGGACAGACACAGGAACGAAGAAGGACATATGCCGGTCAGCCTAAGTGATCCGGAGCAGTAGCAAGCTACCAAGGCTCAGTGGAAGCACTAGGAGACATTTCCCTGTAAGATAGGCTACCAAGGGTAAACAACTAGGTGTCGGATCCCACACATACCAAGCATTTCAATAACATACACACAATATGCTCAATATGTGCAAATACAACATGGCATCACAACAAGACTCTAATAAACAAAGTATTTATTCATTAGGCTCCGAGGAGCCAAGTATTACAAACATGGGTCTCACGACCCAACATTCAGAGCATACAAGCAACAAGCGGAAGCACTACATGTCTGAGTACAGACATCTACAAATGAAAAAGGCTGAAGAGCCTGACTATCTACAACACTCGTCCAAGATCGTAGCTGAGGTACAAGCTACTTGTCGAAGTCCAAGCGGAACTACTAGTGAGACATCAATCCTATCTGCAAAACATAAATTAAGCAAACATGAGTACAAAGGTACTCAGCAAGACTTACATTAGATCCTATCATACATGCACTTGTATCAAGATGGCAAAGTGGGGTTTAGTTGCAGCAAGCCAGCTTTGACTCAGTGGCTATCCTATTCTACGATTGCTGGTAACTTTGGGGTGGCGCACACGAGTCCACTAAGCACCACACAATACACCACTATGGATTCATTCCCGTCTTCCTACGAGAAGGCCATCCATAGCACTCACACTTGTCTTGAGTATTTTAGAGTATCCACTTCAAGTTGTCTATGTACCACGTAAGCATCCAAGAAGTCCATATCCGCGGACCCGGCTATTCGAATAGATCATGTTAACCCTGCAGGGGTGTACTGCTTCACACACGCTCTCGCCACTTACCGCCATGTACATCTCGTGTATCTCGGCAACCTTCAAGCGGAAGCCTGGCGAGGGTGTCGGCCACGACCTGACTAACCACACAAGTCTCTCGTCCAGGTTTATCGCCTATTCGGGTTCCATCCGTGGGGAGATCCGGCCGAGGTGTCGCTCACGGCCCCAAATGATGTGTGCAGGGTTCCCAAGCCCACCTCGCCGAGTGGATCTACGCTTGGTACACCATGCCACGGTGCCTAGTCTGTCCCAAGCCCACTGGACAAGTGCCACTTGGTAGACTACTAACACTACCTACAAACACCAGAAACTAGTTGCAACTCCTGGACAGAGATCATGTTGATTAATAAGTCGAGAGGGGTCGAGTTACTGGAACCCAATGTGTGGTAGTAACTAGTCATTGGACCACATACTCGGAACTCAGTTCTTAGGGACGGTTCCAGTGAGACAACCCACCATGTACTCCTACATGGCCTCTCACCGCTACCTTTACCAAATCGCGTTCACACGCTTAACCCTCAGCATCAGAACATATCATTTCACTCCAATTCATTCCCGATGAATTAGACCTGACACACTCTAAGCAATAGCAAGCAAGGCATGGTAAGATCACATCATGGCTTCAATCAACTCCTACACATGCTAGTGGGTTTCAACTATTTACTGTGGAAAGACAGGTCATGCAGAGGAATGGGTTCAACTACCGCAGCATAAAGTAGCAGTTGAAATCGTTGTTGTCCTAATGCAATAACAAGGGGCAGGAGCGAGAGAGGGATTGTATTGGAATGAACAAGGGGGTTTGCTTGCCTGGTGAAACAACATGCAGAGCACTTCTCCTCTGACAGGTACTCTGGATCTGTCTCCGGAGCTGGACCTATCGAGAAGAACGGTGCCGACAATCAAACACAAACATATGCAACAATATGATGCATGATCATGGCATGAGGATATGATGTTGTTGAGCTAATGCAACTAACATTTTATTTGGTTGAATTCCATTTGAACCAAGGGTTCAAATGCAACTCTAGATATAAGCATTTAAAATGCCATTTATGTGTTTTCATAAAAACAGTAGGTTTAATTTCATTTGTCATGCATGAATATGGTACAGATGGATAGATTGAATTTTTCTGATAATTTTTCGTATATAAATTATTTCATTCTGAGCTACGGTTGAATTTCTGTGATTTTTTGAAGTTTAAGCCAATTTCTGAAATAAATAAATCATTTAAGATTTATTTAAAAACCAGAACTGGATTACTGCGTCAGCATGACACAAACATGACATCAGCAGGTCAAAGGGGCTGGTCCAGAGTCAAACCTGACAGTGGGGTCCACTGGTCAGTGACTCAGTTAATTAACTGAGTTAATTAACTCTAAACTAATTATAACAGAAATAATCAGCAGGGCTGGGCCCACATGTCAGTGGCTAAACTAATTAACAAAACTTAATTAATTTAACTAATCAGTCAACTAACTAAAAGGGTGGGGCCCACCTTTCATTGACACAGGGGGTCAAAGCACGCAGGTCAGTGGTCAAAACCAACCGGCGGCTCGACGCCGGCGACCACAGACGCGGCGGAGGGGCACGGAAATGCCGCTCCGGCGGTCAAATGGGCAGCGGAGACCACGGGCGAGCTGCAGGAGCTCGTCCGCGTCCATTCCCGCAAGCGGTAGCAGCTGGGACGGCCGGAGCTCGCCGGAAACGAGTTCACGGCGGCGCCGGAGTTCGGTCGAGCTCGGGCTCGAGGCTGTGGTGGCCTAGGCGGGGCGGCGCTAGCTCCTAGGGCTTCTACGCGACGCGGGGAACGTGTTGGTCGCACGCCCGGGACCAAAAGGTCACCGGAGCACCACCAGCGACGAGCGCGGGTGGCGGCGCGTGCGGGTGATCGTGGAGCGGCAGCTACGGCCTGCGTGGGGAAGAACGGAGAGGGGGAGCAGGGACAGAAGCGTACGGCGATCGCAACGGTGCAGGCGGAGGGCTCGGAGGAGGGCCGGAGCAAGCAGGGTGGCGGAGGGGATCTTCGGCGGCCAGAGATGAAGAAGAGGTCGAGGTCGAGGCCTCAGGACGTCCGGCGATGTGTGACTCGTCGGGGAGGTCGGGGATGATGTGGCGGAGCTCTTGGGCACCTTGGCTGGGCATGGGGGAGACGGTGGCTACGACTACGGCGATCGGCGGCGACGGCGGCGCTCGGGAGTTGCGAGAGAGAGCGATAGAGGGGAGGGGAGGGGTCCAGAAGAGTGCAGAGGGTCGGGGGGGAGGTGCGTGGCTCGTCCAGAGACCACCAGGCGGCGAGGGGGGAGTGAAGCAGGCAGGAGGCATGGCGCTCCCGCCGTGCGCGCGCGCCGGCCACACGCCTCGGCCTCCTATCGTCGCCAGGAGGACGACGACTGGCAACTGGGCCGGCCCAGTGCCAGGCCAGCAAGTGGCCCAGGTAAGCTAACTTATTTTGCAGGGACCTAGAAATTAACCCAAGCCCCTAAAAATAAACAATCAGAATTTTGGACATATATAAAATATAAAATATATATATATCCAATGCAAATAACTATTGCATTAATTCCAAATGCCCAAAATAAATACTTATGAGCTCCTAATAATATTGGCTTGATTTTTATCTCTGACCAATATTTTTAGAGGGCCACATGAACATTTTCTTGGACCTTTTTGGAGCAATTTTTATTTGGGTCATTTTCAAAAGGGTTTCTGAGGGTTTCACAAGTCCTCATTTCAATTTCAGTTGAAAATTAAACATGATGCAAACCACAAGACTAACCTAGTGCATACCAGAACTAGGGTTGTGACAAGAGGTTGCCCACGAACCGGCACTAATGATCTCCCCCCGCCTAGCCGTTGGAACCAGTACGGTACTAATTGTCCAGTTTGTACACGAAGTGCATCCAGTTCAAAAAAAAATGCAATGCCTTTGTACATGCTATGTGGGTGAAATGATGATACCATGCCAACTTTTAACATTTTCATAGTTCATTTTGTAGTGCTTTTCAAATGATGTTAAAAAATGCATTAACCATCATTGATCTTTTTGTGTACAATTTAAATTGTCAATAGGAGTCCTCACCGGTTTAGGAACTGGTGATGACTCCTATTGCAGCCACAAATCCTACACATAGAGTTCAATGAAGACCAAGTGGTTGTGATAGTTTGAGAAATAACATATTTAAGGTGGTAAAATCTCTGTTAGACGAGCGAGGTGGGACTAAAAAAGCGTTGTAGAACGAAGTGAGTAGAACCCTTTTGTACCGATTCCTGGCACGAACCGGTACTAAAGGTTCTGGTGGGCCCCCAGCCTAACCACAACCTGCAACAGCCTCTTTAGTACCGGTTCGTGCCAAGAACCGGTACTAAATGTTCACCACGAACCGGTACTAATGATCGCCGCCGGCCTAGCCTCTGGAACCGGCACTAATGGTCCCATTAGTGCCGGTTCAGTTGCAAACCGGGACTAATGAGCTCTACATTTGACCCTTTTTCTACTAGTGTAGGCGTATCAATGGGCTATGGAGATGCCCATCAATAGATATCAATGTGAGTGAATAGGGATTGCCATGCAACGGATGCACTAGAGCTATAAGTGTATGAAAGCTCTACTAAGGAGTCTAAGTGGGTGTGCATCCAACTCGCTTGCTCACGAAGAACTAGGGCATTTTGAGGAAGCCCATCATTGGAATATACAAGCCAAGTTCTATAACTAAAAATTGCCACTAGTATATGAAAGTTACAAAACAAGAGACTCTCTATCATGAAGATCATGGTGCTACTTTCAAAGCACAACTGTGGAAAAAGGATAGTAACATTGCCCCTTCTCTCTTTTTCTCTCATTTTTATTTTTTTTATTTTTGGGCTCTTAGGCCTCTTTTTTGTGGGCTTCTTTGGCCTTCTTTTTTAATAACCTCACATGGGACAATGTTCTAATAATGATCATCACACTTTTATTTACTTACAATTCGGTATTACAATTCAATGCTTAGAACAATGTTTGACTCTTTGTGAATGCCTCCGGCGGTGTACCAGGATGTGCAATGCATCAAGAGTGACATGTATGAAAATCATGCATGGTGGCTTTGCCACATATACGATGTCAACTACATGATCATGCATGGCAATATGACAATGATGAAGCGTGTCATAATAAACAGAACGGTGGAAAGTTGCATGGCAATATATCTCGGAATGGCTATGGAAATGCCATTATAGGTAGGTATGGTGACTGTTTTGAGGAAGGTATATGGTGGGTGTATGGTATCGATGAAAGTTGCGCGACACTAGAGAGGCTAGCAACGGTGGAAGGGTGAGAGTGCGTATAATCCGTGGACTCAACATTAGTCATAAAGAACTCATATACTTATTGCAAAAATCTATAATTTATCGAAACAAAGCATTAGACGCATGCTCCTAGGGGAAGGGTTGGTAGGAGTTAACCATCGCGCGATCCCGACCTCCACACAAAGCAAGACAATCAATAAAAATGATACGTCTCCGTCGTATCTATAATTTTCGATTGTTCCATGCCAATATTCTACAACTTTCATATACTTTTGACAACTTTTTATACTATTTTTTGGGACTAACATATTGATCCAGTGACAGTGCCAGTTCCCGTTTGTTGCATGTTTTTTGTTTCGCAGAATATCCATATCAAACGGAGTCCAAACGGAATAAAAATGGACGGAGATTTTTTTTGGAATATATGTGAATTTTGGGAAGCGGAACCAACATGAAACGATGCCTGAGTGGGCCACGAGGCAGGGGCGCGCCCTGGGCCCTCGTGGCCACTCTGTAAGACGGTTGATGCCCTTCTTTCGCCACAAGAAAGCTAATATCCGGAAAAAATCGTGTCAAAAAATCAGCCCAATTGGAGTTACGGATCTCCGAGAATATAAGAAACGGTGAAGGGACAGAATCTGGGAACGCAGGAACAGAGAGAGACAGAGAGACAGATCCAATCTCGGAGGGGCTCTCGCCCCTCTGCCGCCATGGAGTCCATGGACCAGAGGGGAAACCCTTCTCCCACCTAGGGAGAAGGTCAAGGAAGAATAAGAAGGAGGGGGGCTCTCCCCCCTCGCTTCCGGTGGCACCGGAGACAGGGGCCATCATCGTGTGACGGCGATCTACACCAACAGCTATGTCATCTTCACCAATAGCTCCATCACCTTCCCCCATATATCAACAGCGGTCCACTCTCCCGCAACCCGTTGTACTCTCTACTTGAACATGGTGCTTTATGCTTCATATTATTATCCAATGATGTGTTGCCATCCTATGATGTCTGAGTAGATTTTCGTTGTCCTATCGGTGATTGGTGAATTGCTATGATTGATTTAAATTGCTTGTGGTTATGTTGTTGTCCTTTGGTGCCCATCATATGAGCGCGCGCGTGGATCACACCATAGGACTACGTATTGGAGGGCAAGAGTGTCAGAAGCTTCAACCTAGCATAGAAATTGATGCATATGGGATTGAAGGGGGACCAATATATCATAATGCTATGGTTGGGTTTTACCTTAATGAACATTAGTAGTTGCGGATGCTTGCTAATAGTTCCAATCATAAGTGCATAGAATTCCAAGTAAGGGATGACATGCTAGTAGTGGCCTCTCCACATAAAACTTGCTATCGGTCTAGTAACGTAGTCAATTGCTTAGGGGCAATTTCGCAACTCCTACCACCACTTCTCCACGCTCGCTAAAACTAATTTAGTTGTGTCTTTAACTTAACAGCCCCTAGTTTTATTAACGTGCTCTTTATTATCCTGCAAACATATCCCACAAAAACTACAAACTACTTCTAGTTTCATACTTGTTCTAGGTAAAGTAAACGTCAATCATGCGTAGAGTTGTATCAGTGGTCGATAGAACTTGAGGGAATATTTGTTCTGCCTTTAGCTCCTCGTTTGGTTCGACACTCTTACTTATCGAAAGAGGCTACAACTGATCCCCTACACTTGTGGGCTATCAAGACCTTTTTCTGGCGCCGTTGCCGGGGAGCAATAGCGTGGGGTGAATATTCTCGTGTGTGCTTGTTTGCCTTATCACTAAGTAGATTTTATTTGCTGTTCTAAGTTGTTCTTTATCTTCAGTTATGGATATGGAACAAGAAATACCAAAAAACTTAGGTGTACTTGCTACTCATGGAGATGGGGAACCTCCTAAAACCCTCGATGCTCATTATGTGAAAGATATTATCTACTACTTTGATAATCCTGAGAAAACCCCATTCAACTATGTAATGGGAGTAACGTTGGATCAACGTGAATACTTTAGGGATTATTGCTTGACACAAAAAGGGAAATTGTTATGGGATCAAATTCATTTGTTGCATTGGTATGCTCGGCAACTATGCTTGAGATATGATTATACTTGTTGCTCTAGGATGAAGGCTCCACACCTTCCCTTTTCATGCAAATTTAATGATAATGAAACCTTAGCTTCTTATGCTAATGGTATATATGATTATTATGATGTGGAACAAATAGAAGAATTCGTTGCTTTTAAGGGTGCTTATGAAATTGAATCTCTCTTTAAAAATAATGATGCTTTTGATGATGATGTTTCTAGGCCTGAAAATCTTGCTATATTGAAATATTGCTATTTCAATTATGAATATAACTCCAATATTGATGCGTTTATTGAGAAAGTCTTCGCTGTCCAAGAAGAGACTAATATTTTGCCGGAAACTATGGAGGAAGAAACTGATGACATTGTGAGATCATTAGATGTAAACGATGACGAGGAGAGCGAAGAACAAAAGGAGGAAGAGCGGATTAGCTACCCGTGCCCACCTTCTAATGAGAGTAACTCTTCAACTCATACATTGTTTAATTTCCCTTCGTGCTTACCGAAGGATCAATGCTATGATGATTGTTATGATCCCTTTGATTCTTTTGAAATATCACTTTTTGATGATGCTTGCTATGCTTGTGGCCAAGATGCCAATATGAATTATGCTTATGGAGATGAACTTGCTATAGTTCTTTATGTTAAACATGATATAGTTGCTATTGCACCCACACATGATAGTCCTATTATCATTTTGAGTTCTCCAAACTACACTATATCGGAGAAGTTCGCACTTATTCAGGATTATATTGATGGGTTGCCTTTTTCTGTTACACATGATGATTTTGATAAATATAATATGCATGTGTTTGCTGATCCTACTTGCAATTATTATGAGAGAGGAACCACATCTCCGCCTCTCTATGTTTCCAACACGATAAAATTGCAAGAAACTGCTTATACTATGCATTGGCCTTTACTTGATGTGCATGAATTGTTCTTGTATGACGTGCCTATGCATAGGAAGAGAGTTATACTTCGTTGTTGCATGACACATATCACTTTGTGCTCACTACTAACTGCCAAATCATTGTTAATTAAAATTGGCTTTGATATACCTTGGGATCCGGGTGGATCCATTACTTGAGCACTATATGCCTAGCTTAATGGCTTTAAAGAAAGCGCTGCCTGGGAGACAACCCGGAAGTTTTAGAGAGTCATTTATTTATGGTGTGTGCTTTTATAAAGTTTAAAAACAAAATAAAAATAAAGAGGGGAACCCAAAACTTTTCAAAAAATAAAAGTGAAACTGATATAGACGAGCATTGTGAAAGTGGGGGATGTCCTTGAAATTTGTTCATGCCCATGGAAACTTTGTGAATCTTAATTACAGAAACTTTTCAACATAAATAATTATCCCCTCGTACAATTCCATTGTATTATAAAAATAATGTGCCAAGGTTTCCCTTTAGGATGTTTACAATGCTTGTTGGTTTGTGCGGTGCAGGACAGAAACTTTGGCTGTAGTGCGCGATTTTACTTTTTTTGCTGGAACGTCAAATGGTTCTGAAACTTTTTGCAATATATTTCTATACAAATTGTTTATTTTTCCTAATTTTGGAAGAAATTTTAAAGTATCATAAATATGGTGAATGTTCAGATTATTATAGACTGTTCTGTTTTAGACAGATTCTGTTTTTGATGCATAGTTTGCTTGTTTTGATGAAACTATCAATTTCTATCAGTGGATTAAGCCATGGAAAAGTTATATTACAATAGCTAAAATGCAAAAAAAAAGAGAATTGGTTTGCAATAGTACTTAGAATAGTGATTTTCTTTATTATACTAACGAATCTTACCGAGTTTTCTGTTGAAATTTTGTGTGGATGAAGTGTTTGAAGATCGAGGAGGTCTCGATGTGAGGAGAAGAAGGAAGAGGAAAGAGCTCAAGCTTGGGGATGCCCAAGGCACCCCAAGTAAATATTCAAGGAGACTCAAGCGTCTAAGCTTGGGGATGCCCCGGAAGGCATCCCCTCTTTCTTCAACAAGTATCGATGTGATTTCGGATTCGTTTCATTCATCTGATATGTGCAAATCTTGGAGCGTCGTGTGCTTTTTATTTTTCTTTTAATAAATGCACCATGCTGGTATGAGATAGTCCTTGGTTGATTTATAGAATTCTCTTTGCACTTCACTTATATCTTTTGAGTATGGCTTTATAGAATGCTTCATGTGCTTCACTTATATCATTTGAAGTTTGGACTGCCTGTTTCTCTTCACATAGAAAACCGCCATTTGTAGAATGCTCTTTTGCTTCACTTATAATTGTTAGAGCATGGGCATCACTTTTGTAGAAAGAATTAAAACTCTCTTGCTTTACTTATATCTATTTAGAGAGTTCACAGGAATTGGTCATTCACATGGTTAGTCATAAAATCCTACATAAACTTTTAGATTCCTGAATATGATATGTTTGATTCCTTGCAATAGTTTTGCGATATAGAGATTCTAATATGTGGGAGGGACTAGTGAATGATTATGGTTCAGTAAAATTAGTCGTGTTAAGGTTTGTGATTCCCGAAGCATGCACGTATGGTCTCCTAACTATGTAACCAAATTGGCGCGCATTGTATTTTGATTGTTTATCTTTGCGTGAAGGTCGAGGGCACGCGATGGCTAAATCCTACCAACCTCCCCCTAGGAGCATGCGTCGTAGTATCTTTGCTTCGAGGGCTAATAGATTTTTTGCAATAAGTATGTGAGTTCTTTATGACTAATGTTGAGTCCATTGATTATACGCACTCTCACCCTTCCACCATTGCTAGCCTCTCTTGTACCGCGTAACTTTCGCCGGTACCATACACCCATCATATACCTTCCTCAAAACAGCCACCATACCTACCTATTATGGCATTTCCATAGCCATTCCGAGATATATTGCCATGCAACTCCACCATTCCGTTTACTACGACACGCACCATCATTGTCATATTGCCTTGCATGATCGTAAGATAGCTAGCATGATGTTTCCATGGCTTGTCCGTTTTTTGATGTCATTGCTACGCTAGATCATTGCACATCCCGGTACACCGCCGGAGGCATTCATATAGAGTCATATTTTTTTCTAGTATCGAGTTGTAATATCGAGTTGTAAGTAAATAGAAGTGTGATGATCATCATTATTAGAGCATTGTCCCAAAAAAACAAAAAAAGAAGGAAAGGCCCCAAAAAAGGAAAAAAAAAGAAAAAAAGAAAAAAAGGAAAAAGAAAAAAAAGAAAAGAAAAGAAAAAGGGACAACGCTACTATCTTTTTCCACACTTGTGCTTCAAAGTAGCACCATGATCTTCATGATAGAGAGTCTCCTATGTTGTCACTTCCATATACTAGTGGGAATTTTCATTATATAACTTGGCTTGTATATTCCAACGATGGGCTTCCTCAAATGCCCTAGGTCTTCATGAGCAAGCAAGTTGATGCACACCTACTAGTTTTCTTTTGAGCTTTCAAGAAAGAACATCAAGTGTTGATGGTCAATAAAACCACTAAGTTCAAGAAAGGCAAGGGTAAGAAGAACTTCAAGAAGGACAGCAAGGGAGTTGCCGCGCCTGGTAAGCCTGTTGCCGGGAAGAAGCCAAAGCATGGACCCAAGCCTGAGACAGAGTGCTTTTATTGCAAGGGAACGGGTCACTGGAAGCGCAACTACCCCAAATACTTAGCAAACAAGAAGGCCGGGAACGTCAAAGGTATATTTGATATACTTGTTATTGATGTGTACCTTACCAGCGCTCGTAGTAGCTCCTGGGTATTTGATACCGGTGCAGTTGCTCACATTTGTAACTCTAAGCAGGAGCTGCGGAATAAGCGGAGACTGGCGAAGGATGAGGTGACGATGCGTGTTGGGAATGGTTCCAAGGTCGATGTGATCGCCGTCGGCACGCTGCCTCTACATCTACCCTCGGGATTAGTTTTAAACCTTAATAATTGTTATTTAGTACCAGCTTTGAGCATGAACATTGTATCTGGATCTCGTCTTATGCGAGATGGCTACTCTTTCAAATCGGAGAATAATGGTTGTTCTATTTATTTGAGAGATATGTTTTATGGTCATGCCCCGCTGGTCAATGGTTTATTTTTGATGAATCTCGAATGTGATGATACACATATTCATAGTGTAGATGCCAAAAGATGTAAAGTTGATAATAATAGTCCCAAATACTTGTGGCATTGCCGCCTTGGTCATATTGGTGTCAAACGTATGAAGAAGCTCCATTCAGATGGACTTCTAGAGTCTCTTGATTATGAATCATTTGACACGTGCGAACCATGCCTATTGGGCAAGATGACCAAGACTCCGTTCTCAAGAACAATGGAGCGAGCAACCAACTTATTGGAAATCATACATACCGATGTGTGCGGTCCAATGAGTGTTGAGGCTCGCGGAGGCTATCGTTATGTTCTCACCCTCACAGATGACTTGAGTAGATACGAGTATATCTATTTGATGAAACACAAGTCTGAGACCTTTGAAAAGTTCAAGGAATTTCAGAATGAGGTTGAGAATCAACGTGACAGAAAAATAAAGTTCTTACGATCAGATCGTGGGGGTGAATATTTAAGTCATGAATTTGGCACAGACCTTAGGAGCTGTGGAATTGTTTCACAATTGACACCGCCAGGAACAGCTCAACGTAACGGTGTGACCGAACGTCGAAATCGTACTCTGTTGGACATGGTGCGATCTATGATGTCCCTCACCGATTTACCGCTATCTTTTTGGGGTTATGCTTTAGAGACTGCCGCATTCACTTTAAATAGGGCTCCGTCGAAATCCGTTGAGATGACTCCCTATGAACTTTGGTTTGGCAAGAAACCGAAGCTGTCGTTTCTAAACGTTTGGGGTTGCGATGCTTATGTCAAGAAACTTCAACCTGAAAAGCTCGAACCCAAATCGGAAAAATGCGTCTTCATAGGATACCCAAAGGAAACGATTGGGTACACCTTCTACCACAGATCCGAAGGCAAAGTCTTTGTTGCCAAGAATGGATGCTTTCTGGAGAAAGAGTTTCTCTCGAAAGAAGTGAGTGGGAGGAAAGTAGAACTTGATGAGGTGACAGTCACCCCTCCTGAAAGTAGCGCAGCGCAGGAAATTGTTCCTGAGGTGCCTGCACCGACAAGGGAGGAAGCTAATGATGATGATCATGAAGAAACAGATCAAGTTACTACTGAACTTCGAAGGTCCACAAGAGCACGTTTCGCACCAGAGTGGTACGGCAACCCTATCCTGGAAATCATGTTGTTAGACAACGTTGAACCTTCGAACTATGAAGAAGCGATGGCGGGCCCGGATTCCAATAAATGGCTAGGAGCCATGAAATCCGAGATAGAATCCATGTATGAAAACAAAGTATGGAGTTTGGTGGACTTGCCTGATGATACGCACGCCATAGAAAACAAATGGATATTTAAGAAGAAGACAGACGCGGATGGTAATGTGACCATCTATAAGGCTCGACTTGTCGCTAAGGGTTATCGACAAGTTCAAGGGATTGACTACGACGAGACTTTCTCTCCCGTAGCGATGTTGAAGTCAGTCGGAATCATGTTAGCTATTGCCGCATTCTATGATTATGAGATATGGCAAATGGACGTCAAAACAGCATTCCTGAATGGCTTCCTCAAGGAAGAGTTGTATATGATGCATCCGGAAGGTTTTGTCGATCCAGAGAATGCTAACAAGGTATGCAAGCTCTAGCGCTCGATTTACGGGCTGGTGCAAGTATCTCGGAGTTGGAATATTCGCTTTCATGATGTGATCAAAGCGTTTGGCTTTATACAGACTTATGGAGAAGCATGTATCTACAAGAAAGTGAGTGGGAGCTCTGTGGCATTTCTCATATTATATGTGGATGACATATTGCTGATGGGAAATGATATAGAATTCTTGGAAAATGTAAAGGCCTACTTGAATAAAAGTTTTTCAATGAAGGACCTTGGAAAAGCTGCTTACATATTAGGCATCAAAATCTATAGAGATAGATCAAGACGCCTCATTGGTCTTTCACAAAGTACATACCTTGACAAGATATTGAAGAAGTTCAATATGGATCAGTCCAAGAAAGGGTTCTTGCCTGTTTTGCAAGGTATGAGATTGAGCAAGGCTCAGTCGCCGACCACGGCAGAAGATAGAGAAAAGATGAGTGTCATTCCCTATGCCTCGGCCATAGGTTCTATCATGTATGCCATGCTGTGTACCAGACCTGATGTGAACCTTGCCATAAGTTTGGTAGGGAGGTACCAAAGTGATCCCAGTATGGAACACTGGACAACGGTCAAGAACATTCTGAAGTACCTGAAAAGGACTAAGGATATGTTTCTCGTTTATGGAGGTGACGAAGAGCTCGTCGTAAAGGGTTACGTCGATGCTAGCTTCGACACAGATCTGGATGACTCCAAGTCACAAACCGGATACGTGTATATTTTGAATGGTGGGGCAGTCAGCTGGTGCAGTTGCAAGCAAAGCGTCATGGCAGCATCTACATGTGAAGCGGAGTACATAGCTGCTTCCGAAGCAGCGCAGGAAGGAGTCTGGATGAAGGAGTTCATCACCGACCTAGGAGTCATTCCAAGCGCATCAAGCCCGATGACTCTCTTCTGTGACAACACTGCTGCTATTGCCATTACCAAGGAGCCCAGGTTTCACAAGAAGACCAAGCACATCAAGCACCGTTTCAACTCCATCCGAAATTATGTTCAGGATGGAGACATAGATATTTGTAAAGTGCATACGGATCTGAATGTTGCAGACCCGTTGACTAAACCTCTTCCACGGGCAAAACATGATCAACACCAGAACTCTATGGGTGTTCGATTCATCACAATGTAACTAGATTATTGACTCTAGTGCAAGTGGGAGACTGTTGGAAATATGCCCTAGAGGCAATAATAAAAGTATTATTATTATATTTCCTTGTTCATGATAATTGTCTGTTATTCATGCTTGAATTGTATTGTACGGAAACAGCGATACATGTGTGAATATATAGACCACAATGAGTCCCTGGTAAGCCTCTAGTTACCAACTCGTTGATCAACAGATGGTCACGGTTTCCTGACCATGGACATAGGATGTCAGTGATAACGGGATCACATCATTAGGGGAATGATGTGATGGACAAGACCCAATCCTGAGCATAGCACGAGATCGTATAGTTCGTAATGCATAAAGCTTTTCGATGTCAAGTATTTATTCCTTAGACCATGAGGTTGTACAACTCCCGGATGCCGTAGGAATACTTTGGGTGTGCCAAACGTCACAACGTAACTGGGTGGCTATAAAGGTACGCATCGGGTATCACCGAAAGTGTCTGTTGGGTTGGTACGAACCAAGACTGGGATGTTGTCACTCCGTTTGACGGAGAGGTACCTCTGGGCCCACTCGGTAAGACATCATCATAATTAGCTCAAAGTGACTAAGGAGTTAGTCACGGGATGATGGATTACGGAACGAGTAAAGAGACTTGCCATGACGAGATTGAACAAGGTATCGGGAATACCGACGATCGAATCTCGGGCAAGTACCGTACCGATGGACAAAGGGAATAACATACGGGATTGAGTGAATCCTTGACACGGTGGTTCATCCGATGAAGATCATCGAGGAACACGTGGGAACCAACATGGGTATCCAGATCCCGATGTTGGTTATTGACTGGAGAGTCGGCTCGGTCATGTCTACGTGTCTCCGGAACCCGTAGGGTCTACACACTTAAGGTTCGGTAACGCTAGGGTCGTAGAGATACATGCACGTGGAAACCCGAAAGTTGTTCGGAGTCCCGGATGAGATCCCAGACGTCACGAGGAGTTCCGGAATGGTCCGGAGGTAAAGAATGATATATAGGAAGTCCAGTTTCGGCCATCGGGTGATCTCCGGGGGTCACCGAGAGTGTCCCGGGACCACCGGAGGGGTCCCGGGGGTCCACCGGGTGGGGCCACCCATCCCGGTGGGGCCCCTAGGACGCAAGGGGGAAGTGGCCAGCCCTGGTGGGCTGGCGCACCACATGGGCCCTCCTCCCCATGCGCCTAGGGTTGAAACCCTAGGCGGAGGGGGCGCCCCCTTGCCTTGGGGGGCAAGACTCCCCCCCAGGCCGCCTCCCCCCTGCAGATAACATCTGCAGGGCATGGCGCACCCCCTGGCCCCCTATATATATGTGGGTGGGGGAGAGGGCAGCCGCACCCTTGCCCCTGGCGCCTCTCCCCCTCCCGTCACACCTCCATCTCCTTACGCAGGGCGCCCGACGAAGCCCTACAGGATTCTCCACTGCATCCACCACCACGCCGTCGTGCTGCTGGATCTCCGACGACCTCTCCTCCCCCCTTGCTGGATCAAGAAGGAGGTGACGTTGCTGTACCGGACGTGTGTTGAACGCGGAGGTGCCGTCCATTCGGCGCTAGATCATCGGTGACGAAGAATGAGAAGAGTACGACTACTTCATCCACGCTTCTTCGAAAGCTTCCGCTCGCGATCTATATAACGGTATGTAGATGCACTCTTATTTGCTCTTTGCTAGATGTCTCCTTAGTTGGATCTTGGTGAAAGCGTAGAAATTTTCTGAATTCTGCTACGTTCCCCAACAATGTGAATTTTGGGAAGCGGAACCAACATGAAACGTTGCCCGAGTGGGCCACGAGGCAGGGGGCGCGCCCTGGGCCCTCGTGGCCACTCCGTAAGGTGGTTGATGCCCTTATTTCGCCACAAGAAAGCTAATATCCGGATAAAAATCTGTCAAAAAATCAGCCCAATTGGAGTTATGGATCTCCGGGAATATAAGAAACGGGGAAGGGACATAATTTGGGAACGCAGAAACAAAGAGAGACAGAGAGATAGATCCAATCTCGGAGGGGCTCTCGCCCCTCTGCCTCCATGGAGGCCATGGACTAGAGAGGAAACCCTTCTCCCACCTAGGGAGAAGGTCAAGGAAGAAGAAGAAGGAGGGGGGCTCTCCCCCCTCGCTTCCGGTGGCACCGGAGTGCCACCGGGGCCATCATCGTGTGACGGCGATCTACACCAACACCTCCGTCATCTTCACCAACATCTCCATCACCTTCCCCCATCTATCTACAGCGGTCCACTCTCCTGCAACCCGCTGTACCCTCTACTTGAACATGGTGCTTTATGCTTCATATTATTATCCAATGATGTGTTGCCATCCTATGATGTCTGAGTAGATTTTCGTTGTCCTATCGGTGATTGGTGAATTGCTATGATTGATTTAAATTGCTTGTGGTTATGTTGTTGTCCTTTGGTGCCCATCATATGAGCGCGCACGTGGATCACACCATAAGGTTAGTTGTATGTTGATAGGACTACATATTGGAGGGCAAGAGTGACAGAAGCTTCAACCTTGCGTAGAAATTTATGCATATGGGATTGAAGGCGGACCAATATATCTTAATGCTATGGTTGGGTTTTACCTTAATGAACGTTAGTAGTTGCATATGCTTGCTAATAGTTCCAATCATAAGTGCATAGATTTCCAAGTAAGGGATGACATGCTAGTACTGGCCTCTCCCACATAAAACTTGCTATCGGTCTAGTAACGTAGTCAATTGCTTAGGGGCAATTTCGCAACTCCTACCACAACTTCTCCACACTCGCTCAAACTAATTTAGTTGTGTCTTTATCTTAACAGCCCCTAGTTTTATTAACGTGCTCTTTATTATCTTGCAAACCTATCCCACAAAAACTACAAACTACTTCTAGTTTCATACTTGTTCTAGGTAAAGTAAACGTCAAGCGTGCGTAGAGTTGTATCGGTGGTCGATAGAATTTGAGGGAATATTTGTTCTGCCTTTAGCTCCTCGTGGGGTTCGACACTCTTACTTATCGAAAGGGGCTACAACTGATTCCCAACACTTGTGGGTTATCAATAAATCATGCTCCAACTTCATCACATATCGGTTCACCATACGTGCATGCTACGGGAATCACAAACTTTAACACAAGTATTCCTCAAATTCATAATTACTCCACTATCATGACTCTAATATCACCATCCTCATATCTCAAAACAATCATCAAGCATCAAACTTCTCATGCTATTCAATGCACTTTATATGAAAGTTTTTATTATAGCCATCTTGCATGCCTATCATATTAGGACTAATTTTATAACCAAAGTAAATTACCATGCCGTTCTAAAGGACTATCAAAATAATATAAGTGAAGCATGAGAGATCAATAATTTCTATAAAATAAAACCACCACCGTGCTCTAAAAAAAGATATAAGTGAAGCACTAGAGCAAAACTAACTAGCTTAAAAGATATAAGTGAAGCACATAGAGTATTCTAATAAATTCTAATTCATGTGTGTCTCTCCCAAAAGGTGTGTAGAGCGAGGATGATTGTGGTAAACTAAAAATCAAAGACTCAAATCATACAAGGCGCTCCAAGCAAAACACATTTCATGTGGTGAATAAAAATATAGTCTCAAGTAAAGTTACCGATAGACGAGGACGAAAGAGGGGATGCCTTCCCGGGGCATCCCCAAGCTTAGGCTTTTGGTTGTCCTTGAATTTTACCTTGGGTTGCCTTGGGCATCCCCAAACTTAAGCTCTTGCCACTCTTTGTTCCATAGTCCATCAAATCCTTACCCGAAAACTTGAAAACTTCACAACACAAAACACAACAGAAAATCTCGTGAGCTCCGTTAGTATAAGAAAACAAGCCACCACTTTAAGGTACTGTACTGAACTCATTCTTTATTTAAATTGGTGTTAAACCTACTGTATTCCAACTTCTCTATGGTTCATACCCCCCGATACTACTCATAGATTCATCGAAATAAGCAAACAACACACGAAAAATAGAATCTGTCAAAAATAGAACAATCTGTAGTAATCTGTAACTTTCGAATACTTATGTAACTCTAAAAATTCTGAAATACACTGGTGGACGTGAGGAATTTTTCTATTAAACATCTGCAAAAGGAATCAACTTAAAAGCACTCTACAGTAAAAAATGGCAGCAGAACTCGTGAGCGCAAAAGTTTCTGTTTTTTGCAGCAAGATCGCAATGACTTCACCCAAGTCTTCCCAAAGGCTCTAATTGGCACAAACAATAATATAAACACAAAACCACATCTAAACAGAAGCTAGATGAATTATTTATTACTAAACAGAAGTAAAATCAAAGAAAATAAAATTGGGTTGCCTCCCAACAAGGGCTATCGTTTAACGCCCCTAGCTAGGCATGATACAAGAATAGATCTAGGTATTGCCATCTTTGGTAGGCAATCCATAAGTGGCTCTCATAATAGATTCATAAGGTAATTTGATTTTATTTATAGGAAAGTGTTCCAAGCCTTTCCTTAACAGAAATTGGAATCTAATATTTCCTTCTTTCATATCAATAATTGCACCAATTGTTCTAAGTAAAGGTCTACCAAGAATAATAGGACATGCGGGATTGCAATCTATATCAAGAATGATGAAATCTGCGGGCACATAATTCCTATTTGCCATAATAAGAACATAATTAATCCTTCCCATAGGTTTCTTAATGGTAGAATCCGCAAGATGCAAATTTAAAGAACAATCATCAAGTTCATGGAAACCTAACATATCACACAAAGTTTTTGGAATTGTGGAAACACTCGCACCCAAATCACACAAAGCATAGCATTCATGATCTTTAATATTAATTTTAATAGTATGTTCCCACTCATCATAAAGTTTTCTAGGGATATAAACTTCTAATTCAAGTTTTTCTTCATAAGATTGTATTAAAGCATCAACTATGTGTTTGGTAAAAGCTTTATTTTGACTATAAGCATGAGGAGAATTTTGTACGGACTACAACAAGGAAATACAATCTATCAAAGAGCAATTATCACAATTAAATACCCTGAAATCCAAAATAGTGTGTTCATTGCTATGTAAAGTTTTCACCTCTTCAATCCCACTTTTAACAGTTTTAGCATCAAGATCTAAACAATCTGAATCATTGGGATGCCTTTTAACTAAAGTTGACTCATCTCCAGTCCCATATTTATCAAGATTCATATTAGAACACAAGGATTTAATAGGAGAGGAGAAACATCAATGAACACGCTTTCACAAAGCAATCTCTTTTAGCACGCATCCTAGCGGTTCTTTCTTTGCACTCATCAATGGAAATTCTCATGGCTTTGAGAGACTCATTGATATCATGCTTAGGTGGAATAGATCTAAATTTCAAAGAATCAACATCAAGAGAAATTCTATCCATGTTCCTAGCCAACTCATCAATCTTAAGCAATTTTTCTTCAAGCAAAGCATTAAAATTCTTTTGCGAATTCATAAATTCTTTAACACTAGTCTAAAAAATAGAGGGCATATTATTAAAATTTCCATAAGAGTTGTTGTAGGAATTAACATAATTATTTGAGGAATTACTTGGGAACAACCTAGAATTAAATTTTCCTCTATATGCGTTGTTACCAAAATTATTCCTACCAACAAAATTCACATCCAAATATTCATTATTATTCTCAATCAACGTGGACAAAGGCATATCATTAGGATCAGAAGAAGAACTCTTAGTAGCAAATAATTTCATAAGTTCATCCATCTTTCCACTCAAAACATTAATCTCTTCAATAGCATGTACTTTTTTATAGTGGATCTTTCGGTGTGCCATTGAGAGTAATTAACCATAATATTGTCTTGGAATTTAGTAGCTTCTCCTAAAGTGATTTCCAAGAAAGTGCCTCCCGTGGCCAAATCTAAAAGATTTCTAGAAGCAAAATTCAATCCAGCATAAAATTTCTATATAATCACCCATAATTTCAAACCATGTGTGGGGAAATTACGTATCATTAATTTCATTCTCTCCCAAGCTTGTGCAACATGCTCATGATCAAGTTGCTTAAAATTCATAATATCATTTCTAAGAGAGATAATCTTACCGGGAGGAAAATACTTAGAGATAAAGGCATCTTTGCACTTATTCCATGAATCAATGCTATTTCTAGGCAAAGAGGAGAGCCAAGTTTTAGCACGATCTCTAAGCGAAAACGGAA
Organism: Secale cereale; assembly: GCA_902687465.1. NCBI lineage: Eukaryota > Viridiplantae > Streptophyta > Magnoliopsida > Poales > Poaceae > Secale > Secale cereale. The sequence continues at coordinate 64,332,756 of LR738716.1, forward strand.
ATAGCTTCAATTTAACAATATCATTATCCACATTTCTCTTCTTTTGCATATCGCATAAATCAACAAATTTGTTTAGATGGGTAACGGCAACTTCGCTAGGAAGGCCAGAAAATTGATCTTTCATAACAAGCTTTAACAGAGCAGCATTGATTTCACAAGATTCAACATCGGTAATTGTCGGGGGAAACTGTCCACCACGAACACCTATGGGACCGGAGCCCCTTGTACGTTGCGGTAAGGGAGCGGAGGAAGCACAAAGAGCAGATCGAGGAGAGCACGCGGGCAGTTTACCCAGGTTCGGGCCGCGACGGACGCGTAAAACCCTACTCCTGCTTAGATTGTATTGAGTGTTGGAGCTCGGGAGCTTGAAGAACTAGCTACACCGAGCGAGAGAGCTGTCTAGGTTCCGAACCTCTTCTACGTTGTGCATGGGCCTCCTTTTATAGCTCAAGGGGTCACCGACAGGTGCCAACGTAGAAGAAGGGCAAAAATGTAACTTTGGTGGTAGTTGTAACAGTGCGGGAACAGTGGATGAACAGTGGATGAACAGTGGTCATCACCTACTTTAACAGTGGGGGACAAGAGCATTAAATGCCCGTCACCGTCGACCCCAAAAGCGCCTGCCCGTGCGTCTCCGTTCGCCACGGAGGTAGCTTCGTCACCGTGGAGTGCCATCGTGTCCCCCAGGCTGTACAGCCATCCGCCACGCGTCCCTGGAAGGACCCCAGGGCGACGCGTGGGCCGATGAGCTGGAGCGCGGGCACACAGCGTGAGTTCCCCCCGGCAAGCACCTTGCCGGGGCCTTGACATTGCCGGGCCCTGAAACTTGTCGCTCCCCGGGCCCTGCCGGGGCGCATGTTGCGCCGAGGCATGTCTTTTGAGATGCAATCTTCTGGTCTTCCTGGCAAGCTCCTCCTGCCAGGGGCTTGTGCTTAATATGATAGTCTTGAGCCTGGGACGGCCTTCCCGGCAAGCTCCACTTGCCGGGGTCTTGATCTTCTGACTTGTATACTTTGTTTTTGAATGGCTTAATAGGGACCGGAGAGGTTTCCGGCAAGCACGTGGTAGACCCTGCCGCGGGAAGCTGCCACTGCCCGTGCACAAGTTGGGGTACTAAGGTACCCCTATCTTAGTACACCGACAGGAGCCCCCGGGCCTGGGCCACACACGGTGCAGAGCACTGTTGGGCCAGGCCCAAAACAGTGCACGGGCACGCGCGGCCCACGGCGAGCCGTAATTCCCCTTCCGCATCCGCCGCGTCCCTCCCTAACGGCACGCGTCGTTTGCGGCGTCGTGGGAGAGATCGTGGCCACGTTCTTTAATGGGAAATGCGGAGCGTCCCCCACTTCCCCCTTAAAAGCAGAGGAAGCAGGGGCAGTTTCCCTCCTGCGCTTCCATTGCTTCTTCAACCTCCAGAAATCCCCCTCTGCGCTCTGCCTCCCCACCTCCTCCGCCGTCTCCCGCATCTACGGCGCCGCCGAACTCCTCGCCCCTTCCCTCGCCGCCTCCGTCATGGCCCCGAAGACCGAGAAGACGAAGGCAGAGAAGGCCAAGAAGGAGAAATCTGAGCAGGCGGCGAAGCTTGCTCTTCTGCGGAAGAGGAATGTCGTCTTCGCGCCAAGGCTCAGCGCGAGGGAGCTCTGGAACAAGTACTATCTCTTCTAGGCCAAGAAGACCAAGGCGCATCCTCGCACCAGGGTCTACCCGGCCGCCGCCAGAGATCTGTACCCCGGCGGGTATTTCTTCTTCGCTGTCTTCTTTCACTTCGGCTTGTGCCCTCCGTTCTCGGAGTTTTTCTGCGACATCATGAACACGTACAACCTCCATCTCTTAGACTTCACCCCCAACGCCATCCTTACGATGGCGGTTTTCGCACATCTGTGCGAAAACTACATAGGGATCTATCCAAACGTAGCACTCTTTCGGCATTTCTTCATGCCTAGAGTAGAGGCCGGCGCCCCCATCTCCGGGGGATTCTCCTGGATCTTCCGCTTGAACAAGAAGGAATCATATCTGAGAGGCGAACTCCGCGGCAAGTGGGAGGAGTGGCGCGCGGATTGGTGCTGCGTAGTGGAGGACGAGCCGCAGCCTTTCACTGCGCCGCGCACAACAGCTATAGTGCGCGGCAGGGACTGGAGCGATTTGGCCGTGGATGACGTCAAGCTCAACGTCGCCCTTGTCAGGATTCTTCGTCTCCGGACAGCCAAGTTGACCATCGGAGAGGTAGGGGCAGATTTTCTCCGCCGCCGCATTGCTCCTTTACAAGAGAGGAAAAGGCTAGCATGGGAGTTCGGCAATGCGGCGGATATTATGAGGGTGCGCCCAGGATTGAACTTCAACTTCACGTCGTTGGAGCTGAAGGGGATGGTCCGGGAGATTATTAAGCACGACCCGACCGATCCGGAGTGGTTTAGACCTCCCCGGGGAGTGGTGCCGCTGTGCAACAGCACCGCCCGGGATGCCTTGCGGGCGATGATGCCCGCGTGTGACTCTCACGGCGTCGACCCAACATGGATAGTGCCCACGCCGGACGCCATTACGAGTTTCTTTGATAACTTGGTCGAGGTGCCGAAGAACACCGAGGAGATCAAGGGTCTCACCCGGGCCACCACGGATCGAGAGATAGCTTATATTGTTACCCGGGTGGAAGAGGCCGCCGCAGCCGCAGCGGTAGGAGACTTCGGGTTCACCGTTGACGAGGCAGAGGCCGAGGACGCGCCGTGCCTGGCCGAGGAGGCAGAGATCCGGAGACTTCTCAAACTCCCGCCCGACGAGCTCGCCGGGGTCCCTTCTCTGAGGCATGCCGGGATCCCCGGGGTTGTGAGCGAGGCCGCGGCAAGAGGCGAGGTTGCCGGAGGAAGCAGAGGTGCCGGAGGGAGCGGAGCCACCGGAGGGAGCAGGGCCGCGGGGCAGGGTGCTGGGCCCAGCGAGCCAACCGAGGAGGAGGAGGAGGAGGACGCCGGAGCCGACGAGGATACTGGCGGATCCCTGGGGCTAGACGATGTCTCCTCGTCCTCGGAGAGCTCTCCGCCCCGGGCAAGTCCCAAGTGAACTCCGTTGAAGCGCCTCCGCAAGGCGCCTACAGCGACGAGGACGCAGGCACCCCGACAACAGCCTGCTCGCCGGGCGACGCGAGCCACCAGGGGGAGCCAGGCTGCGACGGAGGCGCCCCGCACATCAGCCGCGACGGAGGCGCCCCGCGCAACAGCTGCGGCGGAGGCGCCCCGTGTGCCAGCGCCAAGTGGAGGGGGATCCTCCCAGAGTGGAGCAGCTGCTCCGCCTGCACCCCGGGTCTCGGTGCCAACGGAGGCTGGGTCTTCGCAGCCCCCAGCCCCGGAGACCGCCAAGCGCCCGAGGGAGCCTTCTCCTCCTGCTCCTCGCGCGGGGGCGCCCCAGGTGGAGTTCGACTTCTCCGCCCTGAGCGACGACGACGACGAGGAACAGGAGTAAGCACTTGTATTTTGTAGCTTCTTCAATTCTGTCTTGATTCTTTCGTTGATGATTCTGATCTTGTTTCTTGATTTGCCTGCAGGACCCTGACCCAACGGATGGCGAAGAGGGCCAAGGTCCCCGTGGTCGAGGTCGAGGACGACTCGCTCGTCGCGGCGACAGGGGACGCGCCGGCGACGAACTTGCCGGACCCAAGCGCTGCTCCGAGGAGCAGCCCCCAGCGCAGCCCCCAGCGTAAGTTTGGGCTTGACCTTTCCGCTTGTCGGGCGCACATGAGGTCTTTGCTTGATACTAACGTTTTGTTGCTCTGTTTTTCTTGCTTGTCTTGTGCAGAAGTTGAGCCGCAGCCGCAGGAGCACCCGGAGACTACTCCCGATGAGCTGCAGGTTCTACCCTCCCCGCCAAGGACGAACTCCCCGGCGAGGGAGGATGTTCCGCCAAGGACGGGCTCCCCGCCAAGGGCGGGCAGCCCGACAAGGGTGGCCACCCTACCAAGGGAGGGCACAGGCGGCCCTCCGCCATCAGGGGCCACTGCTCCCCCGCCAAGGGAGGAATCCCCGGCGAGGGAGCCCGTCATCGACGAAGTCCGCGAAGGTAAGTCTTATAGCTTCGTCTTTTTGGACTTGTCTTTTTTGGATATTTGCTTGATCTTTTTTCTTTTCTTCTTCTTCTGTCAGATCCTCCTCCCCCGGAGCGGATGGAGACGGAGGTCATCGTCGAGGAGGAGGGCGCGCAAGGCGACGCCGGCAATGCCACTGTCGTCGAGGACATGGCGGGAGCCGATGAGCCTGCCACGGAGGAGACTGCCCCATCCGTAGACGCAGCGGCCGGGGAGGGGGACGGCGGCCACACTGCCGGCCCGGAGGCGGCAGGAGCGTCGAGCGCTGCGTCGGCCACCGACCCCTCCGCCGGCAAGGAGCAGTCGGGCTTCTATCTTGAGGCCCCCAATGGCGTCTTCATACAAGTGCCGTGGGGGTCTTCGTCGCGAGCCCCCGAGGAGGGAGAGACCTTTGATGGAGAGGTCCTCGCCTCCGCGGGGTTGAAGATCGTTGAAGCGCCCGGCGGGAGCGATGAGCCCGAGGAGGAGAAACTGCTTCACTGGCTCCTGGCCCTTTACCGGGCCAGGCAGGCGAAACTTGAGTCTCGGGAAGCCCTCACCGCCAAGGCTGCGGTAGACTTGGAGAAACGCGCCGCAGAGCTCCGCGCCGCCAACCAGGCGGCCCTCCGCGACTTGGCGGAGGAGTGCGAGAGGCTTGCCGGAGAGCAGCAGGAGTTTCTCCTGGAGAAGGCTGAGGCTGAGGAGCAGCAGCGTCTGGTCGGTGAAGCGCTGTCCCAGCGAGAAGGAGCGCTCAACCAGCGGAAGGTCGACCTCGACGCTCACGAGGACGACCTTACCGCCCGGGAGCAGGCCCTTGGCGGAGAGTTGAAGGAAGCGAAAGCCGCCGTGGCCACCGCGGAGACCGCCAAGAAGGACCTTGAAGCTAAGGTGGTGCAGCTGGAGGAGTACCTGAAGGCGAGCACGGAGAGGGTCACCGCGCTCAACATAGAGCGTGAGAAAGACGCCCATACCAACTCTGAACTCCAGGTACGCCTCTCCAAGCAGGGCGACGAGCTCAAAGCCGCCAAGGACTCAATTGCTGATCTGGAGTTAAAGGTCTCTACGTTGAAAGATTCACTTGACGCCGTCCAGGACCGCGAAACCAAGCTGAAGGACGAGCTCCGCAAGGAGCGAGGCCTGGTGGAGAGCGCTGCCACTTCAGCTAACAACTTCCGCCAGCCCGTCGAAATATGGACTGAAGATCTGGTGGCTTCTGCTGGCAACATCGACAAGGAGCTGATGGCGCTGAGGGTGGAACACCTCATATACTCTCCGGATCCAAATCTCCCCCACAGCGCCAAGCTCAGTCTTTTCTTCAGGGGGATCGCGCCGGCGCTCGCACGTCTGCAGCAGAAGCTCCCCGCGCAGCTGGCCGAGGAGTCGCGCCAGCTCTGCGCGGGGACCCTGGAGCGCGTCTTGACCAAGATTGTTTACCGCAATCCCGGTATTAATCTCGTCAACGTCCTCCGCAGCTTGCCGGCCGACACAGATCAGGAGGCCCTGAAGGCGCAGGTCGCCCACATCATCGCCAAGGTGAACAAGATCTCCAGGCGTGAGGGCGACCGCGTAGATTAGGCCTCTTTCTTTTTACTTCCTTTGCTGCTGCAAAGTGTGCCATGGACATGAGTCTATTAGTGATTGCGACAAGTTATCCCTTGTAATATATTATCTTATTTTGAGCAATCAGTGCAATGTTATCTCCCTTGCTTTGGTCCTTTACTTTATACGCTTTTAACCCTACGCTTCTAGGGAACTCGCCGGCAAGGGACCCTTGCCGCGAGCGCTGAGTGCTGGACTCTGAGCAGCCTGCTGGCAAAGGCCTTACCGGCAAGCAACCTTGCCGCAGCTAGTCGCAACGCACTTAGCTTGCTGAGCGAACTCGAAAACGAAGTAAGGGCGCGACACTTGTCGCAGCTCACTTAAGCCGTTGAGCGTACTCGAAAACAAGGTAAGGGTGCGGCTAGCCACGGGTAGGTTCCTCCGCGCACAGGTTTTCCATACAAAGTGTGGTTGTTCAAGGAAGATATCTAAAATTTAAAAATTGGAACTGCTCAAATTCTGGTAACTTAGCTTTCATATATTGCTTGCTTCCCCGACAAGGCTTCTCTTTCTTGAACAGTACTTGGTTCATCCTCCATCTCCTTCCCCCCCGGCAAACTTGTGCGCGAGGAACATTCCTTCTGCTTAAGAGGGAAAGAAAAAGAGGAGGGAGAACAAGTATAGGGCCTTTCGGCGTGCTAATGCTTACCGGGTACGTGTGTTGCACATGATGCCAAACAATGCATGCAAATAGCGAAGAAAAGCATGGAAAAGGCAAATAGTGCAAAACATAAAAGCTTTACTGATGCACGGGATCTGCGCCCGGCTTTGTACAAAGGATTACATGCAACAGCGGCAAGACTTGTACAAAAGGTGGTTGCCGGAGCGGATCACGGCAACCGCGCCTCATGGGTGAAACTTGCGAAGATACTCTATGTTCCAGGAATTGCTCACCGGTAAGCCTTCTTCGGTCTCAAGGCGGACAGCGCCGGGCCTTGTTACTTGTCTCACCCGATAAGGGCCTTCCCACTTCGGCATCAACTTGTTTGAATTCTTGGCGGACTGAACGCGCCGAAGAACAAGGTCGCCTTCCTCGAGACTCCTGGCCTTAACCTTGTGGCTATGATAGCGGCGCAAGGCTTGCTGGTATCGAGCAGCTCGTACAACAGCCTGGAGACGTTCCTCCTCGAGGAGCAATGCATCATCTTGTCGCAGTTGCTCTTGCTCGAGCTCATCATAAGCGAGCACTCGAGGAGATCCGTATACGAGTTCCGTGGGGAGAACTGCCTCTGCTCCATAGACAAGAGCAAAGGGTGTCTGTCCGGTGGCTCGATTTGGTGTCGTTCTGATTGTGGCCGCCTGTGAAGGCGCCAACAAATTGGTGGCACAGATCTGCCCACGAAGAAATAGAGCCTTCCGGCAAGTGCATAAGCCAAGAACGAACGTTCGGCTTAAGCACCAGCGGGAAGTAGTTCGCCAGTATCTTCTCGTCGCGCCCCCCGGCAGCCTGCACCGCGATGGTGTATATGCTGAGGAACTCCGAGGGGTGCGTCTTGCCGTCGTCCTTCTCCGGTACGTCGGGCCTGAAGTTTTTCACGCTGGGCCACTGGACACGCCGCAGCTCACGGGTGAACGCAGGGCATCCTGTCGTGTACGGCAAGTCGCCTGGTTCGCCGGGCGCGTGTGTGTCGACAGCGGTCCCGGCGCGCTGATCTGATTGTCGCCGAGCTTCTCGGCGGCGCTCGATCGTTGTCCGAGCATCTTCTTGTCGCCGGTCGTCAAGGACTTGGCGCTGGTCCCGACGAGCCCGCGGATCCGACCACGCCGTGGAGTCGTCGTCGACGTTAATCCGGCGGGGAGGCGTCTTCTGCTTCCGCGGCGGGGAGTGCATGGTGGTCGCACCCCCGGCGGTCTTGTCGCCGTCGGCCTTCGTCTTCTCGACTTGCCGTGGCCGCGAGGTCGCCGGCTGCTGCGGCGTGTCGTTGTTGGCGAAGGCTATGAGGCTTTGTATCGTCGCCCTCCAGTCTTCGGCTTTGTCTGCCGCTGGAGGGAAGTCGAGGAGCAGTTGCGCTCTTGCGAGTGCTTCTGCTGGAGAGGAGGGGAGCGGGGGCGAGCGGTGCGAGGAGCGGGATATGCTCGGACTCCTAACGGGGTTAGAAGGAGCAGGTTCCCGCCCCGGCGACCGCGCCTTGCTCGTGCCAGGACGGTGGCCCGGAGCATCCCGCGAACCTCCAGCTTGCCCTTGCCCCAGCAAGCGAATGGTACCTCCTGTACCACGGCGCTGCTGGGTTGTCGTCTGCTGAGACGGACGTGGTGCATCTACGGACACCGAGGCTCGGTCGTCCGTCTTATCCTTGGATTTGGTGGTGCCGCGAGTTTCCTCGCCGGCGACCACCCTTCCGCCGGCGTCTCCTCCACCCACCGTTGGTTCTGGTGGCGGTGGAACAGACGCAGACGGGCCTCCGACCTCCGAGGCTTTCTTCTTCGGGGCCATGCTGTTGCTGATGAAGTCGATGTGGCTGAAGAGGTTGGTGAAGAATGCGCCCGCGTGAACGCCGGATCAGGTTCGCATAACCTCGACACCCCCTACCTGGCGCGCCAAAGATGTCGGGGGAAACTGTCCACCACGAACACCTATGGGACCGGAGCCCCTTGTACGTTGCGGTAAGGGAGCGGAGGAAGCACAAAGAGCAGATCGAGGAGAGCACGCGGGCAGTTTACCCAGGTTCGGGCCGCGACGGACGCGTAAAACCCTACTCCTGCTTAGATTTTATTGAGTGTTGGAGCTCGGGAGCTTGAAGAACTAGCTACACCGAGCGAGAGAGCTGTCTAGGTTCCGAACCTCTTCTACGTTGTGCATGGGCCTCCTTTTATAGCTCAAGGGGTCACCGACAGGTGCCAACGTAGAAGAAGGGCAAAATTGTAACTTTGGTGGTAGTTGTAACAGTGCGGGAACAGTGGATGAACAGTGGTCATCACCTACTTTAACAGTGGGGGACAAGAGCATTAAATGCCCGTCGCCGTCGACCCCAAAAGCGCCCGCCCGTGCGTCTCCGTTCGCCACGGAGGTAGCTTCGTCACCGTGGAGTGCCACCGTGTCCCCCAGGCTGCACAGCCATCCGCCACGCGTCCCTGGAAGGACCCCAGGGCGACGCGTGGGCCGATGAGCTGGAGCGCGGGCACACAGCGTGAGTTCCCCCCGGCAAGCACCTTGCCGGGCCCTGAAACTTGTCGCTCCCGGGGCCCTGCCGGGGCGCATGTTGCGCCGAGGCATGTCTTTTGAGATGCAATCTTCTGGTCTTCCTGGCAAGCTCCTCCTGCCAGGGGCTTGTGCTTAATGTGATAGTCTTGAGCCTGGGACGGCCTTCCCGGCAAGCTCCACTTGCCGGGGTCTTGATCTTCTGACTTGTATACTTTGTTTTTGAATGGCTTAATAGGGACCGGAGAGGTTTCCGGCAAGCACGTGGTAGACCCTGCCGCGGGAAGCTGCCACTGCCCGTGCACAAGTTGGGGTACTAAGGTACCCCTATCTTAGTACACCGACAGTAATAGTAGCAATCAGAGTGCTAATAAAATCATTATTGTTGGTATTGGGAAAGTCACACAATTTAGTATTGTCTTGGTCCATAGTGACGAACAAGGAATCAAACACACAAGCAAATAAGAAGCAAACGAAAAGAGGCGAACGTAAAAAGGACGAATAAAACGGAAAAGGTGAAGTGGGGGAGAGGAAAATGAGATGCAAATGGAAAATAAGGCAATGTGAGGGATAGGAGTTTGTGATGGGTACTTGGTATATAACTTGTGCGTAGATCTCCCCGGCAACGGCGACAGAAATCCTTCTTGCTACCTCTTGAGCATGCATTGTTTGTCCCTCGAAGATGAAAGGGTGATGCAGCAAAGTAGCGTAAGTATTTCCCTCAGTTTTTGAGAACCAAGGTATCGATCCAGTAGGAGACTACATGCAAGTTCCTTGTACCTGCACAAACAAATAAGAACCTTACAACCAACGCGATAAAGGGGTTATCAATCCCTTCTCGTCCACTTGCAAAAGTGAGATCTGATAGAGATAATAGGATAAATATTTTTGGTATTTTTGTTGTATAGATTGAAAAGTAAAGATTGCAAAATAAAAGAACAATAAAGATAACTAGTTGATAGAAGATAAATATAATAGAAGATAAACCCGGGGCCATAGGTTTGACTAGTGGCTTATCTCAAAATAGCAGATTCTACGGTGGGTGAATAAATTACTGTCGAGCAATTGATAGAAAAGCGCATAGTTATGAGAATATCTAGGCATGATCATGTATATAGGCATCACGTCCGTGACAAGTAGACCGAAACGATTCTGCATCTACTACTATTACTCCACACATAGACCGCTATCCAGCATGCATCTAGAGTATTAAGTTCATAAGAACAAAGTAACGCCTTAAGCAAGATGACATGATGTAGAGGGATAAACTCATGCAATATGATATAAACCCCATCGTTTTATCCTCGATGGCAATAATACAATACGTGCCTTGCTGCCCCTGCTGTCACTGGGAAAGGACACCACAAGATTGAACCCAAAGCTAAGCACTTCTCCCATTGCAAGAAATATCAATCTAGTAGGCCAAACCAAACTGATAATTCGAAGAGATTTGCAAAGATATTTAAATCATGCATAAAAGAATTCAGAGAAGAACCAAATATTTTTCATAGATAATCTTGATCATAAACCCACAATTCATCGGATCTCGACAAACACACCGCAAAATAATTACATCGAATAGATCTCAAAGAAGATCAAGGAGAACTTTGTATTGAGATCCAAAGAGAGAGAAGAAGCCATCTAGCTAATAACTATGGACCCAAAGGTCTGTGGTAAACTACTACCAACTCATCGGAGAGGCTATGGTGTTTGTGTAGAAGCCCTCCAAGATCGATTCGCCCTCCGGTGGAGCTCCGGAACAGGCCCCAAGATGGGATCTCACGGGTACAGAAGGTTGCGACAGTGGAAATACGGTTTCGTGGTGCTCTCGGATGTTTTCAGGGTATATGAGTATATATAGGATGAAGAAGTATGTCGGTGGAGCTACGAGGGGCCCACGAGGGTGGGGGGCGCGCCTATCCCCCTTGGGCGCGCCCTCCTGCCTCGTGACTTCCCTAGTGTGTACTCCAAGTCTTCTGGGTTGCATTTGTTCCAAAAACGATCCTCTCGAAGGTTTCATTCCGTGTGGAATCCGTTTGATATTCCTTTTCTGCAAAACACTGAAATATGCAAAAAACAACAATTAGCACTGGGCCTTGGGTTAGTAGGTTAGTCACAAAAATAATATAAATGTGTATAATAAATCCCATTAAACATCCAAAATAGATAATATAATAGCATGGAACAATAAAAAAATTTAGATACGTTGGAGACGTATCAAGGATTTGAGATTCAAGCTTGGTGATGACGACCAAGGAATCTCCAAGTCAATTCTAAGAAGATCCAGATGACAAAGGCATCGAGTTGGCATGTCCTGAACACAGGTACATTTGAACCCGCTTTAAAAAAAGAACTTTAATGCATTGTGTATTGTCAAGAAATTCAAAACAAATTTTTTGCAATAATATGTCCGCGGCACAAAGTTTTGTGAAGAAAATTATTTTTGTTTGGTCTCTGTAAAAAAGTTAAATTTTAGTGCTTCTAAATAGCGTTTCGCGACGCAATATTTTATCTTTTTTGCACAAACCATAAAAAAAGTCGTTTTTCCGTGGAACTTTCTGATCATACATAGAATATGAAGATGTTCGCATGCACCTTTTTCTAGAATTTTAGCATTTCAAAATGTGTTTTCCAAAGGGGATTCATATGTATCTGGGTTCATCCTTGCACTTCTCCAAAGGCATCCCCATTCTTCAACAACATCGTGTAGTATGAATGTATGATCCCTATGACTATGAGCCCTTTTAACCTTTCATTTATTGCATTACTTTGGACTGCTGTTTTTTACTTTGCTTTTGAATAAGTATTTTACATGTACGCAGGCTAGGGCTTACACTGGTAGAATAAGGGCCATTCATCCCGGTTCTTATACGAACCGGGACAGATGGGGCTCCACGTGGCCACTGCGGCTTGCCCAGGCAGGGGGGCCTTTTGTCCCGGTTGGTAGCACCAACCGGGACAAATAAGCGTCCACGCGTCAGCAGTTCAGGGGCTAGGGTTTTTGTTTTTTCCAGAAAGGGGGGAGGGGATTTGGGGGGTTTTGTAGGGTTAATTTAGGGGTTTCATATATTGTGTTAGCTAGCTAATAGAGAGAAGTGTCCTCACTTATCTCCGTGCTTGGTCGACGCTATGTACTATACGTATAGATCGAGAGGACTCGACACGCTAGCTAGTAAGCAAATTGTAACATCCCAAAATTCTAAATTTTGGAATATTATAATAATTAGATAGAATTGATTGCTTGTTGATGTGCTGAGTGAAATTTGAAACTTTTGAAAGTTAATTGAGGGAATAAAATGACTTTCCCAAAACTTTCACTTTGCATTTCGATCTCCGGGAATTCAATTTCTTTTCAACACAAAACCCTAGAGTGAAGATAATATGACTTCTTCCATTTATTTTAAATGATAAAGGGTTTGAAAGGATTTTGAATTTCAATCTCGAGATATTACAAATTCAGAAACTTTATGCGACTCAATGATTTTCCCGAGAGAAGATAAAATGACTTCTTCAAATTATAGGAAATATGAGTTGGAAGTTTTTCTGAAATTTTCTGGAACTCAATTTCAAATATTGAGTTATTTGGGCTTTATTCAAATTATTTTTCTCCAAAAATAAATTACATGGAAAATAGGGTAACATGATTCCCTATAGCAGAAAATTGGAGAGAAATAAATTTGAATTCTTTTGGTATTTTAAAAATGATCTTTACTGGTTTTTAGTGCAACAGTAGGACCTTTTGTTTTATTAGGTTTTGTGGGAATTTTATTTGACAGTAGGAAAATGTTCATCTTGTAGGATTTCTTTTTCTGCAAATTTTGATATATAATATGCCTATATTATATATTGAAATTATTTTCCTTTTCTTTTATTTTCGTCGTCTGGAAAAAAATGTTTTAAAAAAAGGTCTCGACGTAACTGGGCCGGCCCAGCTGCCCGCCAGGCCACGGCCCAGCCGGCCCAACTCTCCTCGTCCCCGAGCTCGAGCCGGGAGGCCGGCCGCCGCACGCCTCTCGCCGGCGACTCGTAGTCCACCCGGACTCCTCCTTCCTTGCCCCCTCCTCCACGCACCCGAGGCCGCCCCCTCCCTCCATAAATACCCCGGGCCCCGTTCCCCTCTACCTCGCCCCCGCCGCATCTCGCTAGCGCCGCCGCCGCCGCAAAACGCCGCCGCCGCCGCTGACTGCTGGCGCCGCCGCTGCAGGCTGCTGCTGCCTCGCTGTCACCCGCAGCCGCGTCTCCCCTTGCCACTCGCGCTGGCCCTCGCGTGCCCGCAGCCGCAGGCCTCGCCGGAGCTCACCGCCGGTGGAGCCGATCCGCCCGGAACCAGATCCGCGCCGAACCGCACCAATCCACCGGTTCTTCTTCGAACCGCGGTGAACCGGTAAAAACCGTTAAAACCCCCTCCGGTTCTCTGTCTGTCCGGTTTTCTTTAGATTGGTTTAGTTTTTTTAGATCTAACTATCTAGTGAACTTTCGCCAGTTAGGACTAGAAAAAGAATGTTCGTTCGTTAAGTTTTTCTTTTCTGTTTAGTTTTCGGCCAGGGACCTCTCTGTAAATATTTTATTTTTCAAATTAGCCCCTAAACTTCATTAGGCCATAACTTTTACCTATTGGTACAAATCCAACGAAACCAACGCCCACGTCTTTGTTACGATCCCCTCTTTCCAGTATTAGAACTTAAACATGTTTTTGAAAGTTTTAAAATTCGAATTCAACTAGTTCTAGATTCAAACTTGTTTTGGTCATAACTTGAGTTTCGTAACTCCGTTTCAGTTGATTCTTTTTGCAAATCGAAGCTTTTACCCTAAACTTTCTGATAAGGCCAAATTCACATAATTTTGGTACAGTTGGAAATTGTTTTATGTTTCAAGAGTCATTCGTTTGTTTTCGAAGTTTTCCGAATTGTTTATTCGTTCTGTCCGATCTTTCTGAGTGATTGCTTATGTTTGGGTACCATTGCTTGCTTACGATAGATTGACTGGAGTGTGACGAGTAGAGCTATCAAGAGTTTTGAGTGCGAATCATCTTCATCAACTTTGCAGGCATGTTCACAATTTGATCGTACTTTCCAATACCCAGTTTTCATTGCATTAGTTATATCCTCAAACACTTGCATGAGTAGGACTGGTTACATAATATGATACTTTGTAGTTCATGAGGTAGGAACCCAATGACTTGAGATCAACCAAAGGGGGGTATACGCTTTGTTACTTATTGCTTAGCCATGATCGTAGACGTGGATTGGTATGAGAGTTTCATGAAAGTTGTGAGTGTGATTTAAAGGAAACTTTAATGTGGTAATTTAATACACATCTGGGTGGATTGGTTGGGGCACCCTGGGAGTGAACCAGTGGACTTGCCCGGACACCTGGTGATGCCAGTGTTGTCCTAGGAAATCCCGGGGTTTCCGTGTGATTGTCCTATTGGAATGCCACCCAGGCTTAAAGGGATCATATACTATTTTCTTGCCTAGAAACTTCCATGTGCAGCCACATGCCAATATGGTCTCTTGCATAGTATGAGTAAGTTGTGTGACCTCTTTCGTGGTGGACTAGTAGATGTAGCGAATGTAGGTGTACTGGTCCACCTGGGGTAAAGAGTTAATGCTTCTGAAAGACTGTGTCTCGGTCATCCGTTTCTCAAACACCATGCAGTGCGAGAAAACAAACGGAGGCGATCGAGTCTTGTGGGGAAAGTGCACAAACCTCTGCAGAGTGTACAAACTATTCATGAGTAGCCGTGTCCCCGGTTATGGACATCTTTGAGTATCTAGAAGTGGATTATTTGTTGATCTCAACACTCTATTAATTTGTTGGGTTAATAATGACTTTGGTTTGGGATTGAGATGGGGGTACCATTCTCAATTGTTCATGATTTAAATTTAACAAAGTAGTTAAATAAAATGCATTCCTTTGTGGTAGGGAAAAATCAGCTTTACTTAAAAATAGCCATACAGCCTCCACCAGCCAAATATGCATGTAGTTGTAGGACTTGTTCATTGTCATTACAGTGTGAATTTGCCAGTACATACAATGTACTGACCCTTTGTGGCTGCAACGTCTCGTGTTGTAGGATTATCTTACGACGAGTAAGTGATACGTTAGGGTTATGATTTCTACACTCAACTCTGCCGCTGGTGTTGATGGGAATCCACAACCTTGTTACTTCCGCTATTTTGGATTGAGGTAATAGTATTTACGTTACTTTATACATGTGATTTACCTCTCTTATAAATCCTCGAGTACTGTGTGTGTCAGCATACCGATCCAGGGATGACACTTAAGCACAGAGACTTGATCCATTCGGGTCGGGTCGCTACAAGATGGTATCAGAGCACATGTTGACTGTAGGACCTGACACTAGAAACTGGAAACCCATCGGAAAAGTTTTCTCTAAAACTATCTCTTTCAAAAGGATCCGTATCTCTCTTCTTTTCTGAGCTTTGTCAAATCTTCCCTTTGACCTTAAATAGTAGACAATACCCTTTACTATTTGGACCACTTCGGAGTAAAGAGGATTTTACCATACAGTGGAAGTGTTGAAGCTACAATAATAGATACTCCGAAAATTTGAAGAGTTGACGACTTTGAAGAGATGATGACCTTTAGAAGACCAACCCCCTGTTACGTACTTACGTTAGATGCGACGATTGTGAGCCGTCATTTGTTTGATGTTTTCTGACGGCCACAAACTAAAACCGTCTTTTCAAAACTATTGTCTGTTTTCAGTGTACCTCTATATCTCTTCTGAATCTCATCCCCAAAACCCTTGGACCAATAGAGGAAGATTGAAGATAGACTTGAAGTCTCTGGACCAATGACCCAACCGGAGGTAGAACTATGGATACAAAACATGGAGGACCACTTTAGGAAAAAATTGGTTGCAAGGAAGTATGAAGTTCAATACGCTCTTCAGTACTTTACAAAAAGTGCTGCAACATGGTGGAAGATGCATCAAGCCATACCAGGAGGTAGTGGAGCAGGAAGTTGGGAGGAATTCAAGGAAACGCTGTTGAAATCCCGTCTCACCCGAGAGCGTGGTGACAACCCGAAGAGGAAACTTGGTGCCTGCAGGATTTGTGGAGAAATAGGACACACCCAGGAGGCGCACAAGTATGAATGCCCTAACTGTGAAGGAAGCCACCTAGCTGAAGAATGCCCAACTAGGCAGATTACTTGTTTCTTGTGTGAAGGGACTACCCACTACCCTGCTCGGTGTCACATTTACCCCATGGTGCAAGGAACTATCCAGTAGAAGAAAGAAGCAACGGAAGAAGCCCTCAAGGAAACCTTAAAGGATTCCACGATGGAGGAAGATATTGATGACCCTGATGGAGAGAAGGACTAGATAGATATTACTCACGTGCTTGCTACTCATGTGGAAAAGAAGGACATCTTTCACCGCAATGCACGAGGGAAAGTCAAGAGTATCAGGGAGACTTCCCGACAGAAGAAGTGGAGTTTGATCCACAAAAGATAGAAGAATTGTTAGGAACGAAGAAGTCGAGGAAGAGAAAGAGCATGTGTACCCAGAAGAACCCAATTTCTGCGGAAAAGGACCTGAGTCACATCACATGTTACCGGTGCAAGAATTTAGGTCATTATGCTAGCAACTGCCCAACCAGGAAGCGGAGAATCTAGTGAACCAGGATAGTTGCCATGAAGTCCCTAGATTTGTCTTATTTCATTAGTTTACGCTGCAAGGAAGTAGGGCATTTTGCCAGAGAAGTTTCAGACCGCAGGAAGGATGATCAGAGTAGTTGAGATCTGGAAATTAGAATGAAGCATGTAACTAAAAGTGGAACACCCTTTTACAATGTTGAGTTGAGTATGGAAATAACATTGTAATAGTTCGTGAAGCAATAGAAGTTGATATATTGAGAGCTAAGACAGAAATGTTAGGAGTTGTTGGATGATTGTGAGTGCCTCTCTTGCTATCTTACCCCGACCAAAACCTAGAACCCATGGACTAGTTGACCCCAAACCTTTCTCGGACAAAGACCCCGTTTTACCCAAGGATGTCCGTATGTTGTCCTGAGGACCCTTTTGTCTTATACCCACAGATGACAACCCTATACGAGTCTTTTCTTAAAGGCCCGGAAACCATCATGACCCTGACTAGTGATCAGGATTACCCAAAGATCCTGAAGGACATGATGAAGCATATTCACCTGGAAGGAGATGCAGTTTACAAGGGTTATCCCTTCATGGAGAATGGAATTGAACTTTGGTACGTGGAGGTACACCTCCATCGTGTGAAAGGAGTTTTCCCAAAGACTATGGGTCAATACTTTTTCATCTCCCGAGTACCGCGAACAGCATTCTTCGATTCTGTTCGTGAAGCTGCTATGGAGGCCATACGTCAGATTGGAGAAATACTCGAAGCCAGACTTCGTTATACCTAGGAATGCCTGAGTAGGATGCATGCAGAGATGATGGAGATTAAGCACACAACCAATAGGACGAAGCAAAAGATTGATGATTTTAGGAATCACATTGCACAATTCCAGTGGGACTGAAGCATCCTTACCCAGAATGAATGGATATAGATGGAAGGAATTCTTGACCCTACCAGACCATCAGGATAGTAGCAATTGTAGTGATGCACCCTTGGAAATTGGAGTATTGAATACTGGTTCAAGAAGTAATAAAATATTTGATATGAGGAGAATATGGATTATGGATGAACCAGTGCATTTTGTTTAGTTGAACCTTACTGAGTGAACCTTGGACCAATAGAAAGGAAAGTGTTGCTCCAAGGAGTAGAGTTGGCCCAAATAAGTTGGAGTTTATTTTGATAGGAGGCTTACACCAAGAGTATGAAGGAAATAAGTACGATTGGATTTTTAAGAGGGTGTAAGGCTGGAGTATGGAACTATAGTGACCCCAAGGATTGAGTCATGGATATACAAGTTCTGACGTGGACCCTTTAGCCGAGGACCTAAGGAGGCTACATAATCACAAGGGAACCACGAGACTTGTCAATGGTTATGTGTATCTGCTATAGTAAAGCAGTGAATTTTACTATAGATTGTACCAAGAAGAAGGAATTTTGTGCTAAGTATTGGAGTTGAAGCATGCAATGGAAGTGCAGTAGATCGTAGTAAGTTGAGAATTAATACAGTTGGCATCATGGTATTGATTTTGGTGGGTACTATAAAAGGTGATGAATGAAGACATGATGCATGGAAGGAGATTTTGAAGAAACTAGTGTTATTCATTTTAAGTGTGGTAGAATCCAACACCGTTACCCGAATACATTAGATAGTGGTTGGTTACGTCCGACTTGGAAAGGACTACCCAAGGATGAGTGTGAGTAATTATGCTCAGTTTGGTACCCAGAAGAAAGGGATACCAAACAAATTGGATGGATTTAAGAGAGCCAAGAAGTTGGATGTTGGAAGTATGAGCATTTGCAACCCAAGGATGAGACCAAGTGTTGCTAGCGGTGAGATGAGCCATAACCCACAGGCCCCAGGACCTGACAAGGAAGCAAGCACACTCTTGCTGAAGGAAAACCCCTGGAAGAAGTTACGACCTTGCCAACACACGATTTTATAGGTGGTTACGTTAAACCCGAGGGTTGTGAAGAAACGTTAGATGTTTTGTTAAGCTTGCAGAATCAATGGAATTATCCGAACTTAGTTCATTGACAAGAGAAATTCTGCAATGCTTGTGAGGATGACCGAGTGTTAGAATTCGAGATTCACTAAACCATATACAAGGTAATGATTTGGGTGCGGGATGGATTGATCACCATACCGACTTACTCTTATTATTCGCCTCTGTTATACTGGATGGTAAATCTGAGTGACTTACCTATAGAAGAGAGACGACGATGTCAAAACCTTGTTTAAACCCTAGAATGGTATAGAAATTTTTCCCTGTACACGGCATGCTGTTGCCAACCGTAGGTTATACAGTGAGGATGAAGGCCAGACCCGTTTTCTGCAGGGACCCAATTAATTTGGTTCATGACCACCATGAGAGATCTATATTTGTTTAGTATTGGCGCCAGACTTGTCAGTTAAGAAGAACCAGTCCCGAAAGAGCCTCACCAAGATGAAAGAACACAAGGAATTGAGGACAAAAGTTATGCCACTACCGGAAGAGCCAGAGAAGGATTTATACTAAAGATTTAAGAAGACCGACACTGTCAACTATAAGGATGGAGTACTTGAGTTCTGATGGAACCATAACCATCATTCTAAGTGTGGTAGCAGACTAGGCCACACCAATCAGAGTTTTGTTAGAATACCCCCAATCCCAAACCTATTTCTTGCTAGCCTCTCCGAATCTCGAGGACGAGATTCATTTTAAGTGTGGTAGGTTTGTAACATCCCAAAATTCTAAATTTTGGAATGTTATAATAAATAGATAGAATTGATTGCTTGTTGATGTGCTGAGTGAAATTTAGTGAAATTTGAAACTTTTGAAAGTTAAATGAGAGGGAATAAAATGACTTTCCCAAAACTTTCACATTGCATTTCGATCTCCGGGAATTCAATTTCTTTTCAACACAAAACCCTAGAGTGAAGATAATATGACTTCTTCCATTTATTTTAAATGATAATGGGTTTGAAAGGATTTTGAATTTCAATCTCGAGATATTTCAAATTCAAAAACTTTATGCGACTCAATTATTTTCCCGAGAGAAGATAAAATGTTTCTTCAAATTATAGGAAATATGAGTTGGAAGTTTTTCTGAAATTTTCTGGAACTCAATTTCAAATATTGAGTTATTTGGGCTTTATTCAAATTATTCTTCTCCAAAAATAAATTACATGGAAAATAGGGTAACATGATTCCCTACAGCAGGAAATTGGAGAGAAATAAATTTGAATTCTTTTGGTATTTTAAAAATGATCTTTATTGGTTTTTAGTGCAACAGTAGGACCTTTTGTTTTATTAGGTTTTGCAGGCATTTTATTTGATAGTAGGAAAATATTCATCTTGTTATATTTCTTTTTCTGCAAATTTTGATATATAATATGCCTATATTATATATTGAAATTATTTTCCTTTTCTTTTATTTTTGTCGTGTGGAAAAAAATGTTTTAAAAAAAAGTCTCGACGTAACTGGGCCGGCCCAGCTGGCCCAACTCTCCTCGTCCCCGAGCTCGAGCCGGGAGACCGGCCGCCGCACGCCTCTCGCCGGCGACTCGTAGTACGCCCGGACTCCTCCTTCCTTGCCCCCTCCTCCACGCACCCGAGGCCGGCCCCTTCCTCCATAAATACCCCGGGCCCCGTTCCCCTCTACCTCGTCGCCGCCTCATCTCGCTACGGCCGCTGCCACCGCAAAACGCCGCTGCCGCCGCCGCTACAGACTGCTGCTGCCTCGCTGTCAGCCGCACCCGCGCCTCCCCTTGCCCCTCGCGCTGCCCCTCACCTGCCCGCAACCGCATGCCCAGCGCCGCCGCCGCAGGCCTCGCTGGAGCTCACCGTCGGCGGAGCCGATCCGCCCGGAACCCGATCCGTGCCGAACCGCCCCGATCCACCGGTTCTTCTTCTAACCGCGGTGAACCGGTAAAAACCGTTAAAACCCCCTCCGGTTCTCTTTCTGTCCGGTTTTCTTTAGATTGGTTTAGTTTTTTTAGATCTAACTATCTAGTGAACGTTCGCCAGTTAGGACTAGAAAACGAACGTTCGTTCGTTAAGTTTTTCTTTTCTGTTTAGTTTTCGGCCAGGGACCTCTCTGTAAATATTTTATTTTATAGATTAGCCCCTAAACTTCATTAGGCCATAAATTTTACCTATTGGTACAAATCCAATGAAACCAACGCCCACGTCTTCGTGACGATCCCCTCTTTCCAGTAATACAACTTAAACATGTATTTGAAAGTTTTAAAATTCGAATTCAACAAGTTCTAGATTCAAACTTGTTTTGGTCATAACTTGAGTTTCGTAACTCCGTTTCAGTTGATTCTTTTTGAAAATCGAAGCTCTTGACCTAAACTTTCTGATAAGGCCAAATTCACATAATTTTGGTACTGTTGGAAATTGTTTTATGTTTCTAGAGTCATTCGTTTGTTTTCTAAGTTTTCCGAATTGTTTATTCGTTCTGTCCGATCTTTCTGAGTGATTGCGTATGTGTGGGTACCATTGCTTGCTTACGATAGATTGACCGGAGTGTGACGAGTAGAGCTATCAAGAGTTTTGAGTGTGAATCATCTTCATCAACTTTGCAGGCAAGTTCACACTTTGATCATACTTTCCAATACCAAGTTTTTCATTGCATTAGTTATATCCTCAAACATTTGCATGAGTAGGGCTGGTTACATAATATGATACTTTGTAGTTCATGAGGTAGGAACCCAATGACTTGAGATTAACCAAAGGGGGGGGTATACGCTTTGTTACTTATTTCTTAGCCATGCTCGTAGACGTGGATTGGTATGAGAGTTTCATGAAAGTTGTGAGTGTGATTTAAGGGAAACTTTAAGGTGGTAATTTAATACACATCTGGGTGGATTGGTTGGGGCACCATGGGAGTGAACCAGTGGACTTGCCCGGACACCTGGTGATGCCAGTGTTGTCCTAGGAAATCCCGGGGTTTCCGTGTGATTGTCCTATTGGAATTCCATCCGGGCTCAAAGGGATCATATAATATTTTCATGCCTAGAAACTTCCATGTGCAGCCACATGCCAATATGGGCTCTGGCATAGTATGAGTAAGTGTGTGACCTCTTTCGTGGTGGACTAGCAGATGTAGCGAATGTAGGTGTACCGGTCCACCTAGGGTAAAGAGTTAATGCTTCTGAAAGACTGTCTCTCGGTCATCCGTTTCTCAAACACTATGCAGTGCGAGAAAACAAACGGAGGCGACCGAGTCTTGTGGGGAAAGTGCACAAACCTCTGCAGAGTGTACAAACTATTCATGAGTAGCCGTGTCCCCGGTTATGGACATCTTTGAGTATCTAGAAGTGGATTATTTGTTGATCTCAGCACTCTATTAATTTGTTGGGTTAATAATGACTTTGGTTTGGGATTGAGATGGGGGTACCATTCTCAATTGTTCATGATTTAAATTTAACAAAGTAGTTAAATAAAATGCATTCCTTTGTGGTAGGGAAAAATCAGCTTTACGCAAAAACAGCCATACAGCCTCCACCACCCAAATATGCATGTAGTTGTAGGACTTGTTCATTATCATTACAGTGTGAATTTGCCAGTACATACAATGTACTGACCCTTTGTGGCTGCAACGTCTCATGTTGCAGGATTATCTTACGACGAGTAAGTGATACGTTAGGGTTATGATTTCTACACTCAACTTTGCCACTGGTGTTGATGGGAATCCACAACCTTGTTACTTCCGCTATTTTGGATTGAGGTAATAGTATTTACGTTACTTTATACATGTGATTTACCTCTGTTATAAATCCTCGAGTACTGTGTGTGTCAGCATACCGATCCAGGGATGACACTTAAGCACAGAGACTTGATCCATTCGGGTCGGGTCGCTACACAAATGAAGGAAACCATTAAGTACAGAAGATCGTCATGAACATATACAGAGAGAAGTGATGATCGACCTCTCTCCTTCTCCGAGAGATTAGTCGAACAACAAGTTATCGTATATCTATTCGACACTACTGGCTATATATATATATATATATATATATATATATATATATATATATATATATATATATATATATATATAATGTGTAAGATCTCTTAAAATACCCTAACATCTTAACTCAACTTCCACATGGTATTCTTCGGCTTTATTGATGACGTGGTCAAGAAAGAATCCCGCCAATTCCTCTTGAATTGCTCGCATGCAATCTTGTGGTAGGACTTCATCCCACATCTGCCACATCTAATTTGAAGAAGGGGGTCAATACATATATATGAATGAAACTCAACAGAAATGATGGTAATAAAATAAAATTGTGAATATTTTTGCTTACGCACTTCATATTGTCTTTTAGAGTAGCCCCGCCTATTCTTGGCCGTCGCGTTGTAGATGAACTCGCAGATGTAGTATCCACAGTAATTATTTCCGGCTTCCTGCCACAAGCACTTTATGAGAAATAGAGGTCAATCAAACTGATAATGAAGCATTATAAATGGCATTGATGAAAGTAGCTAGAGTCAACGGGAGATGCGCGGAACTAGATAGCTAGTAGTACTTAGTTTCGGGTAATTCCATCGCAGATCCCGCGGTAGTGCTGGATCTTTTTGGATGATTGCTTTCCAAACCCTGCGAGACAAAGAAAACAATTACTTTATATCAGGAAATGAACAAAGTTGCCAATATGGTGCGATAATGATCGATGGAACTTTCCTGTCGAGCATTTTTGACATGTCCGCATAGTCCTCGGGATCTTTTCATCTCGAGTCTAAGACGGTTACTAGTCCCTGCTCAAGCTTAATCTCTAGGAGAATATAGTGGAACACGCGCACGCATGCATATAACTCATCAATTACATTAATTAATATAACCTCGAGTAATAATTAAGGGAAACCGAATATGCACAAGACAGTAACACTCACTTGAAGTTGTAAAGAAAGAGTATTTTATCTTTGTTTTCATTTATTACCAATGGTCGTAGCAAGTTGGCCTCAGCTTCTTTGGCATGAAATGTAACCTGATATTCATCTATGCTATTTGGGTTAATGAACCCAATATCATAGATATCAGCTTTTCTGCATTCGACGATCTTCAATCTGCATAATATAGTGAGGATAATTATATATACATGCAATGAAAGAGCTGAGCTATATATATAGAGTTCATGACAGAAGTAGTACTTACAGACAGTAGCAAGTGACCGTTATCAAGGGCCTTTTGATTGAAAAACTGGAAGAACTCCTCAAATGGAACGGACAACACCTCAATTCCAACGAGGTCGTGCTCCTCTTTAACTTTCAACATCAAAGTATCCTTCCCACTAGACTCTCTGTAGGTATCCATGTACCACTCATGGAATCTTTGCATCATCGTTGTTAGAGTAGTGACATCTTTGACGAGAGGCTTCCCACTTCTTCATTGTGTTAACCTTCGATCACTACAAGTACTTCCGACCGCTTCGCTTCGACATATGACCTTTCAAGAATGCTCTCATAGTTGGTTTTCGGCGGAGACGGTGGTGGTTTCTTCAGGGCATCAATAGTGCAATTCGCTCTCACCGGATCTATCTTCTCCTCCGGAGGTGGAGGTTTCTTTGCAAAAAAGTCCTTCACTTCGGTTTTAGAGATCTCCGCGTTTTCCTCGTCGGCCCTCTCGTATACTAACTTCTCTAAAGGCTTGAGAGATGGACCGTATTTGTATTGCCTCGTTCCTTTGGTTGTACTGCTAGACGCCGGAGGAGTCGGAGCGGCTGCGGCTGCCTTAATTTTTTGCTTACAAGGCGGAGAACGAGGCGGAGTGCTACGACGCGCCGGAGCAGCCGGAGCAGCGGCGGCTCTCTTCCCGCCTTGCTGACGAGGTGGAGGAGGAGGCGGGCTGCTCGGACACGCCAGCGCAGTCGGAGAAGGAGGCGGAGTGCCGCCACGTGCCTGAGCAACCGAAGAAGGAGGCTGTCGGTGTACTAAGGTAGGGGTACCTCAGTACCCCAACTTGTGCACGGGCAGTAGCAGCTTCCCGCGGCAGGGCCTACCACGCGCTTGCCGGAGACCTTCCTGCTCCATATAAGACCATTCAAAAACAAAGTATACAAGACAGAAGAACCAGACCCCGGCAAGTGGAGCTTGCCGGGAAGGCCGTTCCAGGCTCAAGATTACCTCACTCACGCAAGGCCCTGGCAAGAGGAGCTTGCCAGGAAGACTAGAAGATTACATTACAGAAGACATGCCTCGGCGCAACGTGCGCCCCGGCAGGGCCCGGAGAGCGACAAGCTTCAGAGCCCGAAAAGCTCCCGGGCCCGGCAAGGTCAAGACCCCGGCAAGGTGCTTGCCGGGGAGAGTTACGCTGTGTGCCCGCGCTCCAGCTCATCGAACCACGCGTCGCCCTGGGGCGACGCCAGGGACGCGTGGCGGATGACTGTGCAGCCTGGGGGACACGGTGGCACTCCACGGTGGTAAAGCCATCGCCGTGGCAAACGGAGACGCAAGGGCGGGCCCTTTTGGGGTCGACGGCGACGGGCATTAAATGCTCTTGTCCCCCACTGTCAAAGTAGGTAGCGACCACTGTTCATGCACTGTTGCTCCACTATTCCCGCACTGTTACAACCACCACCGCTATTACATTTTTACCCTTTCTCCTACGTTGACACCTATCGGTGACCCCTTGCACTATAAAAGGAGGCCCATGCACAACGTAGAGGGGGTTCGGAACCTAGATCGCTCATACGCTCGGTGTAGCTAGTTCTTCAAGCTCCCGAGCTCCCCAACTCAATACAAACTAAGCAGGAGTAGGGTTTTACGCGTCCATCGCGGCCCGAACCTGGGTAAACTGCCTGCGTGATCTCCACGATCTGCTCTTTGTGCTCCCTCCGCCCTCTTACCGCACAAACAAGGGGCTCCGGTCCCATAGGTGTTCGTGGTGGACAGTTTCCCCCGACATCTTTGGCGCGCCAGGTAGGGGGCGTCGAGGTTGTGCGAACCTGATCCGGCGTTCACGCGGGCGCACTCTTCATCAACCTCTCCAGTTTCGTCAGCAACCTCATCAGCAACAGCGACATGGCCCCGAAGAAGAAGGCTTCGGAGGTCGCAGGCCCGTCTGCGTCTCATCCGCCGCCGCCGGAACCAACGGTGGGCGGGGGAGACGCCGTCGGAAGGGTGGTCGCCGGCGAGGAAACTCGCGGCGCCACCAAATCCAAAGACAAGACGGACGACCGAGCCTCGGTCTCCGTGGACGCGCCACGTCCATCTCAGCAAACGACAACCCAGCAGCGCCATGCCACAGGAGGTGGCATCCGCTTGCTGGGCCAAGGGCAAACCGGAGGCTCGCGGGACGCTCCGGGCCATCGTCCTGGCACGAGCAAGGCGCGGTCGCCGGGGCGGGACCCTGCTCCTTCTAACCCAGTTAGGAGTCTGAGCATATCCCGCTCCTCGCGCCGCTCGCCCCCGCTCCCCTCCTCTCCAGTAGAAGCGCTCGCAAGAGCGCAACTGCTCCTCGACTTCCCTCCAGCGGCAGACAAGGCCGAAGACTGGAGGGCAACCATTCAGAGCCTGATTGCCTTCGCCAACAACGACTAACCACAGCAGCCGGCGACCTCGCGGCCACGGCAGGTCGAAAAGACGAAGGCCGACGGCGACAAGACCGCCGGGAGTGCAACCACCGTGCACTCCCCGCCGCGGATGCAGAAGACGCCGCCCCGCCGGAACAACGCCGACGACGGCTCCACGGCGTCGTCGGATCCGCGGGCTCGTCGGGACCAGCGCCAAGTCCTTGACGACCGGCGACAAGAAGACGCTCGGACGACGATCAAGCGCCGCCGAGAAGCTCGGCGACAATCAGATCAGCGAGCTGGAGCCGCTATCGACACGCGCGCGCCCGGTGAACCAGGCGACTTGCCGTACGCGGCAGGTTGCCCTGCGTTTACCCGCGAGCTGCGGCGCGTCCAATGGCCCAGCATGAAGAACTTCAAGCCCGACGTACCGGAGAAGTACGACGGCAAGACGCACCCCTCGGAATTCCTCAGCATTTACACAATTGCAGTGCAGGCTGCCGGGGGGCGCGACGAGAAGATATTGGCGAACTACTTCCCGCTAGTGCTTAAGCCAAACGTCCGTTCTTGGCTTATGCACTTGCCGGAAGGCTCCATTTCTTCTTGGGCGGACCTTTGCCATCAGTTTGTTGGCGCCTTCACGGGCGGCCACAAACACCACGGCCAGGAGAGCGATCTCCACATTCTGGCCCAGAAGGAAGGAGAACCCCTGCGCAAGTACATCCAACGCTTCAGTCGTGTGCAGCACAACATCCCCGACGTCCACCCTGCCGCGGTTATTAGCGCGTTCCACCAGAACGTGCGTAACCGCCGCATGCATGAAGAAATGGCCATGACCAAGATACGGTATGTCAGCGAGCTCTATGCTCTAGCTGATAAGTGTGCACGCGGCGAAGAGGGGAGGAGACTCCCCGGGGAGGACACCGGCGCGGGGGGAAGCGATAGCGACGACGCCGCCCCGGCAAAGAAGAGCCGGCGGCGGAACAACAGGAGAAAGAACAAGAAGGAAGTGCTTGCCATCGAGAAGTCCGGCAAGGAGGCTCCCGCCAAGCAAACACAGGCTGGCGGCTCCGGCAAGGAGCCTGCCCCTGTAGCGGCAGCCGACAAGCAGGACGGCTCCGACAAGCAATACTGCAAAATCCACCGTACCAAGGGCCACGACCTCTCCAACTGCAAACGTGTCGAGTACCTCGTCGAGCAGCAGAAAGCTGAGTACGAGAGGCGCGACAAGGAGAAGGCCCAAGGTGGCGGAGGAGAACCAAGCAAGAAGCGGCCATTCAATGGCCGGGGAGGACGCCGCGGCAAGGCCAAGCAGCGGCAAGGTGACCGACCTCCCCGGGGCCGCGACAAGGATGAAGAAGACGACGACGATGACATGGAGGATAAAGATAACAGTGAGCAGGAGTTCCAGAAGGCCACGGAGGTCCTGTGCGTCGACGGTGGCGCCTCTCTGCATACTTCCCACCGCCAGCTCAAGCAGTGGGTGCGGGAAGTGAATGCAGCGGAGCCGCCCGTGGAGTCGCGCAGGCTCCTCAAATGGTCCAGCACGCCCATCATTTTTGATCTTGAGGATCACCCTGACCGCACCACTGCGGTCGGGTGCTTGCCGATGCTGGTCTCACCCACCATCCGCAACCTCAAGGTCACCAAAATGTTGGTTGACGGCGGGGCCGGGCTGAACTTGATCTCCTCTGCTGTGATCAAGAAACTCCAAATCCCAGATGGCGAGCTCGAAGAGACCGGTTCTTTCCAAGGAATCAACCCGGTAAGGAGCAAGCCAAAGGGGAAGATAACTCTGCCGGTGACCTTTGGCGGGGAGCTCAACTTCAGAACTGAGCGCATCACATTCGACGTCGCCGATATCCCATTACCATATAATGGGATACTCGGCCGTCCCGCCCTCGCCAAGTTCATGGCAGCTTCCCACTACGCCTACAACGTACTCAAGATGCCGGGGCCGATAAGCGTCATCACTGTCCATGGCGACAAGAAAGATGCGCTTGTCTGCGCCGACAAGATCTACCGGGATGCAGCAGCCGCGGTAGAGAAGGATACACTTGCCGCTGAAGCTCCCGGGGGGAAGAAGACCAAGACCAAGTCCGGCAAGTGCTCTGGGACCCACTCCGGCAACCGCACCTCTTCGGAGTGCTGCGCTGCCGTCGAGGACGTTCCATCGAGCTCCACCGGCAAGTGTAAGAAGGGGATGGCCGCTCCTCCGGCAACCAAGAAGGTGTCCGCCAAGGAGGACGGCACTGGTGGTACCTTCACCATCAGTGCCACACTTGACAGCAAATAGGAAAGCGCGCTCGTTGCCTTCCTGCGGGCGAATGTCGATGTGTTTGCCTGGCAACCATCTGACATCCCCGGTGTTCCCAGGAAGGTAATTGAGCACAAGCTTGCTATTTGTCCTCATGCGCGGCCCGTCAAGAAGAAGGTGAGGAAGCAAGCCGTGGAGCGCCAATAATTCATTGCTGAAGAAATCAAGAAGCTAGAGGCAGCAGGCCTAGTTAGAGGTGTGATCCATCCGACGTGGTTAGCAAACCCAGTCGTCGTGCGCAAGGCCAATGGGAAGTGGAGACTGTGTATAGACTTCACCGATGTTAATAAAGCATGCCCTAAGGATCCATTTCCCTTGCCGCGCATTGACCAGATCGTTGACTCCACTGCCGGATGTGAGCTGCTCTCTTTCCTTGATGCATATTCAGGCTATCATCAGATTTTCATGGCCAAAGAAGATGAAGAGAAAACTGCATTTATCACTCCATGTGGCACTTATTGCTTCATACGCATGCCATTTGGACTGAAGAATGCAGGATCAACATTTGCAAGGGTAGTGCACACTGCTTTCGAGCCACAGATCCACAGAAATGTAGAGGCTTACATGGATGACATCGTGGTGAAGAGCAAGAGCAAGGATACGCTGGTCCAAGATTTGGAAGAGACATTTCAGAATCTGCGCAAGATACAGCTCAAGTTGAACCCCGAGAAGTGCGTCTTTGGAGTCCCCTCCGGCAAGCTTCTCGGGTTCTTTGTGTCACAGAGGGGGATTGAAGCCAACCATGACAAGATTAAAGCCATCGAGCAGATCGAAGCCCCGAAGCGCGTCAAGGATGTCAGAAGGCTTGCAGGTTGTGTGGCTGCCCTCAGTAGGTTCATTTCGAAGTCTGCAGAACGCGCCCTACCTTTCTTCAAAATCTTGAAGAAGGCAGGTCCCATGAAGTGGACTCCGGAAGCAGAGGCAGCGCTGCGGGACTTGAAACGGTACCTATCCTCCACTCCAATACTTGTCGCACCTAGACCACAGGAGAAGTTGCTGCTATACCTAGCGGCAACCAACCAGGTGGTTAGTGCTGCGTTAGTAGCGGAGAGGGAGGCCGACGAGGAGTCTACACCACCGGCAAGCGAATCCAGCGACAAGCAGGGGGCTGCTCCGACAAGCTCTGGCCCCGACAAGGACAACTCTGCGCAGGAACAGGAAGAAGTGTGGAAGAAGATGGTGCAGCGCCCGATGTATTTTGTGAGTTCCCTCTTGCAGGGGGCTAGATCAAGATACTCCGGGGTGCAAAAGTTGCTTTTCGGCCTCCTCATGGCCTCGAGAAAGCTGCGCCATTACTTCCAGGCACATGAGATAACAGTGGTCACTCGCTTTCCGCTGAAGAGGATATTGCACAATCCAGAAGCAACAGGCAGGATCATTGAGTGGGCACTGGAGCTGTCAAGCTTTGGACTCAAGTTTGAAAGTACCTCAACCATACAGAGCCGAGCTTTGGCAGAATTCATAGCTGAATGGACCCCGACGCCCGATGAAGAAGTCCAAGAAACAAGTGCACCCGTACAAGAAGCGACAAGTGAATGGGTAATGTATTTTGATGGTGCCTTCTCGCTGCAAGGCGCCGGTGCTGGCGTGGTACTCATCGCGCCCACCGGAGAGCACCTCAAGTATGTTATCCAGATGCACTTTCCAAGGGAGCAAGCGACAAACAACACTGCTGAATATGAAGGTTTGCTCGCCGGCCTCGGGATTGCGGCCGAACTTGGGATCAGAAAGCTGATTGTGCGGGGAGATTCTCAGTTGGTGGTCCGACAAGTTAACAAGAGTTACCAGAGCCCTTTGATGGAAGCTTATGTAGATGAAGTGAGGAAGCTTGAAGAGCACTTTGAAGGTCTGCAAATGGAGCACGTCCCGAGAGCTCAGAATGAAATTGCAGATGGCCTTTCGAAGTGTGCTGCGATGAAGTTACCTGTGGAACCAGGGACCTTCTTGCTCAAGCTAACTCAGCCATCCGTCACACCATCAATTGGGCAGTCCAAGAAGAGAAAGTTGGTCTCCGACGACTACTTGCCGGCGGATCTTCCTGAAACCGCCGCCAAGGTCCCCAAGATCAACGATCAGAATGCTGAGCAACAGTTTGCTCCTGCAGATCCCCAGATCTGTACAGTTGAAGCAAACGTTCCCGACAAGCCTCGCCCCGGCGAGCTTGCCGGGGGGCTGTCTACTCCGGCAGAACCAGAGGTTCTTGCCGTAGAAGCTGAGGTCCCCGCAGCGGCCCTCATGCCTTTAGTCCTTGCCGTTGAGCCCCAGGCTCCGGTATGGGCGCAACAGATCGTCCGTTTTCTGCAAACTGGAGAACTTCCCGACGACCCAGAAGAAATAGAGAAGATAACCAGGCAGTCAAGTATGTACCAGTTCGTGGACAATGAGCTGTACAGAAGAAGACTCAATGGTGTTAGGTTGAAGTGCATTTCCAGAGAAGATGGACAGAAGCTGTTGGCAGAAATACACGGAGGCATATGTGGCCACCACATTGGCGCAAGGGCGCTTGCCGGGAAGGCATTCCGGCAAGGGTTCTTTTGGCAAGAAGCCCTCCAAGATGCAACTGCACTAGTAACCAAGTGTGAAGCGTGCCAGTTCCATGCAAAGCAGATTCATCAGCCAGCTCAAGCTCTCCAGACGATCCCTTTGTCTTGGCCCTTCTCGGTCTGGGGGCTCGATATCCTCGGCCCCTTCCCCCGTGCTGTCGGGGGCTTTGAGTACTTGTACGTTGCAATCGACAAGTTCACAAAGTGGCCAAAAGTGGAACCAGTGAGAAAGGTGACAGCACAGTCAGCGGTCAGGTTCTTCAGGTCGATTGTTTGCCGTTTCGGGATCCCCAACAGGATCATCACCGACAACGGTACACAGTTTACTAGTCGCACCTTCATGCAGTACGTCCAAGACCTTGGCGCCAAGGTCTGTTTCGCTTCTGTTGCTCACCCGAGGAGCAACGGTCAAGCGGATAGGGCAAATGCTGAAGTGCTGCGCGGAGTCAAGACAAGGACCTTTGACAGGCTGCGCAAGTGCGGAAGAAACTGGATAGAGGAGCTACCGGCGGCTCTTTGGTCAATTAGAACGACACCAAGTCGAGCCACCGGACAGACACCCTTTGCTCTAGTCTGTGGAGCAGAGGCAATTCTCCCCACGGAACTCGTATACGGATCTCCTCGGGTGCTCGCTTATGATGAGCTCGAGCAAGAGCAACTGCGGCAAGATGATGCATTGCTCCTCGAGGAGGAACGTCTCCAGGCTGCTGTACGAGCTGCTCGGTACCAGCAGGCCTTGCGCCGCTACCATAGCTGCAAGGTCAAGGCCAGGAGTCTCGAGGAAGGCGACCTTGTTCTTCGGCGTGTTCAGTCCGCCAAGAATTCCAACAAGTTGACGCCGAAGTGGGAAGGCCCTTATCGGGTGAGACAAGTCACAAGGCCCGGCGCTGTCCGCCTTGAGACCGAAGAAGGCTTACCGGTGAGCAACTCCTGGAACATAGAGCATCTTCGCAAGTTTCACCCATAAGGCGCGGTTGCCGTGATCCGCTCCGGCAACCACCTTTTGTACAAGCTTTGCCGCTGTTGCATGTAACCCTTTGTACAAAGCCGGGCGCAGATCCCGTGCATCAGTAAAGCTTTTGTGTTTTGCGCTACTTGCCTTTTCCATGCTTTTCTTTGCTATTTGCATGTGTTATTTGGCATCTTATGCAACATACATATCCGGTAAGCATTAGCACGCCGAAAGGCCATATACTTGTTTCCCTCTTATTTTTCCTTGCCTCTTAAGCAGAAGGAATGTGCCTCGTGCACAAGTTTGCCGGGGGGGAAGGAGATGGAAGAGGAACCAAGTGCTGTTCAAGAAAGAGAAGCCTTACCGAGATGCAAGATATGAAAGCTAAGTTATTAGAATTTGAGCAGTTCAAATTTTTAATTTTCAGTTGTCTTCCTTGAACAACCACACTTTGTATGGAAAACCTGTGCGCGGAGGAACCTACCCGTAGCTAGTCGCACCCTTATCTTGTTTTCGAGTACGCTCAACGACTTAAGTGAGCTGCGACAAGTGTCGCGCCCTTGTTTCGTTTTCGAGTTCGCTCAACAAGCTGAGTGCGTTGCGACTAGCTGCGGCAAGGTTGCTTGCCGGTAAGACCTTGGCCAGCAGGCTGCTCAGAGTCCAGCACTCAGCGCTCGCGGCAAAGGACTCTTGCCGGCAAGCTCCCTGGAAGCGTAGGGTGAAAAACATACAAAGTAAATAACCGAGACAAGGAAGATAACATTGCACTGATTGATCAAAATAAGATAAATATCTTACAAGGGATAACTTGTCGCAATGATTAATGAGTTCATAACACCCTATGCAACAACAAAAGAGATAAAGGAAAAGGAGGCCTAATCTACGCGGTCGCCCTCAATCCTGGATATCTTGTTCACTTTGGCGATGATGTGGGCGACCTGCGCCTTCAGCGCCTCCGTGTTCGCGTCGGCCGGCAAGCTGCGGAGAACGTTGACGAGATTGATACCAGGGTTGCGGTACACAATCTTCGTCAGAACGCGCTCCAAGGTTCCCGCGCAGAGCTGGCGCGACTCCTCGGCCAGTTGCGCGGGGAGCTTCTTCCGAAGATCTGCAAGAGCCGGCGCGATCCCTCTGAAGAAGAGGCTGAGCTTGTCGCTGTGGGGGAGGTTTGGGTCCGGAGAGTATATAAGATGCTCGACCTTCAGCGCCAACAGCTCCTGGTCGATGTTGGACGCAGAGGCCACCAAGTCGTCGGTCCACACCTCAACGGTCCGGCAGAAGTTCTCAGCTGCAGTGGTGGCGCTCTCCACCAAGCCTCGCTCCCTGCGGAGCTCTTCCTTCAACTTGGTTTCCCGATCCCGGACGGCGTCGAGCGAGTCCTTCAGCGTGGAAACCTTCAGCTCCAGATCCTCAATCGAATCCTTGGCGGCCTTCAGCTCGTGGCCCTGCTTGGAGAGACGCACCTGGAGTTCCGAGTTGGTGTGGGCGTCCTTCTCGCGCTCTGTGTTGAGCGCGGTGACCCTCTCCACGCTCGCTTTCAGGGACTCCTCCAGTTGCGCAACCTTGGCCGTGAGCTCCTCCTTGGCGGTCTCCGCGGCAGCCGCGGCGGCCTTCGCCTCCTTCAACTCTCCGCTGAGGGCCTGCTCCCGGGTGGCAAGGTCTTCCTCGTGGGAGTCGAGGTTGACCTTCCGTTGGGTGAGCTCTCCTTCTCGCCGGGACAGCTCCTCCCCGGCGAGTCGCTGCTGCTCCTCGGCCTCGGCCTTCTCCAGGAGCCACTCCTGGTACTCCCCGGCGAGCCTCTCGCGCTCCTCCGCCACGTCGCGGAGGGCAGCCTGGTTGGCGGCGCGGAGCTCCGCCGCGCGCTTCTCCATGTCAGCGGCGGCCTTGGCGGCGAGGGCCTGCCGAGACGCGAGCTTCGCCTGCCTGTCCCGGTAAAGGGCCAGGAGCTGATGAAGCAGCTTCTCCTCCTCGGGCCCGTCGCTTCCGCCGGGCGCCTCGACGATCTTCAGTCCCGCGGAGGCGAGAACCTCTCCATCAAAGGCCTCTCCCTCCGCGGGGGCTCGCGACGAAGATCCCCACGGCACCTGGATGTAGACGCCGTTGGGGGCCTCAAGATAATAGGCAGACGGCTCCTTCTCGGTGGAGGGGTCGGCGGCCGGCGCAGCGCTCGACGCTCCTGCCGCCTCCGGGCCGGCAGTATGGCCGCCGTTCCCCTCCCCGGCTGCCGCGTCTGCGGCCGGAGCGGTCTCCTCCGCAGCCGGCTCGGCGGCTCCCGCCGTGTCCTCAGCGACAGGGGCGTTGCCGCCGTCGCCCTGTGCGCCCTCCTCCACGACGATGGTTTTCGTACCCATCTGTTCTGGGGGAGGAAGATCTAGAAGAAGAAGAAAAAGAAGAAGAAGTTCAAGCAAATATCAAAAAAAGATGAGTTCAAGAAGACGGAGTTGCAAAGCATACCTTGGCGGACTTCGTCAACGGCGGGCTCCCTCGCCGGGGAGCTCTGCCTTGGCGGGGTGGCCGTCCTCGCCGGGCTGCTCGCCCTTGGCGGAGTACCCGCCCTTGGCGGGATGCTCTCCCTTGCCGGAGAGTTCGTCCTTGGCGGGGACGGCTGGGCCTGCAGCTCTTCGGGAGCATTCTCCGGATGCTCCTGTGGCTGCGGCTCCACCTCTGCACAAAACAATCAAGACAACAACAAGAACAGCAAGGTGTCAATATAAGCAAGTTCCTCAAGCGCGCCCGACGAGCAGAAAGATTAAAGCCAAACTTACGCTGGGGGCTGCTCCTCGGAGCAGCGCTCGGGTCCGGTAGGCTCGTCTCCGGCGCGTCCCCAGTCGCCACGACGGGCGAGTCGTCCGCGACCTCGACGATGGGAACCTTGGCCTTCTTCGCCACTCGCTGAGCCAGGGTCCTGAAATCAAAGCAGAAAGCAAGATCAGAATCAACAAGAATCAAGACAATGTTAAAGAAGATGCAAAGCCTCGAGTTCTTACTCCTGTTCCTCGTCGTCGTCGTCGTCGCTCAGGGCGGAGAAGTCGAACGCCACCTGAGGCGCGTCCGCGCGAGGAGCAGGAGGCGAAGACTCCCTCGGGCGCTTGGCGGTCCCCGGGGCTGGGGGCTGCGAGGACCCGGCCCCTGCGGACGCCGAGGCCCGGGGAGCAGGCGGGGCAGCCGCTCCGCCCTGTGAAGACCCTCCACCGCTTGGCACTGACGTGCGGGGCGCCTCTGCCGTGGCCTGTGTGCGGGTCGCTCCCGCCGTTGCCTGTGTGCGGGTCGCCCCCGCCGTGGTTGGTGCGCCGGGCGCCCCCGTCGCAGCTTGGCTCCCCCGGGTAGCTCGCGCCGCCCGGCGAGTTGGTTGTTGTCGGGGCGCCTGCGCCCTCGTCCCCGTCGTCGCCTTGCGGAGACGCTTCAGCGGAGATCGCCTGGGACTTGCCCGAGGCGGGGAGGTCTCCGATGACGAGGAGAGGTCGTCGGCATAGAGCCCCAGAGACCCGTCGGAGTCCTCGTCGGCCCCGGCGTCCTCCTCCTCCTCCTCCTCCTCGGCTGGCTCGCTGGGCCCAGCGCCCTGCCCTGCGGCCGTTCTCTTTCCGGCGCCTCCGCCCCCTCCGGCGCCTCCGCTCCTTGCGGCGCCTCTGTTTTCTCCGAAAGCACCGCCTCTCGCCGCGGCCTCGGTCACAATTCCGGGGATCCTGGAGTGCCTCAAAGACGGGACCCCGGCGAGCTCGTCGGGAGGAAGATGCAGTAGTCTGCGGATCTCCGCCTCCTCTGCTTGGCAGGACGCATCCGCAGCCTCTGCCTCATCGGGTGTAAAGCCAAATTCTCCTGCCGCTGCGGCTGCAGCGGCCTCTTCAACCCGAGAAGCTATATACGCAATCTCCTGGTCGGTGGTGTCCCGGGTGAGCCCCTTGATCTCATCCTTGTTCTTCGGCACCTCCACCAGGTTGTCGAAGAAGCTCATGATGTCTGACGACTTGGGCGGTATCCATGTGCGGTCCACGCCATGCGAGTCGCATGCGGGCATCATGGCGCGAAGAGGATCCCGGGCTGTGCTGTTGCAGAGGGGCACCACTCCTCGGGGAGCTCTGAACCACTCTGGGTGGGTCGAGTCGTGCTTAAAGAGTTCCCGGACCATCCCCTTCAGCTCCAGCGCCGTGAAGTTGAAGTTTAGCCCCGGGCGCAATCTCATTACGTCCACCGCGTTGCCGTACTCCCATGCCGGCATCTTCCTGTCCTGTAGAGGGGCAATGCGGCGGCGGAGGAAATCTGCTCCTACTTCTCGGACGGACAACTTTGCTACCCGGAGACGAAGAATCCTGATGAGGGCGACGTTGAGCTTGATGTCGTCCGAGTCTAGCTCACTCCAGTCCCTGCCACGCATGATGGCTGTTGTGCGCGGCGCAGTGAAAGGTTGCGGCTCGTCCTCGACTATCCAGCACCAGTCAGCACGCCACTCCTCCCACTTGCCGCGGAGTTCCCCCGGCAAGTAGGACTCCTTCTTGTTCAAGCGGAAGACCCAAGAAATCCCCCCGGAGAGGGGAGCGCCGGCTTCTACTCTAGGGGTGAAGAAGTGCCTAAACAGCGCTACGTTCGGATAGATCCCAATATAGTTTTTGCACAGATGTGCGAAAACCGCCATCGTGAGGATGGCGTTGGGGGTGAAGTCAAGAAGGTGGAGGCCGTAGGTGTGCATGATATCGCAGAAAAAGTCGGAAAAAGGGGGACAAAGGCCGCAATGAAAGAAAGCTGCGAAGAAGAAGTACCCGCCGGGATAATTGTCCTTGGCGGCGGCGGGATAGGCTCTGGTCCGAGGGTGCGCCTTGGTCTCCTTGGCCCAGAACAAGTAGTACTTGTTCCAGAGCTCCCGCGCGCTGAGCCTCGGCGAGAAGACGACGTTCCGCTTCCGCAGCAGAGCAAGCCTCGCCGTCTGGTCAGATTTCTCCTTCTTGGTCTTCTCCGCCTTCGCCTTCTCGGTCTTCGGGGCCATGGCGGAGGCGGCGAGGGAAGGGGGACGAAGAGTCCGGTGGCGCCGCGGATGCGGAAGACGGCAGAGGAGGTGTGGAGGCGGAGCGCAAGGGGGAATCTCTGGAGATGGAAGAAGAAGCAATGAAGGCGTAGGAGGGGAACCGCTCCTACTTCCTCTGCTTTTATGGGGAAGTGGGGGACGTTTCACTCTTTCCATTAAAAGAACGTGGCCACGTCCCATCCCACGACGCCGCAATCGACGCGTGCCGTTACGGAGGGACGCGGCGGATGCGGAAGTGGATTCGGCACGCCGTGGGCCGCGCGTGCCCGTGCACTGTTTTGGGCCTGGCCCAACAGCGCTCGGCACCGTGTGTGGCCCAGGCCCGGGGGCTCCTGTCGGTGTACTAAGGTAGGGGTACCTCAGTACCCCAACTTGTGCACGGGCAGTAGCAGCTTCCCGCGGCAGGGCCTACCACACGCTTGCCGGAGACCTTCCTGCTCCATATAAGACCATTCAAAAACAAAGTATACAAGACAGAAGAACCAGACCCCGGCAAGTGGAGCTTGCCGGGAAGGCTGTTCCAGGCTCAAGATTACCTCACTCACGCAAGGCCCTGGCAAGAGGAGCTTGCCAGGAAGACTAGAAGATTACATTACAGAAGACATGCCTCGGCGCAACGTGTGCCCCGGCAGGGCCCGGAGAGCGACAAGCTTCAGAGCCCGACAAGCTCCTGGGCCCGGCAAGGTCAAGACCCCGGCAAGGTGCTTGCCGGGGAGAGTTACGCTGTGTGCCCGCGCTCCAGCTCATCGAACCACGCGTCGCCCTGGGGCGACGCCAGGGACGCGTGGCGGATGGCTGTGCAGCCTGGGGGACACGGTGGCACTCCACGGTGGTAAAGCCATCGCCGTGGCAAACGGAGACGCAAGGGCGGGCGCTTTTGGGGTCGACGGCGACGGGCATTAAATGCTCTTGTCCCCCACTGTCAAAGTAGGTAGCGACCACTGTTCATGCACTGTTGCTCCACTATTCCCGCACTGTTACAACCACCACCGCTATTACATTTTTACCCTTTCTCCTACGTTGACACCTGTCGGTGACCCCTTGCACTATAAAAGGAGGCCCATGCACAACGTAGAGGGGGTTCGGAACCTAGATCGCTCATACGCTCGGTGTAGCTAGTTCTTCAAGCTCCCGAGCTCCCCAACTCAATACAAACTAAGCAGGAGTAGGGTTTTACGCGTCCATCGCGGCCCGAACCTAGGTAAACTGCCTGCGTGATCTCCACGATCTGCTCTTTGTGCTCCCTCCGCCCTCTTACCGCACAAACAAGGGGCTCCGGTCCCATAGGTGTTCGTGGTGGACAGTTTCCCCCGACAGAGGCGGAGTGCCCTGATCCCTTGCCGGAGGATGAGGCGGAAGAGGAGGCGGAGTGCACTTACTCGCCAAAGGAGGCGGAGGCGTCTAGTTCGGAAGGTTGATGAGCTCCTTCCGTCATAGGCATGGAGTCTTTAGAAAAGAACCCAGCCGAGTCTCCCCTTCACCGGTAGGGTGGTGAATCTCGAGCTCCTCAAATATCTCCATTATTTGATGCACCATCACCCTAGAATATCCTTCTAGAATTGGACGGCAGTGAAAAGTTGTGTCGGGTTCAGGAGGTAAAACAGAGCCGACAGCCGCCTTGACTTTGAATTGCTGCCATTGCGTCATAAGGTGGCAATGTTGAGACTCCGTGATAGCATCCACGTGGTAGCTAGCAAGAGCCGTGAAGACAGGCTCTAGAAGCAGCTCGGTGGAAGCCACGCTGCTTCTCCGCTGAGATGGCGGGGTAGCTTCGGGGGTAGCTTCGGCAGGTTGCTTGCTACAAACTGCTTCTTGTTCGTCCTCTAGCACTTGTACCCTTGCGTGCAACACCTGCAGTTGGGTCTGATCCACTTTCTTCTTCCTCTCCCGGCATTTGTAACCGCCTGCATCAGGAAACCCAGCCTTCCACAAAATGGAGCCTGGCGTGCCTCAAGTCCATCTAGGGTGCTCAGGATTCCCGCGGGCCATTGTGAGCTCGTCGTTCTCTCTGTCGGGAACGAACGTCCCTTCCTGCGCTGCCTCGATGTACTGTTGAAGCTTCGTGATGGGTATTCACAGTTGCTCGTCCGTCCAAACGCACTTCCCTGTTTCAGTGTCCAAGGTTCCCCCAACCCTGAAGAACCAGGTCCTTGAACGGTCTTGCCAGTGTAATGTCTGTGGAACGACCCCTTTAGCAAGCATGTCATTCTCGGCCTTGTCCCACAACAGCCAGGCTTTGAGGTAGGAACCTGACCCCGTCCGATGGTGGTGCTTCTTCTTCGCTACATTTATCTTGTTTGTCGCTGACATCTTCTTACTCTTTTCCGATTTCTTGTGGGCCCCAAATGCATCCCAGTGATCTTTGATCTTCTCAAACCAGCCGGTGAATTCTGGAGTCTTGTCTTTGTTGTCAAACTTTGCATTCAACTCATTCTTCCACCTCCTGAATAGTTCCCCGATCTTCTTAAGAGCAGACTCCTTGACCAATGGCTCTATAACTAGTGGCTTCTCCGGATCCTCCTCTGGCGGTATGGTGAAATTGGCCTTCAGTGCGGTCCAAAGATCATTTTTGCATATCATTGACATAAGACACCTGAGGGTCTTCTTTCTGAGGATTGTACCATAGGTGGATGCTGATCAGGATCATGTCCCTAACAAGAACCCCGCACTGAGCAAAAAATGCACCCTTGGTCCGGATGGGTTTAATCGCTAGGCCATCGCGCACAATTTCTTCGATGACGAACTTTTCATCCTAGCGCAACTTATTCTTCAGGCCTCGTCTCCTTACCAAAGTTTGGCGAGATCCGGAGGGCTAGAAAAGAAGAAAGAAGAGAGTTAATATGTGTACATACCAAAACAATTAATGCATCAATTAGCTATAGTCAGCACATGCTTAATTAATATATATACCTGGCCGGACTCTGTTCGGTTACCGGAGCCATCATCACGGTGTCCTTCTTCCGCCGGTATTCGATCGCCGGTTGTCCTTCCAGACCATCGTAGTCGTTGAGATACAACTCGACATCAGCTCCGGCTGCGATTATATCCCCCAACACCTGTTCTGCGTCCTCGTGTCGTCCGTGCTCCATAGTTTCTGCAAATATTACGACATGGCAATTACTATACAGACATGGCATATTGATATATTAGTGGCAAACGTAGACCTAGCTAGCTAATCACAACAAGGAATCATATTAGTGGCCTCGACGCTTCTCTAGGGTTTGGGGTGGCCTCGGCAATGCCTCTCTCATGATTGTGCGACGTCCGGACCCACAAGGGATTTAACAAAATGGCGCCATTCGGGATGTGCAGAAAATGGTCCATATTTTTCCTGATCTCATCTACCCTTCTATATGTCATGTTGTCTAGTGTCAAAGATTTCAAGAAAACCATGACTTCATCGTTAGCCGGAAATGACAGGCGCATAATGGTACGAGAAGCTCTTCAGAGTTGTTTTGGAACGGAGTTCCCAATAGAATAATTCGCTTTTTAGTACAAAGTTCAGCAAGAGCCTTCAGAATATCGCTATTTGGAAGGCCTTTGCTGAAATTTGTACGAAAAAGCGGATTATTCTATCAGGAACTCCATTCCAAGACAACTTTGAAGAGCTTCGCACCATTATGGGCCTATTACTTCCAGTTAATGATGAAGCCATGGATTTCTTCAATACTTTGACAGACAACGTGACATATAGAAGAATATAT
>LR738716.1:64373295-64431552 GCA_902687465.1 Secale cereale
AATATATATATATATATTCTTCTATATATATATATATATTCTTCTATATATAGATGAGATCAGAAAAAATTGGATCAACTTGTGCACATCCATAATGAGGGTATTCTTGGTAAATCAGGACCCTCGACCCCTAGACGACCCTCGACCGCTCGGCGATCCATGACCCTCGACCCCCTCATGTCACGTTTGTCTAGTGTCAAAGGATTGAACAAAACCATGTCTTCATCATTAGGCGAAAGTAAAAGGCACATGACGATGGTACGAAGCTCTTCAAAGTTGTTATGTAACGGAGTCCGAGATAGGATAACTCGCTTTTTGGTACAAAGTTCAGCAAGAGCCTTCCAAATATCGCTATTTGGAAGGCCTTTGCTGAAATTCGTACCAAAAGGTGGATTATCCTATCAGGAACTTTGTTCCAAAACAACTTTGAAGAGCTTCACACCAACATGCCCCGGTTAATTCCAGAAAATGATGAAGGCATGGATTTCTTCAATACTTTCACAGTAGGCAACCTCTCGACCTCTGGACGACCCTCGACCCTCGACCGCTCGGCGATCCAGGACCCTCTACCCTAGTTCCCGACCCTCGGCCCCCTCATGTCAAGTTTTGTCTAGTGTCAAAGGATTCAACAAAACAATGTCTTCATCATTAGGCGAAAGTAACAGGCACATGAAGGCACGAAGCTCTCCAAAGTTATTTTTGGAACGGAGTTCCAGATAGGATAATTCGCTTTTTGGTACAAAGTTTAGCAAGAGCCTTCCGAATATCACTATTTGGAAGGCCTTTGCTGAAATTCGTACCAAAAGACGGATTATCCTATCCGGGAGTCCGTTCCAAAATAACTTTGCAGAACTTCGTACCAACATGCCCCGGTGACTTCCGACAAATAATGAAGGCATGGATTTCTTCAATACTTTGACACTAGGAAACCTCTCGACCCCTCGGCGATCCTCGACACTCGGCCCCTCGGCCCCCATCATGTCGAAGTTATCGAGGAGGGGGTATATCAACAACGACTTACCCGATAAAAAGGAAGAAGAGGAAGAAGAAGAAAGGAATAGAGGAGAAGATCGAAGGAAAAAACGGAAGAAAAAAGTGGAGAAGATGAAAGGAATAGAGGGGAAGAAGAAAAAAATAGAATAGATTATTCTATTTTATCTTCTTCTCCTCTATTCCTTCTTCTTCTCCTCGTTTTTTCTTCTTCCTCCTC
Source organism: Secale cereale (assembly GCA_902687465.1). Classification (NCBI taxonomy): domain Eukaryota; kingdom Viridiplantae; phylum Streptophyta; class Magnoliopsida; order Poales; family Poaceae; genus Secale; species Secale cereale. Next base: position 64,374,506 of record LR738716.1, read on the forward strand.
TTCTTCTCTTCTTCTTCTCCTTCTTTCTCTTCTTATTTTTTTCCTCCTCTTCTTCCTCGGCGACCCTCGACCCCTTGGCGATCCTCGACACTCAACCCCTCGACGATCCTCGACCCCCTCATGTCATGTCCGACGTCCCCCCTTATGTCATGTCCGATCTCCCTCCTCATGTCATGTCCGACGTCCCCCCTCATGTCGATGTTATCGAGGAGGGGGTAGACGACAACGACGCTCACTCCCTCATCACATGTCCGACGTCCCCCCTCATGTCATGTCCGACGTCGCCCCTCATTTTAACAAGAAAACTACCTTAGAAAAAAGACTTGGCCGCGGGAGCTCGATGCGACGTGGACTCGGTGCAAAAACTTTATGAAAATGTGGTGGACTCGGTACAAAAGAGCACATATACATCTCATACATGAACATATACACACAAAAATTTATCTATCTATCTATCTCATCTCATACATGAACGTATACACAAATACATGAAAAAACATATACTTATATACATTAAAAAACAGAGCACGCGCGGTGCTGTCGGCCGGTGACCATGGAGCAGCGGCGACGGGGAGTAGGGGACATGGTAAGGGGGCTCACTGTGGGGGCGCAGGGCGATGGCGACGAGGCCGACAATGAGGACGATGGGCTCGGGGGAGGGGGGGGGCGAGGGAGCGTCGAGGACGGCGGGCTTGAGGCCGGCGACGAGGACGACGCGCAGCGAGGGCGAGGGTGCTGGCGAGGGTGAGGGAGCGAGGGCGCGGCGGCGACGAGGACGGCGGGATCGAGGCCGGTGCTACCTCTTGAGCTTGCGTTGTTCTTCCCTTGAAGAGGAAAGGGTGATGCAACACAGTAGCGTAAATATTTTCCTCAGTTTTTGAGAACCAAGGTATCAATCCAGTAGGAGACTACACATGAGTCCCTCATACCTACACAAACAAATAAGAACCTTGCAACCAACGCGATAAAGGGGTTGTCAATCACTTCTCGGCCACTTGCAAAACTGAGATCTGATAGAGATAATAAGATAATATTTTTGGTATTTTGTTTTATAGATTGAAAGTAAAGATTGCAAATTAGAAGTAAAGCAAAGATAAATAGTTGATGGAAGATAGACCCCGGGGCCATAGGTTTCACGTGGTGACGCCGCCGTGGGATCCGCGATGACATCCGTCCTGCTGGTCTTGGTCTCGTTGCACCATATGGAAACCTTTGCCTGATGCGTCGGAACTCCGCGCCTGCACCTAGTGGCTTCTCTCAAGAGAGCAGATTTCTACGGTGGATGAACAAATTACTATCGAGCAATTGATAGAAAAGCGCATAGTTATGAGAATACCTAGGCATGATCTTTGTATATAGGCATCACGTTCGTGACAAGTAGACCAAAACGATTATGCATCTACTACTATTACTCCACACATCGACCGCTATCCAGCATGCATCTAGAGTATTAAGTTCATAAGAACAGAGTAACACTTTAAGCAAGATGACATGATGTAGAGGGATAAACTCATGCAATATGATATAAACCCCATCTTTTTATCCTCGATGGCAACAATACAATACGTGCCTTCCTGCCCCTGCTGTCATTGGGAAAGGACATCGCAAGATTGAACCCAAAGCTAAGCACTTCTCCCATTGCAAGAAAGATCAATCTATTAGGCCAGACCAAACTGATAATTCGAAGAGACTTGCAACGATATTTAGATCATGCATAAAAGATTTCAGAGAAGAATCAAATATTGTTCATAAATAATCTTGAACATAAACCCACAATTCATCAGATCTTGACAAACACACCACAAAAATAATTACATCGAATCCAAGAAGATCAAAGAGAACTTTGTATTGAGATCCAAAGAGAGAGAAGAATCCATCTAGCTAATAACTATGGACCCGAAGGTCTGTGGTAAACTACTCACAACTCATCGGAGAGGCTATGGTGTTGATGTAGAAGCCCTCCGCCGTGATCGATGCCCCCTGCGGTGGAGCTCCGAAATAGGCCCCAAGATGGGATCACACGAGTACAGATTGTTACGGCGGTGGAATTAGTGTTTCGTGGTGCTGTCTGATGTTTTCAGGGTACGTGGACATATATAGGAGGAAGAGGGACGTCGGTGGAGCAACAGGTGGCCCACGAGGGTGAGGGCGCGCCTACCCCCCTGGGCGCGCCCTCCCCCCTCGTGGCCGCCTCGTTTCTTCCCTGACGTGTACTCCAAGTCTTCTGTATTGTATTTGTCCCAAAAAATGACTCTCCCGAAGGTTTCATTCCGTTTGGGCTCTGTTTAATATTCCTTTTCTGTGAAACACTGAAATAGGCAAAAACCAACAATTTGCACTGGGCCTTGGGTTAGTAGGTTAGTCCCAAAAATAATATAAAAGTGCGCAATAAAGCCCATTAAACATCCAAAACAGATAATATAATAGCATGGAACAATAAAAAATTATAGATACGTTGGAGACGTATCAAGCATCCCCAGGCTTAATTCCTTCTCGTCCTCGAGTAGGTAAATGATTAATACAGAATTTTTGATGTGGAATGCTACCCAACATAATGCTCAATGTAATTTTATTTATTGTGGCATGAATGTTAAGATCCGAAAGATTCAAGACAAAGGTTTATATTGACATAAGAATAATAATACTTCATGCATACTAACAAAGCAATTATGTCTTCTCAAAAAAGCATGGCCAAAGAAAGTTCATCCCTACAAAATCATATAGTTTGGCTATGTTCCATCTTCGTCACACAAAATACTCAAATCATGCATAACCCCAGTTTCAGCCAAGCAATTGTTTCATCCTTAAATTTTTTCAAACTTTTTCAACTTTCACGCAATACATGAGTGTGAGCCATGGATATAGCACTATAGGTGGAATAGAGTGGTGGTTGTGGAGAAGAAAAAAGAGGAAGATGGTCTCACATCAACTAGGCGTATCAATGGGCTATGGAGATGCCAATCAATAGACATCAATGTGAGTGAGTAGGGATTGCCATGCAACGGATGCACTAGAGCTATAAATGTATGAAAGCTCAACAAAAGAAACTAAGTGGGTGTGCATTCAACTTGCTTGCTCACGAAGACCTAGGGCATTTGAGGAAGCTGATGGTCGGAATACACAAGCCAAGTTCTATAATGAAAATTCCCACTATTATATGAAAGTGACAAAACAAGAGACTCTGTATCATGAAGATCATCGTGCTACTTTGAAGCACAAGTGTGTCAAAAGATAGTAGCATTGTCCCTTTTTTTCTTTTTTTGGACCTTCCTTTTTTTCTTTGGCCTTTCTTCCTTTTTTTCTCTTTTTTTTGGGACAATGCTCTAATAATGATGATCATCACACTTCCATTTAATTACAACTTAAAGATTACAACTCGATGCTAAAACAAAATATGACCTATATGAATGCCTCCGGCGGTGTACCGGGATATGCAATGAATCTAGAGCGACATGTATGAAAAATTATGCATGGTGGCCTTGCAACAAATACATAGTCAACTACATGATCATGCATGGCAATATGACAATGATGTAGCGTGTCATATGAACGGAACAGTGGAAAGTTGCATGGCAATATATCTTGGAATGGCTATGGAAATGCCATGATAGGTAGGTATGGTGGATCTTTTGAGGAAGGTATATGGTGGGTGTATGGCACCGGAGAAAGTTGCACGATACTAGAGAGGCTAGCAATGGCGGAAGGGTGAGAGTGCGTACAATCTATGGACTCAACATTAGTCATAAAGTACTCACATACTTGTTGCAAAAATTTACAAGTCATCAAAACAAAGTATTTAACGCATGCTCCTAGGGGAAGGGTTGGTAGGAGTTAACCATCGCGCGATCCCAACCTCCACACAAAGGATGACAATCAATGAAATACCTCATGCTTCACATTTGTCACACAACGGTTACCATACGTGCATGCTACGGGACTTGCAAACCTCAACACAAGTATTTCTCAAATTCACGATTACTCTACTAGCATGACTCTAATATCATCATCCTCATATCTCAAAACAATCATCAAGTATCAAACTTCTCATAATATTCAATGCACTTTTTATGAAAGTTTTTATTATACCCATCTTGGATGCCTATCATATTAGGACTAATTTTATAACCAAAGAAAATTACCATGCTGTTCTAAAGGACTCTCAGAATAATATAAGTGAAGCATGAGAGATCAATAATTTATATAAAATAAAACCACCACCATGCTCTAAAAAGATATAAGTGAAGCGCTAGAGCAAAACTTTCTAGCTCAAAAGATATAAGTGAAGCACATAGAGTATTCTAATAAATTCCGATTCATGTGTATCTCTATCAAAAGGTGTGTATAGCAAGGATGATTGTGGCAAACTAAAAAGCAAAGACTCAAATCATACATGACGCTCCAAGCAAAACACATATCATGTGGTGAATAAAAATATAGTCTCAAGTAAAGTTACCGATAGACGAAGACGAAAGAGGGGATGCCTTCCCGGGGCAACCCCAAGCTTAGGCTTTTGGTTGTCCTTGAATTTTACCTTGGGGTGCCTTGGGCATCCCCAAGCTTAGGCTCTTTCCACTCTTTGTTCCATAGTCCATCAAATCCTTACCCAAAAATTTGAAAACTTCGCAACACAAAACTTAGCGAAAATCTCATCATCTCCATTAGTATAAGAAAACAAACCACCAGTTTAAGGTTTTGGAAATATGCCCTAGAGGCAATAATAAAATGGTTATTATTATATTTCCTTGTTCATGATAATTGTCTATTATTCATGCTTTAATTGTATTATCCGGAAAGAGTAATACATGTGTGAATACATAGACCACAACATGTCCCTAGTGAGCCTCTAGTTGACTAGCTCATTGATCAACAGATGGTTACGGTTTCCTGACCATGGACATTGGATGTCATTGATTACGGGATCACATCATTAGGAGAATGATGTTATGGACAAGACCCAATCCTCAGCCTAGCACAAGATCGTGTAGTTCGTATGCTAAAGCTTTTCCAATGTCAATTATCTGTTCCTTAGACCATGAGGTTGTGCAACTCCCGGATACCGTAGGATTACTTTGGGTGTGCCAAACGTCACAACGCAACTGGGTGGCTATAAAGGTACACTACGGGTATCCCCAAAAGTATCTATTGGGTTGGCACGAATCGAGACTGGGATTTGTCACTCCGTATGACGAAGAGGTATCTCTAGGCCCACTCGATAAGACATCGTCGTAATGAGCTCAATGTGACTAAGGGGTTGGTCACGGGATGATGTGTTACCGAACAAGTAAAGAGACTTGCTATAACGAGATTGAAAAAGGTATCGGTATACCGACGATCGAATCTCGGGCAAGTACTATAGTGATAGACAAAGGGAATCGTATACGGGATTGAGTGAATCCTTGACATCATGGTTCATCCGATGAGATCATCATGAAACATGTGGGACCCAACATGGGTATCCAGATCCCATTGTTGGTTATTGGCCGGAGATATGTCTTGGTCATGACTGCATGGTTCCAGAACCCGTAGGGTCTACACACTTAAGATTCGATGACGCTAGGGTTATAGGGAATAGATGTACGTGGTTACCGAATGTTGTTCGGAGTCCCGGATGAGATCCAGGACGTCACGAGGAGTTCCGGAATGGTCCGGAGGTAAAGATTTATATATGGGAAGTCATCATACGGTCATCGGAATAATTCGGGGGGTTACTGGTATTGTACCTGGACCACCGAAGGGGTTCCGGCGGTCCACCAGGAGGGTCCACCTTCCCCGGAGGGCCCAATGGGCTGTATGTGGAGAGGGACCAGCCCCTATGTGGGCTGGGAGCCTCCCCCCTAGGGCCCATGCGCCTAGGGTTTGGGGAGAAACCCTAAGGGGGCGCCCCCTTGCCTTGGGCGGCAAGGCACCCCCCTGGCCGCCGCCCCCTCCTCAGATTGGATCTGAGGGGGCCGGCCCCCCTCTCCCTTTCCCCTATATATATGTGGAGGGTGGGAGGGCAGCCGCACCCAAGCCCTAGCGCAGCCCCCCCCCCTCTCCCAACTACTCCTCCTCTCACGCGGTGCTTGGCGAAGCCCTGCAGGATTCCCACGCTCCTCCATCACCACCACGCCGTCGTGCTACTGCTGGACAGAGTCTTCCCAACCTCTGCCTCTCTCCTTGCTGGATCAAGGCGTGGGAGACGTCACCGGCTGCATGTGTGTTGAACGCGGAGGCACCATTGTTCGGTTCTTAGATCGGAATTGGCCGCGATCTGAATCGCTTTGCGTATGACTCCACTGACGCATTCTTGCAATGCTTCCGCATCGCGATCATCAAAGGTATGAAGATGCACTCCCCTCTCATTGCTAGTAATCTCAATAGATAGATCTTGGTGATGCGTAGGGAATTTTTTTTGAATTTCTGCAATGATCCCCAACATAAGGTACTGTAATGAACTCATTATTTATTTATATTGGTGTTAAATCTACTGTATTCCAACTTCTCTATGATTCATACCCCCCGATACTACTCACAGATTCATCAAAATAAGCAAACAACACACAAAAAACAGAATCTGTCAAAAACAGAATATACTATAGCAATCTATAACTTTTGAATACTTATGTAACTCTAATTTAAATTGGTGGACATGAGGAATTTGTCTATTAATCATTTACAAAAAGAATCAAGTTAAAATCACTCTCCAGTAAAAAATGGTAGCTATTCTCGTGAGTGCAAAAGCTTCTGTTTTTTACAGCAAGATAGCAAGACTTCACCCAAGTCTTCCCAAAGGTTCTACTTGGCACAAACACTAATTAAAACACAAAACCACATCTAACCAGAAGCTGGATGAATTATTTATTACTAAACATAAGTAAAAGCAAAGAAAATAAAATTGGGTTGCCTCCCAACAAGCGCTATCGTTTAACGCCCCTAGCTAGGCATATATAATTCAATGATGCTCACATGAAAGATAAGAATTGAAGGACAAAGAGAGCATCATAAAATACGTGACAAACCAATATAAGTCTAACATACTGTCACACCCTGCATTTTGTAACATGTTATTTGCATCAATGAAGCATGAAAATTTGGACCAGCAATTTTTTTTGGCATCATTTGGCTTTTATTTGGAATTGAGTTTTTCTTCATATGTTTTTCATGTGCTCATTAAAGTCAACTATTACCTCTTGTAGAATTCATCTCCATACCCAAAACTTCTGCCCAATAATCATGCCAAGTGTTATATAGCAGTATAGTATTTTCTTAAAAATTTAATTTGGCCAAAATGCATTTTTAAAATTTAGTATTCCAAAAACCCCTGAATTGAGGTTTGCACTGCAAGTGCTTGCTTTAGGGTGAGAAAATTATTTCAAAAAGTATATTTGAGACCTAGTAGTCATAGGACTCCCAGAAACCACAAAAGTATAATTTTAAAAGTTATTTTCCTTGTCGGTGTACTAAAGTAGGGGTACCTTAGTATCCTGACTTGTGCACGGGCAGTAGCAGCGTCCCGTGGCAGGGCTTGCCACACGCCCGCCAAGGCTCGCTCTGGATCCTTTAGAGCCATTGAAGAACAAAGTATTCAAGTTAAAGAAACAAGACCCCGGCAAGAGGAGCTTGCCGGGAAGGCCGTACCAGGCTCAAGACCACCCCTTTGGCACAAGGCCTTGGCAAGAGGAGCTTGTCAGGAAGGCCAAACATGGCATTTCAGAAGACTTGCCGCAATGCTCCGCGCGACAGGTGTACTAAAGTAGGGGTACCTTAGTATCCCGACTTGTGCACGGGCAGTAGCAGCGTCCCGTGGCAGGGCTTGCCACACGCCTGCCAAGGCTCGCTCTGGATCCTTTAGAGCCATTCAAGAACAAAGTATTCAATTTAAAGAAACAAGACCCCGGCAAGAGGAGCTTGCCGGGAAGGCCGTACCAGGCTCAAGACCATCCCTTTGGCACAAGGCCCTGGCAATAGGAGCTTGTTAGGAAGGCCAAACATGGCATTTCAGAAGACTTGCCGCAACGCTCCGCGCGTCGCGGCAAGGCCCGGAGAGCGACAAGCTTCCGGGCGCGGCAAGGTAGCTACCGCGGCAAGGCGCTTGCCGCGGCAAGCTCCCACTACGTGCCCGCGCTCCAGCTCATCCTGCCACGCGTCGCCCTGGGGCCCTTCCAGGTGCACGTGGCGGAAGGCTGTGCAGCCTGGGGTACACCATGGCGAGCCGCGATGACGAGGCCACCTTCGTGGCGAACGGAGACGCCCTAACGGACACTTTTTGCACTGTTTGGGGGCGACGGCGACGGGCATTCAATGCCCTTGTCCCCTGCCGTCAGGGTTAGGTATTGACCACTGTACATACACTATTCCAACTACTACCGTTTTTACATCTCTACCCTCATCTACGTTGCCACCTGTCGGTGACCCCTTCGACCTATAAAAGGAGGCCCATGCGCAACGTAGAGGGGGTTCCGATCCTTGATCACTCTCACGCTCGGTGTAGCTACCAACCAGCTCTGTAGCTCTTCGTGCTCCCGAGCCAAGAACACAATACAACCAAGGCAGGTGTAGGGTTTTAGACATCCGTGCGGCCCGAACCTGGGTAAACTGCTCGCGTGCTCGCCTCGATCCGCTCTTCGTGCGCCCTCCGCTCCCTTGCCGTACCGAAAAGGGGCTCCGGTCCCATAGGTGTTCGTGGGCGATTGATGTCTACACACGCTTCTACTCTTGTAGACTATGTTGGGCCTCCAAGCGCAGAGGTTTGTAGGACAGCAGAAATTTCCCTCAAGTGGATGACCTAAGGTTTATCGAACTCAGGGAAGTAGAGGTTGAAGATGGTCTCTCTCAAGCAACCCTGCAACTAAGATACAAGAAGTCTCTTGTGTCCCCAACACACCTAATACACTTGTTAGATGTATAGGTGCACCAGTTTGGCGAAGAGATGTTAAATGGCAAGTGATATGGATGGCAAAACAAAGTAATATAAATCTGTAATAAAAAGTGCAGCAAGCAAACAAGTGGTAAACGTGAACACAAATGGTATTGCAATGGTGGAAACAAGGCCTAGGTTTCATACTTTCACTAGTGGCAACTCCCAACAACATTAACATAATCGAATCTCATGATATTTCCCATAAAACATGCAATGGAGACGCACCCGGAGGTCATTCCTTCGTGGTCAAGAGAGGACGAGAATTATGTAGGGCTACAAAAGAACACCTCAAAGTTCGTAGTTCTCAATCTAAGGATTTCCCAATGTCACCGCGGCCATCCAAAGAGAGTCCCACAATCACCACAACATATCTAAAGGATAGTCAAAGACAAGCACCAAGAGACTCTCAATCTTCAATCAACACACAAGAGAGGAAATCACTCATGAAAATATTTTTCTAATCCATGTCCAATAGACCGCTGTCACCTTGGTCTCGGGGATTATACTAGATAAAGACAAGTGAATACATCAATCCAATACATAGAGGAAGGGGAAATATCATGGGATCACCCTAGATTAACATAGCCTATGATCACAACGAAGATCACATCATGGGAGAGAGAGATAACCACATAGCTACACGTACGAGCCCTCGGCCCCGGAGAAGACTACTCACACATGGACATGGTGAGGAGGATCTTGATGGTGGTGTTGATGGAGAGGTGCAGCCCCGCGAGGAGGCGGCGGCCGCCGGCGGCCACGGAGGCGGCGGCGGCGAGGAGGAGACGGCGGCGGCCCTAGGGGCGGCGGCGGCCCTAGGGGCAGCGGCTCCTTGGCCCCCCTTCTTCCTTGTGGATGGTGCTGCAATGGTGCTGGTCCTTCCCTACAAGACGGCGGCTTGGGAGGAGGAAAATTCGTGGCCCTTGGTGAGCTAGGTTTCCTCTCTTTATATAGACTCTCGGATTCCCGTCATCAGATTTTGGGCCTCAGTAAAATGGTCTTTACTCGGCCGCCCGGACTCCGATTTGGACGAATTTTACATCCAGAAGCATCGCCTCGAAATTCCCCACAACTTTCGCAACTAGACTTTTTCCGTTTGACATTGTCTTCGGGCCGGAACGTGACCATCTTTAAAAAACGTTCTCAGACAGATTTCAGGAAAGTCAGAGTCCTACTCCAATACGACTCCTTTTGCGTTTTTGTCAATTTCCAAGTAATTCCTACATAATAAAGTGTAAAACAAGAACATTGTGCACTTTTGCAATCATTAGTAGGTTAGTCCAAATATGATCAAAAGTGTATGGAAGTGCATAAATATCATAGCAATATCACACAAAAAAGGCATGGAGCAAGCAGAGATTATAGATACGTTTTGGACGTATCAACATCCCCAAGCTTAATTCCTGCTCGTCCTCGAGTAGGTAAATGATAACAAGCATAATTTCTGTGGTGACATGCTATTAACCATATAAGGATTTTTCGTAGTCACATGACAAGTGCTTACTGAGACAATGAATCTGTAGTAATTAAGTTGCTCCTGAGAGAATCACAAAGAACTGAAAGTTTTACAATATGATACTGAAACACTCAAATAGATTTGTAATGAGCATGGTGTGCAAATATGACAAAGTGATATCTCGCTTGCCCCCTTTATTGAAGCAAAACATAAATGCAGGGGCACCTCCAAGGTTTAAGTGACGACTAGATACAATGATTTCAGAATAAACGATATCATAATCATGCAAAAGACAATGCTACTTTGGGACAATGCACATTACACTCAAAATGACAATCATGCTCTCAGTAGTTGGTGCTTTTAAAAGAAGGTGGAGACTCTCGAACCGTGGCTTTTGTTGGCAAGGTTGAAAACCCGTAGTCGGAAACAAAGACAAAACATGTACCAGAGCTCTTGGTTTTAAAACAGAGGTAATAATTTATTTTAGATCATGCATGTTTCGTCAACGAATGCTAGCAGACAACTCAATAACTTTTCGAGATGGACAAGTTTCGAGAAACGGCTCCCGAATGAGGACGATCACATCCTCTTAATCTCCTTTGTTTATCACTGCCAAAGTTTTCTGATTTCTCATGAACAAAGCGTGAAGGAGGGTATTCCAATAACACATTGGGAACTCCCCAGTTATTTGAGACTAACCATAAGAAAACATGAATTACTAAGCGCCATCATGCACGTAGCATCTTTATCATAGACATATCAACCAATGCAACGGAAGCAAACTCTCTTAATAAGGTGATCATGGTAATTAAGGAGAGTTCAAGCAACCAACTAAACAAAAGCTCTTGAAAAGATAAGCATGAAAGCTAAGAGCTGAACATGATAGTAGCTATTAAAAGACAAAGAACACACAGCAAGGATAGACATGAAAATTCTATGTTATGTTCTAGGTAGAAGTGGAGCGTGTTTCTCTCCCACATAAAGAAAGCTGAGTTCCGACTTGTTAGGAAAAACTAAAGAAAACTAAAAGCAAGACGCTCCAAGCATAGCACATAACACATGAAGTGATTAAAATATAGTGGAACGAAAGACGAACTGATAATGTTGATGGAGAAGGGGATGCACGGGGGCATCCCCAAGATTAGACGCTTGAGTCTCCTTGAATATTTCTTGGGGGTGCATGGGGGCATCCCCAAGCTTGAGCGCTTGACACTCCTGAATCTTTTTATTATCTTCCCTCGCACACTTGAAAACTCCCTTCATACATAACTCATCATAATCTGATTAGCGAGGTTAGTACCCATAATAAAATAATTATACCTTGCTGGAAATAAAGATATTCTTGAAGGTCTACTGTTTCTCAAGATTGCCAAAAGGTTTTTGCAAAGAAAAAGCAAGCTCTTGGTTTGCAAAATGAAGGAAAAGAAAAACAGGACATAATCTGTGAAAAACAGAACATCAGGTAGTAATTGATTTTTCCGGGGCAATTCTGCAACTCTAATCAAAATACTCAAAACAGACACACGAAAGACAATTATATAGAGCACGCTGTCGAAAAAATTCAGACCAAAAAGATGATCTGGTGATTTTATACGAATTTTTCTATCCAAGGACAGAATCTGTTTCCTGGACAACACGTCACAACTTTTGAACTTTCTTGCAATCAGAGGCTAAACTTGGCACAAAGCTGAAAAATAAAGATACAATGATGTTGTTGCAGTAGTAACAAACATCAAGACCACTAAAACTGAAAGTAAACATAACAAGGGTTGTCTCCCTAGAGCTCTTTCTTTATAGCCATAAAGATAGGCTTAAGACTTTAATGATGCTCTCATAGGAATAAGAGCTGAAGAACAAAAGAGAGCATCAAGAAGCAAATACCAAACACATTTAAGCCTAACATGCTTCCTATGCATAGGAATTTTGCAATAGAATAATTCATTGAAGCACAAAGCAACTAGCATAGGAAGGCAAAACAAGCATAACTTCAAAATATTCACCATAAAGAGAGGGAACTTCTTACTATTAAGATATTTAGAACCAAGTCTCCCTCTCTCATTATAAATTTCAGTGGCATCATGGATGAACTCAACAATATAAGCTTCACGTAAAGCATTGTTACCATGATCCACATGCAAAAAGGAACTCTCACTCTCCACATAAGCATAATCTTTCTCATTGGTAATAGTGGGAGTAGGACTATCATAAACAACTTGAACACTATAGATTGCTTGTGTATTAGGAGGGTGGTATTCAACAAGGGAGTAATTCCCTCCATGATTATGACAAGTTTCATAAGGATAATTTCTCCTTAGGTCATAGGTACCTTTATAATCACTATAGGTTGGAGTTATGACATCATCATAGTAGAGAAGAGCATTATCATTGCTAGCAACTATATTTGTAATCATGTTGTCTTTATTCTTACTAGCAAAATAATTATCAATTATCACATCACTAGTGGGTAAAGGGTTTGCAATTCTATCATCCCCAAGCTTAGACCTTCCCATATCATCACTTTCAGAGTTGGTACCAAAAAGATTTTCAAGATCATAAGTAGCATTATCATCATTTTCCCAATCACAATAAGTAACATGCATATCATAATCAAAATCATCTTCAATAGTACCTACGGACGTATCATCAAGATGATAATTAAGGTAATAAACTTGACCTTCTTCTTTAAACTTACAATCGTTAGGATAAAAGTTGATGGGAGGAATATGCTCAGGCCAGGTTGATACCCATTCTTCTTCTTTCTTGCTCCTCTTCCTCCTCCTCTTCTTTTTCTTCTTCTTAACCTTAGGAGGGAGTGGTTGGAGATGAAGCTTCTCCACATATCCTGGTTTATCATTAGAAACAATAGGGGAAACTTGGGAGAAACTCTCCTTTTTATTAGCAGAAATATAAGAGACTTTTTTATACTTTGGTAAAGTTCCCTCCTTTATAATCTTACCTATGTAATCATTTTCATGGCAATTAACAACACAATAGAGATGATAATTTTGCAAAGTGTTTTTTATTCCTATGGCATTAACATCTAGCCATGAAGTCTTTTCTGATAACTCTTCACACATCAAAAATAACATAAGCTCATCATAAAGATCAGAGGTGATCATGTTATCACACAACCGGTTAACAGTTATGTTTTGAAAGTTCATGCATTGAAAATTAAAGTGACCCTCTATACGGCAAAGTTCACAAGTAAAAGGATAAAGGTCACACAATTCTCTAGCAATTTCATTTAAATCAATGACCCAAGTGATTGTTCTTTCATGCTTATGTTGCTTACAATACTTCTCTTCTTCAATCATAGGCCTTTCACAAGGTCTATCCACTCCACAAAAATTAACATGCTTATATAAAACTTCATTTTTAGGAATTGGATCATGCATGTTGCAATCATCATGAACAATTTCATTTTCTTTGCAAGTCTCTTTAAAAGGTTTATGATACTTGATCCAATCCTCCTTAGGCATATTAAGATGTGAAGCAAAAGATTTGAGGAAATCAACAAGGAGTTGAGAATCAAGCCCAAACTTAGCACTAAACTTATTAAAAGTTGTAGTTTCAACAAAGGACTTAATGCAATCATACTCATAAATTATACCTGACTCTTTACCTTTGTCGATCTCCCAATCTTCAATGTTGCGTTGAATTCTTTCAAGGAGTTCCCATTTAGCATCAATCTTTTTGTTTGTGAAAGAACCCATAGAGGAAGCGTCGAGCAAATCTTTATCCTGTCGAGAAAGCCTCGCATAGAAATTAGTAATAATCATATCTTTGGGGAGCCCATGGTTAGGACATTTTAGCATTAACATTTTCAGTCTCCCCCAAGCTTGAGCTATGCTCTCTTCGTCATGAGGATAAAAATTATAAACATAATTCCTATTCTCATGGACTTCATCAAGAGGATAAAACTTGGAGTAAAAGAGAGACTGGACCTCTTCCCACTCCAGCAGGTGAGAGTCATTTAGTAGCCTATACCATTCCAATGCTTTTCCTTTCAGTGACAAGGCAAATAATTTCCTCATGAGAAACTCCCTTGATACACCTGCAAGCTTAAATAATGAACATAGTTGTGACAGATATAGCAAGTGTTCACCGGGATTTCTGTCTCCTGCATAACGATCAGCCAAAACATAATCGATAGTACCAGCTGGTATTTTATAGGGCACAATTTCAGTAGGGGGAGGAGCAACCACCACAGGTGTGGGGCGTCTTCCCGCAAGCAACGATCCAATAGCAAGGTTGTCCATAAGCATAACTAGTGAAATAAAAACAAGAAACAAAAAGATTTAATTGCAAGATCTAAAGATATACCTTCAAGCGCTCATCTCCCCAGCAACGGCTCCAAAAATAGCTTGATGTCTACACACGCTTCTACACTTGTAGACTATGTAGGGCCTCCAAGCGCAGAGGTTTGTAGGACAGCATCAATTTCCCTCAAGTGGATGACCTAAGGTTTATCGAACTCAGGGAAGTAGAGGTTGAAGATGGACTCTCTCAAGCAACCCTGCAACTAAGATACAAGAAGTCTCTTGTGTCCCCAACACACCTAATACACTTGTTAGATGTATAGGTGCACTAGTTCGGCGAAGAGATGTTAAATGGCAAGTGATATGGATGGCAAAACAAAGTAATATAAATCTGTAATAAAAAGTGCAGTAAGCAAACAAGTGGTAAACGTGAGCACAAATGGTATTGCAATGGTGGAAACAAGGCCTAGGCTTCATACTTTCAATAGTGGCAACTCCCAACAACATTAACATAATCGAATCTCATGATATTTGCCATAAAACATGCAATGGAGACGCACCCGGAGATCATTCCTTCGTGGTCAAGAGAGGACGAGAATTATGTAGGGCTACAAAAGCACACCTCAAAGTTCGTAGTTCTCAATCTAAGGATTTCCCAATGTCACCGCGGCCATCCAAAAAGAGTCCCACAATCACCACAACATATCTAAAGGATAGTCAAAGACAAGCACCAAGAGACTCTCAATCTTCAATCAACACACAAGAGAGGAAATCACTAATGAAAATATTTTTCTAATCCATGTCCAATAGACCGCTGTCACCTTGGTCTCGGGGATTATACTAGATAAAGACAAGTGAATACATCAATCCAATACAAAGAGGAAGGGGAAATATAATGGGATCACCCTAGATTAACATAGCCTATGATCACAACGAAGATCACATCATGGGAGAGAGAGATAACCACATAGCTACACCTACGAGCCCTTGGCCCCGGAGAAGACTACTCACACATGGACATGGTGAGGAGGATCTTGATGGTGGTGTTGATGGAGAGGTGCAGCCCCGCGAGGAGGCGGCGGCCGGCGGCGGCCACGGAGGCGGCGGCGGCGAGGAGGAGACGGCGGCGGCCCTAGGGGGCGGCGGCGGCCCTAGGGGAAGCAGCTCCTTGGCCCCCCTTCTTCCTTGTGGATGGTGCTGCAATGGTGCTGGTCCTCCCCTCCAAGACGGCGGCTTGGGAGGAGGAAAATTTGTGGCCCTTGGTGACCTAGGTTTCCTCTCTTTATATAGACTCTCGGATTCCCGTCATCAGATTTTGGGCCTCAGTAAAACGGGCTTTACTCGGCCGTCCGGACTCCGTTTTGGACGAATTTTATATCCAGAAGCATCGCCTCGAAATTCCCCACAACTTTCGCAACTAGTCTTTTTCCGTTTGACGTCGTTTTCGGGCCGGAACGTGACCATATTTAAAAATCGTTCTCAGACAGATTTCAGGAAAGTCAGAGTCCTACTCCAATACGACTCCTTTTGCGTTTTTGTCAAATTCCAAGTAATTCCTACACAATAAAGTGTAAAACAAGAATATTGTGGACTTTTGCAACCATTAGTAGGTTAGTCCAAATATGATCAAAAGTGTATGGAAGTGCATAAATATCATAGCAATATCACACAAAAAAGGCATGGAGCAAGCAGAAATTATAGATACGTTTTGGACATATCAGCGATCAGTTTCCCCGACATCTTTGGCGCGCAAGGTAGGGGGCGTCGAGGTTGCGCGAACCTAATCCGGCGTTCACGCGGGCGGAATCTTCAGCAGCTTCATCAACTTCATCAACTTCATCGACATGCCGCCGAAGAAGAAGGCTTCGGAGGTAGGAGGCCCGTCTGTGTCGATCCCGCCACCACCGGAACCAACGGTTGGTGGGGTAGACGCAGGCGGAAGGACGGACGCCGGCGAGGAAACTCACGGCGCCGCCAAATCCAAGGACAAGACGGACGACCGGGAGCTTTCCAATGCCTCGGCGTCCGTGCACGCGCCACGCCCCTCTCAGGAGGTGCCGGACCGGCAGCGACGTGGTACACAAGGTACCATCCGCTTGCTGGGCCAAGGTCAAGTTGGTGGGTCGCGGGATGCTCAAGGCCAACGCGCTGGCACGAGCAAGGCGCGGTCGCCGGGACGAGACCCTGCTCCTTCTAACGCAGTTAGAAGTCCGAGCATATCTCGTTCCTCGTACCGCTCGCCACCGCTCCCCTCCACTCCAGCAGAAGCTCTAGCTCGAGCTCAGCTGCTCCTCGATTGCCCTCCAGCGGCGGACAAGGCCGAAGACTGGAGGGCCACCATCCAAAGCCTCATCGCCTTCGCCAACAACGACACGCCGCAGCAGACGACGACGTCGCGGCCGCGGCAAGTCAGCCAGGCACGGGCTGACGGGGACAAGACCGCCGGGGACAAGACAGCCGGGGGTGCAATTACCGTGCACTCCCCGCCCCGAAGGCCAAAGTCGCCGACTCGCCGGATCAACATCGACGACGACTCCACGACGTCGTCGGATCCACGAGCTCGCCGCGATCAACGCCAAGTCCTCGACGACAGACGACAAGAAGACGCTCGAACCCGCATCGAGCGTCGAAGAGAAGCGCGACGACAGTCCGACCAGCGCGCTGGGCCCGCTGTCGACATGCACGCGCCCGGAAAACCAGGCGATTTGCCGTACGCGGCGGGTTGCCCTGCGTTCACCCGCGAGCTGCGGCAAGTCCAGTGGCCCAGCATGAGGAACTTCAAGCCCGACGTGCCCGAGAAGTACGACGGCAAGACCCATCCCTCAGAGTTCCTCAGCATCTACACCATCGCAGTGCAGGCTGCCGGGGGACGCGACGAGAAGATATTAGCGAACTACTTCCCGCTCGTGCTCAAGCCGAACGTCAGATCTTGGCTCATGCACTTGCCGGAGAACTCCATCTCTTCTTGGGCTGACCCGTGCCACCAGTTTGTCGGCGCCTTTACGGGCGGCCACAAGCCCCATGGCCAGGAGAGCGACCTGCATATACTTGCCCAGAAGGAAGGAGAGTCCCTGCGAAAGTACATCCAAAGATTAAGCAGTGTCCAGCACAACATCCCGGACGTCCACCCTGCCGCGGTTATTAGCGCGTTCCACCAGAACGTGCGTAACCGCCGCATGAGGGAGGAAATAGCGATGTGCAAGATACGAGACGTCAGTGAGCTTTATGCCCTGGCCGACAAGTGCGCACGCGCTGAAGAGGGGAGGAGACTCCCCGGAGAGGATACCGGAGCAGGAGGAACAGACAGTGAGGATGCCGCACCGGCAAGGAAGAACCGGCGGCGGAACAATAAGAAGAAGAAGAACAAGGAAGTACTGGCCGTCGAGCAGTCCGGCAAGGAGGCTGGCACTAAGAAAGCTCAGGCTAGTGGCTCCGGCAAGGAAGCCACCACTATAGCGGCCGCCGACAAGCAGGACGGCTCCGACAAGCAGTACTGCAAGATCCACCGCACCAAGGGCCACGATCTCCAGAACTGCAAAAGGGTCGAGTACCTCGTCGAACAGTAGAAGGCTGAGTACGAGCGACGCGACAAAGAGAAGGCCCAGGGAGGTGGAGGAGAGACCGGCAAGAAGCGGCCATTCAATGGCCGGGGAGGACGTCGCGGGAAGGCCAAGCAGCGGCAAGGAGATAGACCTCCCCGTGGTCGCGACAAGGACGAAGACAAAGACGACGATGAAGACATGGATGACGGAGATAACAGCGAGCAGGAGTTCCAGAAAACCACAGAAGTTCTGTGCGTCGATGGAGGGGCCTCTCTGCATACTTCCCACCGCCAACTCAAACAATGGATGCGGGAAGTTAATGCAGCAGAGCCACCCGTCGAGTCGCGCAAACTCCTGAAGTGGTCCAGCACGCCCATCATCTTCGACATTGAGGATCACCCTGACCGTACAACTACGGTCGTGTGTTTGCCGATGTTGGTTTCGCCAACCATCCGCAACCTGAAGGTCACCAAGATGCTGGTTGACGGCGGGGCCGGCCTGAACCTGATCTCCTCTGCTGTGGTCAGGAAACTGCAGATCCCCGACAGCGAGCTTGAGGAAACCAGAACTTTCCAAGGAATTAACCCGGGAAGGAGCAAGCCGAAGGGGAAGATCACCCTGCCAGTAACCTTTGGCGGAGAGCTGAATTTCAGAACTGAGAGGATCACCTTCGACGTTGCCGATATCCCATTGCCATACAATGGGATACTTGGCCGTCCGACGCTCGCCAAGTTCATGGCAGCCTCCCATTACGCCTATAACATGCTCAAGATGCCGGGCCCGATAAGCGTCATCTTTGTTCCCGGCGACAAGAAGGACGCGCTTATCTGCGCCGACAAGATTTACCGGGACGCAGCAGCCGCAACGGATAGCAAAACACTTGCCGCTGAAGCTCCCGGGGGGAACAACAAGACCAAGTCCGGCAAGAGCTCTGGGGCCCACTCCGGCAAACGCACCTCTTCGGAGTGCTGCGCTGCCGTCGAGGACGCACCACCGAGCTCCACCGGCAAGTGCAAGAAGGGAATGGCAGCTCCACCTGCAACCGAGAAGGTGTCCACAAAGGAGGACGGCACTGGTGGTACTTTCACCATCAGTGCCACACTCGATCCTAAATAGGAAAGCGCGCTCGTTGCTTTCCTGCGGGCGAATGTCGACGTGTTCGCATGGCAACCGTCTGACATCCCCGGCGTTCCCAGGAAAGTAATTGAGCACAAGCTTGCCGTTGTTCCTCACACGCGGCCCGTCAAGCAGAAGGTCAGGAAGCAAGCAGTGGAGCGCCAAGAGTTTATCGCTGAAGAAATCAAGAAGTTGGAAGCAGCAGGCCTTGTTAGAGGTGTACTTCATCCCACGTGGCTGGCCAACCCTGTTGTCGTGCGCAAAGCTAATGGGAAGTGAAGGCTTTGCATAGACTTCACCGATGTGAATAAAGCTTGTCCCAAAGATCCATTTCCCTTGCCGCGCATTGACCAGATCGTTGACTCCACGGCTGGATGTGAGTTGCTTTCGTTCCTTGATGCATACTCCAGATACCACCAGATATTTATGGCTGAAGAGGATGAAGAGAAGACCGCGTTCATTACTCCATGTGGCACTTACTGCTTTATACGCATGCCCTTTGGATTGAAGAACGCCGGTTCAACGTTTGCGAGGGTAGTCCACACTGCTTTTGAGCCACACATACACAGGAACGTAGAAGCTTACATGGATGATATAGTGGTTAAGAACAAGGACAAGGATACCCTGATTCAAGACTTAGATGAAACTTTTGCGAATCTGCGCAAGATACAACTCAAGCTTAACCCCGAGAAGTGCGTGTTCGGAGTCCCCTCAGGCAAGCTTCTCGGGTTCTTTGTGTCTCAGAGGGGGATTGAAGCCAATCCCGACAAGATCAAAGCCATCGAGCAGATCGAAGCTCCAAAGCGCGTCAAAGATGTACGAAGGCTTGCCGGATGCGTGGCTGCTCTCAGCAGGTTCATTTCTAAGTCCGCAGAACGCGCCCTGCCGTTTTTCAAAATCTTGAAAAAGGCGGGTCCAATGAGATGGACTCCGGAAGCGGAGGCAGCGCTGCAGGACTTGAAAGGATACCTATCCTCCACTCCAATACTTGTCGCACCTAGGCCGCAAGAGAATTTGCTGCAGTACTTAGCAGCAACCAATCAAGTGGTTAGTGCTGCGTTGGTAGCGGAAAGGGAGGCAGATGAGGAGCCTACAGCCCCGACAAGCACATCCAGCGACAAGCAGGGGGCTTCCCCGACAAGCTCCGGCCCCGACAAGGATGAGTCTGCGCAGATGCAAGCCGAGGTGCGGAAGAAGATGGTGCAGCACCCAGTTTATTTTGTTAGCTCCCTCTTGCAGGGGGCTAGGTCAAGATACTCAGGGGTGCAGAAGTTGCTTTTCGGCCTCCTTATGGCCTCGAGAAAGCTGCGCCACTACTTCCAAGCACATGAGATAACAGTGGTCACTCGCTTTCCGCTGAAGAGGATATTACAAAATCCAGAAGCAACAGGCAGGATTGTCGAGTGGGCACTGGAACTGTCAAGCTTTGGTCTTAAGTTTGAAAGTACTTCAACTATCCAGAGCAGAGCATTGGCAGAGTTCATAGCAGAATGGACACCAACGCCAGACGAAGAGATTCCAGAGACAAACATCCCCGTCAAGGAAGCAAGCAAAGAATGGATAATGTACTTTGATGGTGCCTTCTCGCTGCAAGGCGCCGGCGCTGGCGTGCTGCTTGTCACGCCCACCGGCGAGCACCTCAAGTACGTCGTCCAGATGCACTTTCCCAAGGAGCAAGCAACAAATAATACTGCGGAGTATGAAGGTTTGCTTGCCGGCCTCAGAATCGCAGCTGAACTTGGGATCAAGAAGCTGATTGTGCGGGGAGACTCGCAGTTGGTTGTCCGTCAAGTGAACAAGAGCTACCAGAGCCCATTGATGGAAGCTTACGTCGACGAAGTGAGGAAACTTGAAGAACACTTTGAAGGCTTGCAGATGGAGCATGTTCCAAGAGCTCAAAATGACATCGCAGATGGCCAGTCAACGTGTGCTGCACAAAAGCTACCTGTGGAACCAGGGATCTTTGTGCTCAAGTTAACTCAACCATCCGTTACACCATCAATTGGGCAAAGCAAGAAGAGAAAGTTGGTCTCCGGTGAATACTTGCCGGCGGATCTTCCTGAAGTCGCCGCCAAGGTCCCCAAGATCAACGACAAAATTGCTGAGGAACGGTCTGCTCCTGCAGACCCAAGGGTCTGTACAGTTGAAGCAGGCGTTCCCGACAAGCTTTGCCCCGGCAAGCTTGCCGGGGAGCGTCAAGCTCCGGCCGAGCCACAGGTTCTTGCCGTAGAAGCTAACGTTCCTGCAGCAGCACTGATGCCCTTAGTCCTTGTTGTTGAGCCTCAGGCTCCAGCATGGGCACAACAGATTGTCCATTTCCTTCAAACAGGAGAACTTCCCGAAGAAACAGAAGAAGCAGAAAGAATAACACGGCAGTCAAGCATGTATCAGTTCGTTGGCAATGAACTATACAGAAGAAGACTCAACGGTGTTAGACTGAAGTGCATTCCCCGGGAAGATGGCAAAAGCTGTTGGCAGTGATACATGGAGGCATATGTGGCCACCACATTGGCGCAAGAGCGCTTCCCGGCAAGGCGTTCCGGCAAGGTTTCTTTTGGCCAGAAGCCCTCCAAGATGCAACTGCACAAGTAACCAAGTGTGAAGCATGCCAGTTCCATGCCAAGCAAATACATCAGGCAGCTCAAGCTCTCCAGACGATCCCTTTGTCCTGGCCTTTTTCGGTCTGGGGGCTCGACATCCTCGGCCCCTTTCCCCGCGCAGTCGGGGGCTTTGAGTACTTGTACGTCGACATCGACAAGTTCACAAAGTGGCCGGAGGTGGAACCCGTGAGAAAGTTAACCGCACAATCAGCAGTCAAGTTCTTCAGGTCAATTGTTTGCCATTTTGGAATCCCTAACAGGATCATCACCGACAACGGCATGCAATTCACAAGTCGCACCTTCATGCAATACGTCCAAGACCTTGGCGCCAAGGTCTGCTTCGCTTATGTTGCCCACCCAAGGAGCAATGGTCAAGCGAAGAGGGCAAACGCTGAAGTGCTGCGCGGGCTCAAGACAAGAACTTTCGACAGACTACACAAATGCGGAAGAAACTGGATTGAAGAGTTGCCGGTGGCTCTTTGGTCAATCAGGACGACACCAAATCGAGCCACCGGGCAGACTCCCTTTGCTCTTTTCTATGGAGCAGAGGCAGTTCTCCCCACGGAACTCGTATACGGATCGCCTCGAGTGCTCGCTTACGATGAGCTCGAGCAAGAGCAGCTGCGGCAAGATGACGCACTGCTCCTCGAGGAGGACCGTCTTCAGGCTGCTGTACGAGCTGCTCGATACCAGCAAGCTTTGCGCTGCTACCATAGCCGCAAAGTTAAGGCCAGAAGTCTCGAGGAAGGCGACCTAGTTCTTTGGCGCGTTCAGTCCGCCAAGAATTCCAACAAGTTGACGCCGAAGTGGGAAGGCCCTTATCGGGTGAGACAAGTTACAAGGCCCGGCGCTGTCCGCCTTGAGACCGAAGAGGGCTTACCGATGAGCAACTCCTGGAACATTGAGCACCTTCGCAAGTTTCACCCATAAGGCGCGGTTGTCGTGATCCGTTCCGGCAACCACTTTTTGTACAAGTCTTGCTGCTGTTGCATGTAAACCTTTGTACAAAGTCGGGCGCAGACCCCGTGCATCCGTAAAGCTTTTGTGCCTTGCACAACTTGTCGTTTCATGCATTTTTCTCTTTTACTTGCATGTATTATATGACACCTCGTGCAACACACACCTCCGGTAAGCAATAACGAGCCGGAAGGCTCCATATCTATGTTTCCTCCCTTTCTCTTTTCTCTCAAGCAGAAGAAGGATTCCTCGCACACAAGTTTGCCGGGGGGGAAGGAGACAGTGGTATGGACCAAGTGCCGTTGAAGAAAGCCTCGCCTTGCCGGGAAACAGACCATATACAAAAGCTAAGTTACCAAAGTTTGAGCGTTCAAATTTTTAAATTTTTAAGTTATCTTCCTTGAACGATCGCACCTTGTATGGAAAACCTGTGCGCGGAGGAACCTACTCGTAGCTAGCCGCGCCATTATTTTGTTTCGAGCACGCTCAACGGCTTAAGTGTGATGCGACAAGTGTCGCACCCTTACTTCGTTTTCGAGTTCGCTCAACAACCTAAGTGTTTTGCGACTAGCTGCGACGAGGTTTCTTGCCGGTAACGGCGTTGCTAGCAGGCTGCTGAAGTTCCGCACTCAGCGCTTGCGGCAAGGGTCCCTTAGCCGGCAAGTTCCCTAAAAGCGTAGGGTAAAAGCATACAAGGCAAAGAAGTCAAGTAAAGGAAATAACACTGCGTTAACTACCCAAAATAGAGTTATATTACAAAAAGCGACTTGTCGCAGCACTAATAGATTCTTGTCCATGACATGGTTCACAGCGACAAGGGAAGCGGAAAGAAAACAGCCTAGTCTACGCGGTCGCCGTCGACTCTCCTAATCTTGCCCACCTTGGCCACGATGGGGGCGACGAGGGCCGTTAACGCCTCCTGGTCGGCGTCGGGCGGCAAGGTCCTGAGGACGTTCTCGAGGTTGAGCCCGGGGTTGCGGTAGACTATCTTCGTCAGCACCCTCTCCACGACTCCCGTGCAAAGCCTGCGCGCCTCGTTCGCCAGCTGCGTTGGGATCCTCTCCCGAAGCTGCTCGAGGGCCGGCGCTACTCCCCTGAAGAATAAGCTCAGCTTGGCGCTGTGAGGGAGGTTCGCGTCGGGGGAGTACCCGAGGTGCTCCGTCCCCAGCCCCGCCAACTCCCTGTCGATGTCAGCGGTGGCGGCGACGAGCTCCTCGGTCCACTGCTCCACCGTCGGCCTGAAGTTGTTTTGCGTGAGGGCGGCGCTGTCCAGCACTGCCCTCTCAGCCCGGAGGTCCTCCTTCAGCTTTGTCTCCCGGTTCCTGGCGCTATCGAGCGATGCAGTGAGGGTGGACTGCTTCAATTCCAAGTCCGTGACAGAATCCTTGGCGATGGCGAGCTCCTTGCCCTTGTAGGAGAGACGGACCTGCAGCTCCGAGTGGCTGTGGGCGTCTTTCTCCCTCTCCAACGTGAGCGCGGCAACCTTCTCCTCGCTCGTCCTCAAGTTGATCTCCAACTGTGCCACCCTCACCTCCAAGTCTCTCTTGGCGGTCTCTGCAACTGCAGCGGCGTCCCTCGCTTCCTGTAGAGCCCCGCCAATGGACTGCTCGCGCGCGGCAAGGTCGTCCTCGTGGCTGTCGAGGTCGACCTTCCGATGCGTTAGCTCTCCTTCCCGCCGGGACAGCTCCTCGGCGGCGAGTCGTTGCTGCTCCTCTGCTTCAGCCTTCTCGAGGATGAACGCTTGATGCGCCTCGGCGAGCTCCTCCCGCTCCTCCGCCAAGGATCGGAGGGCCGCCTGGTTGGCGGATCGGAGCTCTTCGGCGCGCTTCTCCAAGTCGACGCCCGCCTTGGCGGCCAGAGCCTCTCGAGACTCCAGCTTGGCCTGCCTGGCGCGGTACAGGGCCAGGAGCCTCCGCAGGAGTCGCTCCTCCTCGGGCTCACTACTGTTGTCGGGCGCGTCAATGAACTTTAGCCCGGCGGAGGCGAGGACTTCCCCATCAAAGACCTCTCCCTCAGCGGGCGCCCTTGGCGTAGATGCCCACGGGATCTGAATGAAGACCCCGTTCCCAGCCTCCAAGTAGGCGCCGGTTCCGGCCGCGGCAGCAGCACGGTCGGCGGTCGGCGCAGCGTCGAACGCTCCTGCGGCCTCAGGGCCGTCAGTGCGACCGCCGGTCCCCTCCTCCGCTGCCGCGTCGGCGGCTCTGGCTGCCTCTTCGACGACGGGCTCGTCGGTACCGACCGCCTCTTCGGTAGCCGCGGCATCACCAGCGTTGCCGCGCGCGGGCTCCTCGGTGGTGGCCTCTGTCTCCATAGGCTCTGGAGCGGATGAGTCTGAAGATAAAGAAAAAAAGAAGAAAGAAGAAAAACATTGTCAAGCAAATATCCAAAAAGAGAAGTTCAAGAGAAGAAAACTACAAGGGTTACCTGCGCGCGCCTCTTCTTCGACGAGGTCCCTCGCCGGGGGGTCCTCCCTCGGCGGCGTGGTAGTAGCCCCCGCCGGCGGAGGGCCGCTGGCGCCTTCCCTTGGCGGGGTGCTCACCCTTGGCGGGGAGCTCCCCCTTGGCAGGGTACTCGCCCTCGACGGAGTACCCGCCCTTGGCGGAGTATTCTCCCTCGCCGGGGAGCTCCTCCTTGGCGGAGAGGTCGGGGCGTGCGGCTCGTCGGGAGCAGTTTCTTTGCGCTCCTGAGGCTGCGGCTCCACTTCCGTACAAGTCAACAAACAGGCAAAAATATTAACAAGGATAGGAAGCCACACGCGCGCCCGACAAGCGAAGGAGTGAACAGACGACTCACGCTGGGGGCTGCTCTACGAAGCAGCTGGCTGATCCGGGAAGCCTGTTGCGGGCGCATCCCCTGCTGCTGCGATGGGCTCGTCCTCAAGGTCGACCACCGGGATCTTGGCCCTCTTCGCCACCCTTTGGGCCAGGGTGCTGGAAGACAGACATCAAACGGAATCAGACAAAGAAGATTCAAAACAAAGAGCAACAAACGAAGGAAACAAGAGTTGCAAGTACTTACTCTTCCTCCTCCTCGTCGGAACTGAGAACGGAGAAGTCGAAGTCTGCCTCACGCGGTCCGGCGCGAGGAGCTGCAGGAGTAGGCGCCCTCGGCCGCTTGCCGGGAGCGGGGTCGGTGGTCTGCGAAGACCCCGCTCTGGTCGTCGCCGAAGCCCGAGGGGCGGAAGGAGCAGTGGAGCCTGTGCGGGAAGACCCTCTTCCGGCCGCTGGAGAGGCGCGGGGCGCTCCCTTGACGGCTTTGCCCGCCGCGGTGGCGCGTGTCGGGCGGCGCTGCGGCCGCGGGGCCGCCGGGCGCTCCGCCACGACCGCAGCTTTGCGGGGGCGCCTCCTCGCTGGAGCTGGGGGACTTGCCGGTGGCGGTGAACTTCCCGAGGATGAAGAAGAGTCAAGGTTCAGAGACCCGCCCGAGTCTTCGGCAGAATCGCTCGATTCAGCGCCCTGCTTGGCGGGCTCGCTCGACTCTGTTCCTTGCCCGGTGGCCTCGCTCGTCTCGGCGGGTTGCCCGGCAGGCTTCAACAGTTTGAGGATCTCTTCCTCCTCGGCCCGACTCACCGCCTCCGCCGCCTCCGCCTCCTCCAAGGTATACCCAAACTCGCCCGCGGCCTCGGCTGCGGCTGCCTCCTCCAACCTGGTGGCGATATACGCCATCTCCCGGTCGGTGGTGTCGCGGGTGAGGCCCTTCTTCTCGTCGGGATCGATGGGCAGCTCCACCAAGTTATCGAAGAATGTTTGCACGGCTTCGTCAGAGGGCGCCAGCCAAGTGGGGTCAATCCCATGAGAGTCGCACCACGGCATCGCCGCGCGGATAGCGTTGAGCGACGAGTTATTGCATAGCGGGACTACGCCCCGCGGCAATGCAAACCACTCCGGGTGCTTGGCGTCGTGCTTAAATAGCTCGCGGAGCATCCCTTTGAGCTCCAGGACAGTGAAATTATAGTTGACGCCTGGGCGCAGCCTCATACAGTCTGCCACATTACAAAATTCCCAAGCAGGCCTCTTCCTCTCCTGCAAGGGGGCGATGCGGCGGTGAAGGAAATCAGCT
The DNA here is from genome assembly GCA_902687465.1 of Secale cereale. NCBI lineage: Eukaryota > Viridiplantae > Streptophyta > Magnoliopsida > Poales > Poaceae > Secale > Secale cereale. The sequence goes on from LR738716.1 coordinate 64,401,394, forward strand.
CCGACAGCCCCTACGGTGAGCTGGGCTTGCCGGAGGCGAAGGATCCTAGTGATGGCTATCTTCAGCTTGTCGTCCTCAGGGGCCAGATCGCTCCAGTCGTTGCCGCGCACTATTGCAGCTCGGCGCGGGGAAGTGAACTGCTTTGGGGCGTCCTCCATGATCCAGCACCAATTAGCCCTCCACTCCTCCCACTTGCCGCGGAGTTCCCCAGTCAAGTACGCCTCTTTCTTATGGAGCCTAAAGATCCAAGAGATCCCGCCGGATAAAGGAGAACCTGACTCTACTCGGGGCGTGAAATAATGGCGGAAGAGGGCTACGTTGGGGTACACCCCGACAAAGTTTTCGGACAGATGTGCGAAAACGGCCATGGTCAAGACAGCATTTGGGGTGAAATCAAGGAGGTGAAACCCGTAGGTATTCATGATATCGCAGAAGCAATGAAGCGGATGGGGGGGGGGGAACTGCCCCTGTTTCCCCTGCTTTTAAGGGGGGAAGGGGGGCGTTCCGCATTTCCCCCATTAAAGAAACAGGCCACGATCTCTCCCACGACGCCGCAATCGACGAGTGCCGTTAGGGAGAGACGCGGTGGATACGGAGTGGGATACGGCGCGCCGTGGGCCGCGTGTGCCCGTGCACTGTTTTGGGCCTGGCCCAACAGCGCTCGGCACCGTGTGTGGCCCAGGCCCGGGGGCTCCTGTCGGTGTACTAAAGTAGGGGTACCTTAGTATCCCGACTTGTGCACGGGCAGTAGCAGCGTCCCGTGGCAGGGCTTGCCACATGCCCGCCAAGGCTCGCTCTGGATCCTTTAGAGCCATTCAAAAACAAAGTATTCAAGTTAAAGAAACAAGACCTCGGCAAGAGGAGCTTGCCGGGAAGGCCGTACCAGGCTCAAGACCACCCCTTTGGCACAAGGCCCTGGCATGAGGAGCTTGTCAGGAAGGCCAAACATGGCATTTCAGAAGACTTGCCGCAACGCTCCGCGCGTCGCGGCAAGGCCCGGAGAGCGACAAGCTTCCGGGCACGGCAAGGTAGCGACCGCGGCAAGGCGCTTGCCGCAGCAAGCTCCCACTATGTGCCCACGCTCCAGCTCATCCGGCCACGCGTCGCCCTAGGGCCCTTCCAGGTGCACGTGGCGGAAGGCTGTGCAGCCTGGGGTACACAGTGGCGAGCCGCGATGACGAGGCCACCTTCGTGGCGAACGGAGACGCCCTAACGGACACTTTTTGCACTTTTGGGGGCGACGGCGACGGGCATTCAATGCCCTTGTCCCCTGCCGTCAGGGTTAGGTATAGACCACTATACATACACTATTCCAACTACTACCGTTTTTACATCTCTCCCCTCATCTACGTTGCCACCTGTCGGTGACCCCTTCGACCTATAAAAGGAGGCCCATGCGCAACGTAGAGGGGGTTCCGATCCTTGATCACTCTCACGCTCGGTGTAGCTAGCAAACAGCTCTGTAGCTCTTCGTGCTCCCGAGCCAAGAACACAATTCAACCAAGGCAGGAGTAGGGTTTTACGCATCCGTGCGGCCCAAACCTGGGTAAACTGCTCGCGTGCTCGCCTCGATCCGCTCTTCGTGCGCCCTCCGCTCCCTTGCCGTACCGAAAAGGGGCTCCGGTCCCATAGGTGTTCGTGGGCGATCAGTTTCCTCGACATTCCTATTTTATTTAAAAGCTTTTTCTTAAGGCCAGAAATGGTCTTTAATAGGGGAAAATTATTTTAGTATTTCAAAAATATTTGCCAAAATTCAGGGAGACTCATAGGACATATATTGTCCATATATAAGAGTTTCAACACTTGGTCATGTTCAAAATAATGTGCTAATCCCTCCAAAACCCTTTTTGGATATTTCAAGCTTTTGAAATATTTACAAAGGAAATATTTTCCGAAAATTCCAGGGAAATTCTATCATGTCATATATGACATATTTGATGATCTTGCCAAGCCCCATGCCTTGGGAAGCAAGATAACATCCTCAGAACCCTTCAAAACCATTCTGTCCATATTTGAAGTTTGAGCAGCTTTACATTGCCAAACTTATCCAAATACTCTCAAACTTGGTGCACATGCTAGAAAGGCCTAATAAGGCATCTAAACCAAATGGCACAAGATTTGGAGTAGGGTAACTTGATCAGAATACCCCAAAACCATTTCTGTTGAAATGCAAATTTGAACAACTTTACATTACCAACTTTTTATCTGGAGCTTCAAACTTTGTGGGCATGATCAATACCCCAAATAATGAAACTACACCAAGTGGTGCATCAAGGGGGGATGATTAGCTTGACTCAAACAAGATGAAGACATTTCTGTTGATTTCTAGGGTTCACCAAAGTTACATTGGCTAGTTTCTTCAGATGAGCCCAAATTTGGTGAAACACCCTATTTTCATATGACATTCAATCCTGTTAAGTGTCATGGCTAGTGGAGATCATTTGCTAGTCCAAAACTTGATCAAACACCTTCTGCTACTTTACCAAAACTATCTTCTTGACCACTTTTACCATTTACTTTTGCCTCAGCTTTCTACCACAGCTTCATATAGTTACAATCTACCTCCAGTAACTACCCCATGTCCACAGCTCCATGATTGAGGGGTGAAAACCCCAATTCACCCTGCTGGACAGCCAAGTTCTACCTAGTTACCAGCTTCCCTTCTCTCTCTCTGCATCTCCAGAGCATCCAAGGCCTCAGCTGAGACGTCTGCTTCGTGCTGGACCCCCAGACACGGCGGACACGCCCAGAGGGCCAATGGCATGCCATGTCATGCAATTCGCACGCTCCAGAGCGCGCTACAGTTCGCCCCCGCACTGTAGCTTCTCCCAATCCAGCACATCCGACCACCTCGTGCTCCTCCCTCGCGCCAGTAAATGCCCCTCGACGTCCGTGACCTCCCCCGGCGATGTCCCCCTCCTCCTCCTCCCTCCAGTGGCCGCCTTCGCACGCGCGCTGACCGCCCGCAACCTCCACTCGTCGGCCTCACACGCGCACGCTGTCTGGAGCCTTCCCCGCTCCTCCTCTCCCCTCTACTAGACGTGGACCTCGTCCACGATCATCCTTGACTCAAATGCAAGCGCCTGCATGGCCTCTGGCCTCGCCCGTGTCCTTGCCGGCGCACGAGTCCACGGTGGACCGTGGGCTCGGCTATATAAGCACGCCCGAGCCTCTCCAACGGCACCCAGCACCTCACCACACTCCGAGTAGCACGCCAGTACCACTCAATCGCCCCCAGAGAGCCTCAGTGCTCGGGATCGACCGGAGCTCCGCCGCGTCGGGCAGCCGAAGATCTCGCGGTACAGGCCCTCTCCGCTCCAACCCTTGCTCGATCTGGAACCGCCACACTCCACTGATGCTTTCCCTCTCTTCCCCCTCTCTGCAGCTGCCAGAATCGAGCTAGCCAGCAACCTCCCGACGCTCCTCCGCCGTCCCACCTCGCCGCCGATGAGCCAGGCTTCTCCGGCGGGCCGCACCACCACCACTGGAACGACGACTCCTCGCTGATCCCATTCCTGCCCTCCGTTTGCCCCGCCGTGCCCGGAATCGTCGCCGGTGAGCTCGCCGTCGCTTTGGCCGAGAGGTTGAAGATGACAGGCGGGCCCCGCCTGTCATCCTCACTGCTCTCTCTCTCCCCTCGCAGCCACTGACCACCGGGCCCCACCCGTCAGGTTTGAAAACCTAGCGCGCGCGCGCTGGCTCCCGTGCGGCTGGGCTGTTCACCCTGGGCCGTGCACTGTGGCCGTTCTGGCCCAGTTTCACAGGGCCTTTTTCTATTTTTCTTTTCTATAAAATTTCAAATAATTTTACAAGAATAAATATTAGTCCAAATGAATTAATTCCAACTCCAAAAATCTTGTTATATTCCAACCTATTTAATGGTGTCACTTTCACACATATCCATGAAACTTTTCTGTTCTGTTCAAATTTAAATTCAAATTTGAGCATTAAAACTTCTGTCCAAAAATCCTTAGATTCCATTCTGCAACTCCAAAACTCCAACTAAGAATTTTGCCATCTTAGTGTCACATCCCTAGCTCATGTCTGCCTAGTGCTAGGTTAGCTGTGCATCATGTTTAAAATTTTGTTAACTTGAAATGGGGATTGATCAAACCCTAGCACTAAATGAACTCAACTAGGGTCAAGAATAAAATCATTTCCAATGACCCAAAATTCCTTCATCAATGTTTGATAATTTTGGCAAGGCATTGAGAACAAACCAAAAATAGTGAGCATTTTTGTGGAATATTTTGGGCTTTGAATTAAATCAATAAGTATTTTAATTGGGGCATGTAAATATTTTTAATATCTTTAGATGCTCCAACAATTCTGAAAATAATTGAGGGTCTCTGTAATAATTTATTTAATGCCCACAATTATTTTTAGGATTTATTAAAATGATTTGGGCTGTAAACTAAATCAAACAAAATAACAGAAATAGAAAACAGAAAGAAAATAAGAGAGAGAGCAACTACCTGGACCACTTACCTGGCCGGCCCAACTGGCAGCCCAGCCCACCTGGGCTCCCCTGCCAGTCATCCCTGTCCTCGCGCCAGGAGGACAGGGGAGCGTGCCCGCCACGCGCCGCGCCACCTCCTGCTTCCCGCCGCTGCCGACGCGCCTAGACGACGCCACGGAGACGCCCAGAACCCCCTGCACCTCTCCCTCTCTTTCCCGAATGCTCTCCCCCCCTCCTCTGTTCTTCTCACCGAACGCGACCGCCGCCGCCGGCGAGAACCACCGCGCTCCCCGTGACCCCCTCGCCTCCCCGCCGCGCCAACGAGCTCCGCTGCGTCCTTCTCGTCCTCTCCACCAAGCTACGGGACGCCGGGAGGCCTGCTTCGTCGCCATCGTGCTCGTCTTCAACTTCCGGCCGCCGTCGACCTCGCCGTCGATTCGCAATGCCCGTCGCCTCCCCGAGCTCACCGAGACCACCGCCGCAACCGTTGCGAGCTCCTCCGTCATTCCCCCCTGCTCTCGTGATCGTTCTCGTCCTCTAACCCATCGGGCCGTCGTGCCCGAGAACTCAGCGCCGCCACACTAGTCGCCGTCGTTGCGTTAGGTAGCATCCGTCACGCCCGAGCTTTGCTACGTGCTCAGCAGCTCCGCAGCAAGCCAACGCCGCCACCAGCTCGTCCTCTTGTGCATCGTAGCGGTACGTCGCCGATGCCCGAACTTCGGCCGCCGCCGTTGAGGTCGCCGTCGCCGTTTCCGCCCACCCCAGCACTTGCCATGGCCACCATCCGAAGCGCCGCAGCAGCAGCTTTCTAACGCACCGAGCCGCGCGACCTCCCGTAGCCGGAGCTGGCTGGACGGACAACTCCGGCGAGCCACCGCCGTGTCTTTGGTCGCCGACGTCTAACGCCGACGTGGCCGCTTACTTAGGGGGCTAATCACCCCACTAACTAACCACCTAGCCACTGACACCTGGGCCCTAAGCACTTATTTAAGCACAGTTTAGTTTCTGTTTAGCTTTAATTAACCAAAGTGGCCCAACGCGTCAGTTTTGACCGTGCTGACGTGAGCGTTGACTGGGCCCACATGTCAGTGACACTAACCAGCCCCAGTCACTGACCAGTGGAGCCCACTGGTCAGGGTTGACCCTGGCCGACCCTGTTGACTAGGTGACGTCAGAATGAGACAGTGCTGATGTCATAAATGCTTTTCTGGAATTTATATAAATCTAAATGATTTATTTATTTCAGAAAATAGCCAAAACTTCTAAATATCATATAAAATCACCCGTAGCTCAGATGGAAATAATTTATATATGAAAATTGATCAGAAAAATCCAAGGAATCTGTTTATGGCATTTTCATGCATGTTAGAACAACTTATGGTTGCTGTTTAGGACAATTTGAATAAATGGCATTTGAATAATCACATATGGAGTTTGAATTTGAACCTTTGGTTCAAACCAACTTCATAATTTGGTTGCTAGTTGCATTAGGCCAAACCACATCATATTGCCATGTCATGTTCATTCATCATATTGTTGCATTGCATTGATTGTGTTCTTTCTCTGTTTGTCAGTTTTGTCCCCTCTCAGTAGACGACATTCCGACGATGAGTTCGATGACACCGATGAAGAGCTATTATTATCTTCAGAAGTGCCAGGCAAGCAAACCCCCTTTGAGCATCCCGATACAATCCCTCTCTCTCGCTCCTGCTCTCTTTTATTGCATTAGGACAACAACGATTGAACTGCTTTTGCTGCGGTAGTTGAACCCCTTTCCTCTGCATGACCTGTCATTGCCACAGTAAATTGTTGAAACCCACTAGCATGAGTAGGAGTTGTTTGAGCCATGTTGTGCCTACTCATTCATGCTTACTGGTTATGCCTGCTATTGCTTAGAGTTGTGTCAGGTCTTATTCATCGGGGATGAATTGGAATGTGGTGAACATGTCCTACTGTGTGTGAGCTAAGTGTGTGAACACGTTTTGGTAAAGGTAGCGGTGAGAGGCCATGTAGGAGTACATGGTGGGTTGTCTCACTGGAGCCGTCCTTAAGAACTGAGTTCTGTGTAAGTTGTCCAATGACATAGTTACTACCACACATTGGGTTCCGGTAACTCGACCCCTCTCGACTTATTAATCAACTAGATCCCTGTCCAGGAGTTGCAACTAGTTTCTGGTGTTTGTAGGTAGTGTTAGTAGTCTACCAAGTGGCACACGGTACATGTGGGCTTCGGTCAGACTAGGCACCGTGGAACGGTGTACCAAGCGTAGATCCATCCGACGAGGTGGGCTTGGGAACCCTGCGCACATCTTTTGGGGCCGTGAGCGACACCCCGGCCGGATCTCCCCACGGATGGAACCCGAATAGGCGATAACCTGGACGAGAGACTTGTGTGGTTAGTCAGGTCGTGGCCGACACCCTCGCCAGGCCTCCGCTTGAAGGTTGCCGAGATACATGACGTGTACATGGCGGTAAGTGGTGAGAGCATGTGTGAAGAAGTACACCCCTGCAGGGTTAACATGATCTATTCGAATAGCCGGGTCCGCGGATATGGACTTCTTGGATGCTTGCGTGGTACATAAACAATCGAAAGTGGATACTCTAAAATACTCAAGAAAAGTGTGAGTGCTATGGATGGCCTTCTCGTAGGGAGACGGGAGCGGATCCATAGTGGTGTATTGATTGGTGAATATGTGGACTCGTGTGCGCCACCTCAAAGAGTTACTTGCAGTCATAGTTTAGGATAGCCACCGAGTCAAAGCTGGCTTGCTGCAGTCAAACTCCACTACCCCCTTGTTGATACTGTTGCATATGTAGTTAGTTCTGATGTAAGTCTTGCTGAGTACCTTTGTACTCACGTTTGCTTAATTTATGTTTTTGCAGAGAGACTTCAGTCTCGCTAGTGGTTCCGCGTGGACTTCGACGTTTAGCTTGTTACCTCAGCTACGATCTTGTGCCCTTAGGAGGGTCTTGTAGATAGTCAGGCTTCTCAGCCTTTTTCATTTATAGTTGTCTGTACTCAGACATGTTATGCTTCCGTTGCCTGTATGCTCTGTATGTTGGGTCATGTGACCTCTGATTGTAATAAATGCTATGATGGCTCTTCTGGGCCTTTATCTATATGAGTTGTTGAGTTATGTTGTGATGCCATGTTGTACAGCACATACTTGCATGTTATGCGTACGTGTAATGTGTATTGCTATGTGTGGGATCCGACACCTAGTTGTTTACCTTTGGTAGCCTATCTTACAGGGAAATGTCTCCTAGTGATTCCACTGAGCCTTGGTAGCTTGCTACTGCTCCGGAACACTTAGGCTGACCGGCATGTGTCCTTCTTCGTTCTTGTGTCTGTCCCTTAGGGGAAATGTCACGCGTTGTTCCTTTAAGTCCTTGTAGTTTGCTACGACTTGGGTTCATACATTGATGACCGACACGTTCGTTGCTGGGTCATGTATGCCTGTCTCTGTAATTTAGTGCCACTTTTGGTTTATAACTGGTCATGTCGGCCCGGGTTCTCTGTCATATGGATGCTAGCAACACTATCATATAGGTGTGCCAAAATGCGCAAACGGTCCTGGGCCAGGTAAGGTGGCACCCGTGGGGATACCGTGCGTGAGGCCGCAAAGTGATATGATGTGTTACAGGCTAGACCTGTGTGGCTTAGGATCGGGGTCCCGACAGCTTTGGTATCAGAGCCTGACTGCCTGTAGGATTAGCAAGCCAAACTGGTCGAAGTCGTGTCTAGAAACTCTTTAGTTATATAAGGGAATTGATTGTGGAAGGGAACGTAAGGCTATTTTACTTCTTTACCTTATGACCTTCTGATCTGAGTCACCTTCTTCTTTCTACGGGGATTAAGAACTAGGCTTTCTCTTCTGTCTATCAGGATCACGTTAATTATGGATTCAACTCTCAGTTTAGTTTATTCTACTACATCTGTTGCTCATCTGTTGGTCTCAGAACCTTGACATGATGATGTTAAGTGGATATGATACTCTTTTTCTTGGATCTCAAAGTATTTTCGAGCAATTACAGTCGTTATGCTGTCCGAGTCATCCCAGGTTTCTAAATAGTTTGATGCATTTGCAAATCATTCCTATCTGGTCCTAATGTCCTTTTAGGCCAGATTAAACACACTAGTCGGTATGTTGAGGTATTTCGTTGCCACGGCATATAGGTTGGAGTTATTACTATGACCCTAGGTGTCTTAGAAGATCACCCAGTAGTCTAGCAATGCTTTATATTCTCGGTGTGATGATTCTGGCCATTATTCTCGAAAGCATCCTGTGATGATATTTAGTTGGTAGGTATTCTTTTCCTGGGTTCTCGAACCCGAGCTTAACCCTACTTACTTCATGTGGATAGTATTTGCTCGTCCCTTTAGGATATTAGTAACCTTGTGATAGTCCTCGAGGTCCGTGGTATATCATTCTTCCAAATACCATGAACCCTCCTTGGCAGAAGTTCTCCCGAACCAAAAGATCACAACCAGAGTGCTCTTGAGTAGTACTCCATTCGTATTGTGACTCTGCTAATCTTACCTTTCTGCATGGGTTATCTGGAAGAAATATGTGGAACTCGTTCGACATACTAACCTATGCATCCACAACTCAGAAAGATATATGTTCCTTTGAGTTGTCCCTTTTTAGTTGTATTCTGACCTTCGTCTATCAATTGATAGTCAGGAGTAGTCGTGCACTTGTGTTCATCGATGCCTTTTACTCTTGAGGTCCGTCAAGCCATTCTATTCCGGAATGACTAGGAGAAACAAACTCCAGTACCTTATCCATATCCAGGATTGGGTCAAAGAAGTTGTACCTCAGAGATGAAGAATGTTAAACCATCTTCTAATCTGTTCTACCTTGGAGTATTACCATCTTTATATCAAGAATGTCATGGGAATTGCACATCATCCTATGGACTCCTGATATAGCAATACTTCTCACCATCGTCGTTCATTCCACGTTCTTCGCGTTGTTATAACCGGAATACTGACAAGTGAATTGTGATGTGTGAAATCAATACTCCTAGCAACTCTGTTGCTAGGTGGTTAAAGGACAACAATTTCATTCTTAGTGTGTTGGTTACTAAATCACCATTCTAAGATTGATCGTGCTACCTAGTCCATTTTTCTGGTGCACTCTTTGATCAACGAGTTAGGATTGCATAAATTGCCTCACTCTTTGATCATATCGTCTTGCCCTGAAAAGCAAGATTATTTGCGAGCTTAGTAACATATTGGTGGTTCGTGATTTTCCGAATATCTTCTCGGAAGTATTACCGGGTTGTTCCCTGACTGTTATGTTGAGCTCGTGATCAAGTTGGTTTCTTGTAAACCACCCTTTCTCCAAGAATCTGTGTTGGATACCCTGAACTAGTTGGTTAAGCTAAACAACAACTTGGAGAGTTGGAAGATAAAAGCTCAACCCACATAGCTCACTCCAAAGGGATATCTTGAGTATGTATTGAAGATAGATGATATCTTCATCGACTGATCTCCGTGATCATTTATGAATCTGTTGTCTTATCTAGATTTTGATTTGAGTGTGGGCTATCGTCAAGTCAAATCAGAACCAACGATATTCGTAATGTTGTCTTACTCATGGTTGTTCCCTTGAGCATATACCATTACATCTTTTGGTCTGACCAATGCTATCACCGTGTTCACTTAATTGTGGAATTCCACCTATATGGAAATCTGGATGAGTTATTGTTGAGCCCATCGACAACGTCCTTATCCTCTCCATGATTTTGTTGGACATTAAGCTAGTGTTGGAAACTTTGTAAGCAATGCCTTCGTGTTCCGTCATGAAGCTTATGCTTGGATGGAAGGACTGACTTCCTCTAATTCATGTGCATTGATGCAAGTTGCCGCCGTGAATTCGGGAAAGCATGTTTTTACCTCCTCTGGAATCATCCCAAATCAGTCATGCATACGTGCAAAGTATTTTATGGTTTGGTAGATTAATTACCTCCACTCCATATGTATTCCGTAGCACACCAAGCCACTGATTGATTTGTTCAAGGAGAAATGTTCCATCATAAGAGCTATTCATATGACTTATGTAAGGACTTCGATATCCTAGACGATGGTTTCCACCTGAACTGGTAGTGTTTTATCATAAGACTATTACGTGGTCATGCTTGTCTTGGACAACGTGGTCACATGTTTGTAGCAGAACCAGCTCATGTTCTGGAGCTTACTACCGCAGACCATTTCCCGAGAATCTCGCAACGCCGTCTCGTCGATTTGGGTTGCAAAACTTCATTTTTCTTCCTAGACTCAATGAGTCTGGAATATCCTGACACCAATCAGAACTGAATCTCATGCAGATATGATGGTTGGTGCATTTCCCAAGAACTATAATATTGGTCCCTCGATAACCGGTAAAGTGGATGTCGTGGCCAACACACCCAACCGGAAGACCTGTTATTGTAGTATCTTGTTTGAAGAAGTTGGCCACCTCCCCATAAAGACTTCGTAGGACTTACTCCCTAGTTGTTCCTTATGGACTTTTTGTGCTCCCGAAGTCCGACCTTTACTTGATGGCCATGTTGATGCTTTTAAGCATTGACCGTGGTACCTAGCACATCAAGAAGAACATTAGAAGCGGAGTGCTAAATGTCTCTCGGTCGATCATCTAGATCTAGCCCCTTGACTCCGCTAAGGTGAAATCTGAGAAAGTGTTATCTTCCTTTGCATCTGCATCATCCATCTCTATTCATCATGGTCGTATGTTGTGTTGCCGGGATCCTTGACACGGATACTGGTAAAACCTTTATGAATATGGGAATGCTCAAGTTCTTGAGAGCACGCACAAGCACTAGGTGTTGTCACCGGCACTAACCGGGATTGCTCCCAGTGTTCCTGGTTATGCTATAACCTCTCAAAGAATAGATTACTCTCTACTGATGGGTTTCTTCCCAGTTACCAAAATCACTCCCAGCATTTGCATTTTTGTATCTAGCTTGCACCATCAATGTGGCATTTCACCATGGGTCCAATTCATTTCCGATGATAAGCAAAACCATCCGTTGTGTTTTCCTCAACAAGGTAGTCCATGTCATCTATCCTAGGTGGAGTATGTCATTCTTACGGACCCTGTCGAATGATCGATTGTGATCCGTCTCAGGCTGGTATAGGGAATTTAAATTATCTCTATATCAAAAGTAATTCTTTTTGCCACTTAAAGGAATAACTCTACGAGTCACCTTCGCTAAGGTGCCCCGTTTGGTGACATCGATCACCATCTTCTTAGGTGTGGAATTATTGCCTACTGAGTGAACCATCATCATTTGTTTCACTCCATCCCTCTGGATGTGTGTTCCGTGTCTCAGCTCAAGGGATGTTTCGACGTCTCAATCCTTGAGTTGATCTTGAGTTCCTCGATCTTCGGAAAGATTGATTTCTATAGAGTATGACTCCGTTATCGTTTGGTTGGATGAAGATCTCAAACAAGGATGACAAGATCAATATGATGAAATAAATCAACATCTCCGAGAGGGAAAATTGGATCGAGAAGATTGTGCTAGCTTGTGTCCCCTTTGAATTCTTACCCTACGCTCGAATCTCGGGACGAGATTCTTGTTTTAGTGGGGGTGAGTTGTCACATCCCTAGCTCTTGTCTGCCTAGTGCTAGGTTAGCTGTGCATCATGTTTAAAATTTTGTTAACTTGAAATGGGGATTGATCAAACCCTAGCACTAAATGAACTCAACTAGGGTCAAGAATAAAATCATTTCCAATGACCCAAAATTCCTTCATCAATGTTTGATAATTTTCGCAAGGCATTGAGACCAAACCAAAAATAGTGAGCATTTTTGTGGAATATTTTGGGCTTTGAATTAAATCAATAAGTATTTTAATTGGGGCATGTAAATATTTTTAATAACTTTAGATGCTCCAACAATTCTGAAAATAATTGAGGGTCTCTGTAATAATTTATTTAATGCCCACAATTATTTTTAGGATTTATTAAAATGATTTGGGCTATAAACTAAATCAAACAAAATAACAGAAATAGAAAACAGAAAGAAAATGAGAGAGAGAGCAACTACCTGGACCACTTACCTGGCCGGCCCAACTGGCAGCCCAGCCCACCTGGGCTCCCCTGCCAGTCATCCCTGTCCTCGCGCCAGGAGGACAGGGGAGCGTGCCCGCCGCGCGCCGGCCACGCGCCGCGCCACCTCCTGCTTCCCGCCGTTGCCGACGCGCCTAGACGACGCCACGGAGACGCCCAGAACCCCCTGCACCTCTCCCTCTCTTTCCCGAACGCTCTCCCCCCCTCCTCTGTTCTTCTCACCGAACGCGACCGCCGCCGCCGGCAAGAACCACCGCGCTCCCCGTGACCCCCTCGCCTCCCCGACGCGCCAACGAGCTCCGCTGCGTCCTTCTCGTCCTCTCCACCAAGCTACGGGACGCCGGGAGGCCTGCTTCGTCGCCATCGTGCTCGTCTTCAACTTCCGGCCGCCGTCGACCTCGCCGTCGATTCGCAACGCCCGTCGCCTCCCCGAGCTCACCGAGGCCACCGCCGCAACCTATGTGAGCTCCTCCGTCGTTCCCCCTGCTCTCGTGATCGTTCTCGTCCTCTAACCCATCGGGCCGTCGTGCTCGAGAACTCAGCGCCGCCACACTAGTCGCCGTCGTTGCTTTAGGTAGCATCCGTCACGCCCGAGCTTTGCTACGTGCTCAGCAGCTCCGCAGCAAGCCAACGCCGCCACCAGCTCGTCCTCTTGTGCACCGTAGCGGTACGTCGCCGATGCCCGAACTTCGGCCGCCGCCGTTGAGGTCGCCGCCGCCGTTTCCGCCCAACCCAGCACTTGCCACGGCCACCATCCGAAGCGCCGCAGCAGCAGCTTTCTAACGCACCGAGCCGTGCGAGCTCCCGTAGCCGGAGCTGGCTGGACGGACAACTCCGGCGAGCCACCGCCGTGTCTTTGGTCGCCGACGTCTAACGCCGACGTGGCCGCTTACTTAGGGGGCTAATCACGCCACTAACTAACCACCTAGCCACTGACACCTGGGCCCTACGCACTTATTTAAGCACAGTTTAGTTTCTGTTTAGCTTTAATTAACCAAAGTGGCCCCACGCGTCAGTTTTGACCGTGCTGACGTGAGCGTTGACTAGGCCCACATGTCAGTGACACTAACCAGCCCCAGTCACTGACCAGTGGAGCCCACTGGTCAGGTTTGACCCTGGCCGACCCTGTTGACTAGGTGACGTTAGAATGACACAGTGCTGATGTCATAAATGCTTTTCTGGAATTTATATAAATCTAAATGATTTATTTATTTCAGAAAATAGCCAAAACTTCTAAAAATCATTTAAAATCAACCGTAGCTCCGATGGAAATAATTTATATATGAAAATTGATCAGAAAAATCCAAGGAATCTGTTTATGGCATTTTCATGCATGTTAGAACAACTTATGGTTGCTGTTTAGGACAATTTGAATAAATGGCATTTGAATAATCACATATGGAGTTTGAATTTGAACCTTTTGTTCAAACCAACTTCATTTAATTTGGTTGCTAGTTGCATTAGGCCAAACCACATCATATTGCCATGTCATGTTCATGCATCATATTGTTGCATTGCATTGATTGTGTTCTTTCTCTGTTTGTCGGTTTTGTCCCCTCTCAGTAGACGATGTTCCGACGATGAGTTTGATGTCACCGATGAAGAGCTATTATTATCTTCAGAAGTGCCAGGCAAGCAAACCCCCTTTGAGCATCCTGATACAATCCCTCTCTCTCGCTCCTGCTCTCTTTTATTGCATTAGGACAACAACGATTGAACTGCTTTTGCTGCGGTAGTTGAACCCCTTTCCTCTGCATGACCTGTCATTGCCACAGTAAATAGTTGAAACCCACTAGCATGAGTAGGAGTTGTTTGAGCCATGTTGTGCCTACTCATTCATGCTTACTGGTTATGCCTGCCATTGCTTAGAGTTGTGTCAGGTCTGATTCATCGGGGATGAATTGGAATGTGGTGAACATGTCCTATTGTGTGTGAGCTAAGTGTGTGAACACGTTTTGGTAAAGGTAGCGGTGAGAGGCCATGTAGGAGTACATGGTGTGTTGTCTCACTGGAGCCGTCCTTAAGAACTGAGTTATGTGTAAGTTGTCCAATGACATAGTTACTACCACACATTGGGTTCCGGTAACTCGACCCCTCTCGACTTATTAATCAACTAGATATCTGTCCAGGAGTTGCAACTAGTTTCTGGTATTTGTAGGTAGTGTTAGTAGTCTACCAAGTGGCACACGGCACATGTGGGCTTGGGTCAGACTAGGCACCGTGGCACGGTGTACCAAGCGTAGATCCATCCGACGAGGTGGGCTTGGGAACCCTGTGCACATCTTTTGGAGCCGTGAGCGACACCCCGGACGGATCTCCCCACGGATGGAACCCGAATAGGCGATAACCTGGACGAGAGACTTGTGTGGTTAGTCAGGTCGTGGCCGACACCCTCGCCAGGCCTCCGCTTGAAGGTTGCCGAGATACATGACGTGTACATGGCGGTAAGTGGCGAGAGTGTGTGTGAAGAAGTACACCCTAGCAGGGTTAACATGATCTATTTGAATAGCCGGGTCCGCGGATATGGACTTCTTGGATGCTTACGTGGTACATAGACAATCGAAAGTGGATACTCTAAAATACTCAAGACAAGTGTGAGTGCTATGGATGGCCTTCTCGTAGGGAGACGGGAGCGGATCCATAGTGGTGTATTGATTGGTGAATATGTGGACTCGTGTGTGCCACCTCAAAGAGTTACTTGCAGTCATAGTTTAGGATAGCCACCGAGTCAAAGCTGGCTTGCTGCAGTCAAACTCCACTACCCCCTTGTTGATACTGTTGCATATGTAGTTAGTTCTGATGTAAGTCTTGCTGAGTACCTTTGTACTCACGTTTGCTTAATTTATGTTTTTGCAGAGAGACTTCAGTCTCGCTAGTGGTTCCGCGTGGACTTCGACGTTTAGCTTGTTACCTCAGCTACGATCTTGTGCCCTTAGGAGGGTCTTGTAGATAGTCAGGCTTCTCAGCCTTTTTCATTTATAGTTGTCTGTACTCAGACATGTTATGCTTCCGTTGCCTGTATGCTCTGTATGTTGGGTCATGTGACCTTTGATTGTAATAAATGCTATGATGGCTCTTCTGGGCCTTTATCTATATGAGTTGTTGAGTTATGTTGTGATGCCATGTTGTACAGCACATACTTGCATGTTATGCGTACGTGTAATGTGTATTGCTATGTGTGGGATCCGACACCTAGTTGTTTACCTTTGGTAGCCTATGTTACAGGGAAATGTCTCCTAGTGATTCCACTAAGCCTTGGTAGCTTGCTACTGCTCCGGAACACTTAGGCTGACCGGCATGTGTCCTTCTTCGTTCCTGTGTCTGTCCCTTAGGGGAAATGTCACGCGTTGTTCCTTTATGTCCTTGTAGCTTGCTATGACCTGGGTTCATACGTTGATGACCGACACGTTCGTTGTTGGGTCATGTATGCCTGTCTCTGTAATTTAGTGCCACTTTTGGTTTATAACTGGTCATGTCGGCCCGGGTTCTCTGTCATATGGATGCTAGCAACACTATCATATACGTGTGCCAAAATGCGCAAACGGTCCCGGGCCAGGTAAGGTGGCACCCGTGGGGATACCGTGCGTGAGTCCGCAAAGTGATATGATGTGTTACAGGCTAGACCTGTGTGGCTTAGGATCGGGGTCCCGACACTTAGATTTCCCTCTAGTATTTAACAAAAATAAGTTGGCATTGTTCTAAGCACTTTGATTTTTCTGTGTTTATTGTGGTCTTATTTTCCTGTTGATATTTTGCGACGTATAGATACCGTATTTGACGAAGTTGCTGAAGAAGGAGAAGGAGAAGGATTTGAAGACTTTGAAGACCAAGCCAATCCAGGCAAGCAGCCCTTTGACCATGATACACTTGTGTTCTTCGGAACCCGTTTGTTTCCGATTGCATGATGATAAGAGTTATGGTGGTGACCTAGATTGAAACCACCACATGATGCATGCTTACTCATGATCTTGCTATGTGCTAGATGTCATGCAAATGGTTAGTAGTGATGCTTAGTGATGCATGTGTGACATGAACCTTTGTGGTTGAAATATTTTCATAAACCCCATCGGGTGCCCCTAATGCCCGAGGGTGATGTTGAGTTAGGTCATCCTTGAGGAAGAAGTGATGTGCCGGTAAAGATCTTGTGCATGGGTGAAATGATGGATTAGATTTATGTGTGACTACCGTCCCAACCAAACATGTGCAAGCACTCTACCCCTTATGGGACGGGGCGTTATTAATTACTTAGGTCGATACTAGCATGGTGCCCGCATTACTAGTGACGGGAAGACTTGAGGTCTTTTCCGGGACAGGGTCGTGCTTGGATAGACGACCATGAATGTTTTTACAGGGCACCGGACACACCGTTGGTCCCTTCGGGTATGCGTGACATTGAAATTAGGGCAAGTCCCATGATCTATTATTTGTACTCGAGGGCCGTGTACCAACGAGTGGACTCTATGTTAGTGTCGTCTAAGGAAAGATAATGACCGGGTGCTTCCCCCGAGTACTTGAGGTACTGCGGGATCGTGGGTGACACGAAAGCTTCCCGGATCTTGTGGGTAAAGTGCGCAACCTCTACAGAGTGTAAAACTATTGGAATAGCCGTGTCAACGGTCATGGACAGTTGGGTGGTGCTACTTAAACTATGTCTAGAAGTTTACTTCATCGGTGAAAGTATGTGTGTGTGATGAGTCAAGGCGGTGACTTGACTCGATGAGATATAATCATGTTGATATCGGTAACCTGTCCTCGAGGTTACGACAAATTATTGATGCATATACTTGATGGTAGAATATTTGTTCTAGCTCATAGCTAGATTGCTCAATGTTGTTCAATTGCATTGTTACTTTGAAGCAAATCATGGGTTGCTTGCGAGTACATTCAAAGTACTCATTGGCTTGCCACTGGTTATTTAATTGGCCAGGCATGGAGGAACCGGAATATGAAGGAGATTTTTGGAGACGAACATGCGAACTAGGACGCTATCCCAGTCAGAATGCCTGTAGGGTTAAGGCAGATGGCATGGGTTCTGCTTATCACCGAAGACTTCCGCTATTTGCGTTATTTGCTATTCAGCCCGTGAGGCTTTATCTATGTAAGACTTGGCCATAATGGCCATAATTTGTGTAAGACGGTATGTATGGATGTAAGACTCTTGTTATTCAGCTTCTGAGTGTTCAGTGAGCATTGATCTCTGGGATCACTGTACACGTGCATTCGGTGATCTCGACTTCTAAGCCGGGGTCCCCACAGAGCTGGTATCAGAGCCAGGTTGACTGTAGGAAGCCTTAGTTAGCATGGGCGTTAGTTAGATGAGACCCCTTTTCAAAAACCTTCTGAACCTCTCTTCTTTTCTAAACCTTACCAACCTGAGATTTCATCAGCTTATTAACCTCTTGAAAGCACATTTGCTCTCCGGGTGGTTTTGGTAATTAATGACAACATACTTTGTGGTTGGACTAATGCTTTTATCAAGTATGTTTCAGGAAACCCAATCACATTGGTATGGCAAGATGACTGAAGAAGTGGACCCCTCAAATGCTAAGGCAAGCATTGGCAAAAGCTCAAGACTCCATTTCTGGTTTAGTGATCAAAGATCACATTGAGTCCATAGGAAAAGCCAATACTATTAAAAGGGGATGAGGTTGTGTTGATGATCTGGTTGCTCAAGTGCTTAGTGATTTAGCTCCTTCAACTATCAGCACCTTTCACTTCCAAACACACTCATAAGTAATCTCGGACAAACCGATTCTTCCAACTCAGTCCCACCGAGATGAACCACTTCTGCCATATTCCAAACCCTAGAAAAATCGGTCCTACCGAGTTTGAGATCGGTCTCACCGAAACTGAACTGCCAACCTTCTGTAACCATTTCACATCATTTCGGAATATCCGAGTTTGCATTTTCGGTCTTACCGAAATGGCCAGGTTCTGTCTTGGGTCAAATCGGTCGCACCGAGATTGCATTATCGGTCTAACCGATTCTGGCATGTTCCTGCTCTTTCTCAAATCGGTCCAACCGAGTTTTCTTTCTCGGTCTCACCAAAATCTCCAACGTTCATATCAGATACACTTTCGGTCCAACCGAGATGGTATTTTCGGTCCCACCGAAAATCCCAACGTTCACTATATTTGAACTTTCGGTCTGACCGAGTTTTCACTTCGGTCTCACCGAGATTGGTCAAATGTGTGTGTAACGGTTGGATTTTGTGTGGAGGCTATATATACCCCTCCACCCCCTCATTCGTGAGGAGAGCCATCAGAAAGTACCACCACTTCTACCATACACTTTCTGAGAAGTGAACCACCTACCCTTGTGTTGAGATCAAGTCATTCCATTCCTACCATATGAAACTTGATTTCTAGCCTTCCCAAGTTGCCTTCCACTCAAACCTTTCTTCCACCACAGCCATATCAGTGAGGAGAGTTGAGTGTTGGGGAGATTATCACTTGAAGCACAAGAGCAAGGAGTTCATCACCATCAACACCGTCTATTACCTTTTGGGGGGTGGTGCCTCCTAGATTGGTTAGGTGTCGCTTGGGAGCCTCCGTCTTTGAGATGTGGAGTTGAACCAAGAAGTTTGTAAGGGCAAGGAGATCGCCTACTTCGTGAAGATCTACCCCGAGTAAGGCTAGTCCTCCGTGGGCGTAGGCCATGATGGAATAGACAAGGTTGCTTCTTCGTGGACCCTTCGTGGGTGGAGCCCTCCGTGGACTCGCGCAGCCGTTACCCTCCGTGGGTTGAAGTCTCCATCAACGTGGATGTACGATAGCACCACCTATCGGAACCACGACAAAAATCTCCGTGTCACCAAACTGCGTTTGATCTTCTCCACCTCTCTCTACTATATATGCAATTTACTTTCCGCTGCCCATACTCTAGAATTTCATGTGTAGTATGTTACTTGACTTGATCTTAATTGCAAAACTGCCTAAAACTTTGCACACCTAAAAGGCAGATTTTTTATCTTGTCAAGTAGTCTAATCACCCCCCCCCTCTAGACCTACTTCTTCGATCCTACAATTGGTATCAGAGCTTTGGTCTCCATTGCTTTGGTTTACACACCATTGGAGGAAGATGGACGTGTCTACGGATGGGAGTGTTAGCCATAGAGTGCCTGTTCTTGATGGAAGGTTCTATAACTCTTGGAGGTCTGAAATGCTTAATATCTTTAAAATGTACAATTTGTGCAAATATATTAAGACCCCATATGTGCCTCCATTTGATCCCTTGCACCCTACCATGGATGAAGAGCTTGATTTGCTTCGTAACCTTAGAACTGTAAATCTTATCATTAGAGGGTTACCTGATGACTTGCTTAATCTTGTTACAAACTTTGAGTGTGCCTATGCTATATGGAAATTCTTGGAAGAACTTTATCCGGACTACTCTTTGAGAAGTCTTGATGAAATTCTACACAAGACTATTGAATTTGATAAGTTGCACCCCAATGATCCTAACTTTGATAAATGCTTCTTTGAGCTTCGTGATCTTATGAAAAAGGAGGGTGATCCCAGTCTTATCAATATTATCATTAGAAATGCTCTTGCATTGCATTCCGAAGATTATTGTTCCATTGACCAAACTAATGCAAGTACTTATCAAATTGACCTAGGTGTTGATGATGAACAATCTATGGGTCAATATGATGATGAGCATGAGCATGATGATGATTACTCCGATTCGGACACCAAGCTAGACAAGGTCATGAAGAGTCTCAATCTCATGGCAAATATGAGAGACTACATGTCCGGTGGAAAAGAATGGATTCTTGATAGTGGATGCACTGATCACATGACCGGAGACAAAGACATGTTTCGAGAGCTTGCAAAGAATGATGGTCCACGCAAGTATGTGACTTTTGGAGACAACTCCAAGGGTAAGGTACTTGGCCTTGGTAAGGTGGCCATATCTCATGATAGCTCTATTCAAAATGTCATGCTTGTAGAATCTCTTGGATACAATTTACTTTCCGTGTCTAGATTAGCTGACTTTGGATTCAATGTGCTATTCACCAAAGTAGATTGCCAAGTCTTTCGTCGTGATAATCAAAACATGGCTTTTACTGGTATTCGTAGAGGTGATCTATATATTGTTGATTTCACTAAGAAAGCCCAACCTAGAGCTTGTTTCATTGCTAAATCCTCTAAAGGTTGGTTGTGGCATAGAAGGCTAGGACATGTTGGTATGCGTAACCTAGACAAGCTAATCAAAGGTGATCATATTCTTGGTGTTAAAGATGTTTTCTTTGACAAAGATAGACTTTGTAGTGCTTGTCAAGCAGGAAAACAAGTTGGTGGAAGTCATCCCGTGAAAAACATCATGACCACTAGGAGACCGCTTGAGCTTCTTCACATGGATCTCTTCGGTCCCAATGCTTACAAAAGCCTTGGTGGTAACTCCTTTGGTCTAGTTATAGTTGATGATTATTCCAGATTTACGTGGGTATTTTTCCTTGATGATAAATCGCAGGTTCAGAGGATCTTCAAGACCTTTGCCAAAAAGGCTCAAAATCAATTTGAAGTGTAGATCAAGAAAGTTCGGAGTGACAATGGAACGGAGTTCAAGAACGCCAATGTAGACTCTTTTCTCGATGAGGAAGGAATTCTACATGAGTTCTCGGCTACGTACACTCCTCAACAAAATGGAGTTGTTGAGAGGAAGAACCGAACGCTCATTGAGATGGCAAGAACGATGCTTGATGAATACAAGACACCGAAGCATTTTTGGGGAGAAGCGGTCGAGACAGCTTGTCATGCTATCAACAGGCTTTATCTTCATAAGCTTCTCGGCAAGACATCATACGAGCTTCTCACCGGTAACAAACCCCAAGTGGGATACTTTCGTGTCTTTGGTTCAAAATGCTATATCCTTGATAAGCATCGTCGGTCTAAATTTGCTCCTAAATCTCATGAAGGCTTTCTTCTTGGTTATGGATCAAACTCCCACACCTACCGTGTCTACAATAATTTCACCCGAAAGGTTGAAGAGACGGTAGATGTGAATTTTGATGAATCTAATGGCTCGCAAGTAGAGCAAATGCCTATTGATGTAGGAGACAAGGACCCATCGGAAGCAATCCAAGATTTATCTATCGGGAAGATCCGTCCCATGGAAGTGAAGGAGAGTACCTCATCTACATATGTGGAGCCACCTACCTCACAGAGAGATGAACCTCAAGGCAACATGGAGGCCTCCACAAGTGGAACTCACCAAGATGAGGAAATGCAACAAGAAGATTCACCACAACCTCCTTCTCCACCACCTCAAGACAACACCAACAACAACGAAGAAGAAGAAGAGGAAGATGAAGACGATGAGGAAGCTGAGCCACAACATCAACAAAGGCTATCCCGAGTTCGAGCAAGAGTCAAGAAGAATCATCCCGTGGAACAAATGATGAACGACATCAACTCCGGGAGAATTACTCGCTCTAAAACTCGCTTAGCTAAATTTTGTGAGCATTACTCATTTATCTCTAGCATTGAACCTATGAAGGTAGAAGAAGCACTTAAAGACACGGATTGGGTGAACGCTATGCACGAAGAACTACACAACTTCGAGAGGAACAAAGTATGGACTTTGGTAGAGAAGCCCAACGATGATCAAAACATCATTGGAACCAAATGGGTGTTTCGCAACAAGCAAGATGAAGATGGACAAGTCATCCGCAACAAGGCTCGTCTCGTAGCTCAAGGTTACACACAAGTCGAAGGTATGGACTATGGTGAGACCTATGCCCCCGTTGCTAGACTTGAGTCCATTCGCATTCTTCTCGCTTATGCCAATCATCATGATATTACTCTCTATCAAATGGACATCAAAAGTGCTTTCCTAAATGGTGAAATTGAGGAGGAAGTATTTGTTAAACAACCTCCCGGTTTTGTGAATCCCAAAAAGCCTAATCATGTTTACAAGTTGCACAAAGCTCTTTATGGTCTTAAACAAGCCCCTAGAGCTTGGTACAAATGCTTAACTAGCTTTCTTCTTGAGAAAGGCTTTGAGATCGGAAAGATAGACTCAACGCTGTTCACAAAAAGGGTTAATGGTGAACTATTCGTGTGCCAAATATATGTTGATGATATTATCTTTGGTTCAACTAACCCCCATTTTAGCAAGAAGTTTGGACAGCTCATGTCGGAGAAGTATGAAATGTCCATGATGTGTGAACTCAAATTCTTCCTTGGTTTGCAAATCAAGCAATCTAAGGAGGGTACCTTTGTCTCACAAACAAAGTACACCAAGGATCTCTTCAAGAAGTTCAACATGCAAGAAAGCAAAGGTATGAGTACCCCCATGCCTACTAGTGGACATAATGACTTGACAAAGGATGGAGAACCCGTTGATCAAAGGGTTTACCGTTCTATGATTGGTTCTCTACTATATCTTTGTGCTTCTCGTCCTGACATAATGTTGAGTGTATGCATGTGTGCGCGATATCAAGCAGCCCCTAAAGTATGTCATCTTAAAGCTGTTAAAAGGATAGTGAGATACTTGATACACACACCAAACTTTGGCATTTGGTATCCTAAGAGGGCCTCTTTCGATCTTGTTGGCTATTCCGACTCGGACTATGCCGGTGACAAGGTTGATAGAAAGTCAACTTCGGGTACATGTCAATTCCTTGGTCGATCCCTTGTATCTTGGTCCTCCAAGAAACAAAATTCGGTATCATTATCCACTGCCGAAGCAGAATATATTGCTGCTGGTTCGTGTTGTGCTCAATTACTATGGATGACACAAACGCTTAAAGATTATGGGATACATGTGAGACGTGTTCCCTTGCTTTGTGACAATGAGAGTGCAATTAAGATTGGACACAATCCTGTGCAACACTCTCGAACAAAGCATATTGAAGTTCGTCACCATTTTATTCGTGATCATATTGCCAAGGGTGATATTAATCTTAAGCATGTTCGTACTGACAAACAACTTGCTGATATCTTTACAAAACCTCTTGATGAGAAGGTGTTTTGTCGCTTAAGGAGTGAGTTGAACATCATTGATGCTTCAAACTTGGAGTGATAACTCCATTGATGCATGCAAGGCATGAGCCTCTTGACTAATCCTTGATATTTATCTTACAATTGGTATCATATGTCTTGGACACATTTGCCTCCTTGTATTGCATCTAACTCCTTGCAGGTACTTGGATGATCTACATTCCACAAGATTACCACACACTCAATTCATGAGTAATCTTGTCATTGACCAAGTATCTAGCCCTTTGGGATGTTGAGTTCAAGGAACAAAATTCCACATATCCTTTTTGACATCTTATACATCTAGTATTTCACTCTTGTCATCTTGGATATTCTTGAGTATTTCCTTGCTTGCCTAACCCATGTAGGAAGATGAACTACACAAGTAGAATTGGCGCTCCAACTTCACATTCAATGAGCACCTACATCAAGCTTACCTACATGAGCAAAGCATCAACAAGCCCAAGGTATGTTCTTCACATCTTCGAGGAGCTTTGCTCAAAGTCATGAGTACAAGCAGCTTCATAAGATGTGATCACATCAAATGCTTAATCGAAAAATGGCAACCCCATTTTGAGCTTAAACGATGAGTATGACCTATGATCAAATGTCCTCATTTGACTCCTAAGTCAATATACTCAACCATAGGTGACTTTGTCGCCGACCTTATCTAGATGAAGTACATATGCTTTTGGAGTTTTTCTGTTTCCTCGTTTGTTCTCTCATTGAGTTTTCTTTTAACAAAAAAAAAACTTCTTCTAGGAATCTTTATATTTCTTTTTTATTTCTTTTCTTATGTTTCTTTGTGAATATCCTTCTGGAAATCCTTTTATGGCTCTGATCAATTCCTTGAAAATCTTTTACAAATTCATTGCAAATCCTTTGAAACATCCCTCGCAGAGTGAGCTGGATTATTTCTGTGTTTCCTTGGAATTATCTTCCAGGACATCAACTTCTGCAGCTCCACTCAAATTTTTAAATCTTAATGAGGGAGAAGACTCAAATTTAAATTCAAATTGTTTCTCTGCATGTTCTTATTTGCCCTGTTGTGATTCTTCAGGATCCCACTTCTTTCTTTCTTTCCATCTTTCCTGTCCTACCTAGTTTGCTGTCCTTTTCGGCACTTGATGTCAAAGGGGGAGAGAACTTAGGGGGAATAGGGGGAGTAGGGGAGAAGAGAAGACTTAAGGGAAAAAGCAATCTTATCTTAAGGGGGAGAGAATCACATCAAAGCTTTGTCGTGTTTTACATTGGACATTACAATTGGCATCCTTCTTTTGATTTTGCTTTTTACCTCACACCCCTTGTTCTCACATTTGGTATCTCATGGAATCTTTTAGCTTAAGGGGAGAAGACTTAGAGGAATCTTCACAATTGATATCCTATGAAAAGCAAAATCTCTCAGAGTTCATTGAAAATCTTTTAGCTTCGGAGACATGTTTGCTGATTCAAGCCTGTGCTCAATATGAGACACTCTTTATACATGTCCTCCCTGGCTTGGTACTCTTGATGTTCTTGCAATTGGTTGAAGGAATACTCTTGTGTTATCTAACCTTGTTTTCCCAAGTTTATCCCTTCAGGTACAAGTGCCAAGGAACCTCAAGGTAAGTATATGCATCTTGCAGAATGTGCATGATGGTGACTTGCTTGTAAATACTTGTTTGCAAGAAATCACCATGCACATATGCATTATCACTCAATTCATTTTCTTCTGCTCTGATGCATATAGCCAAGCTGCATGTAGCACATCTTGCTTATCTCTCTTGTGTGCTTGTGGTAGTCCAAAACCATAATCTATGAAAATCTTGCACACTTGTAGGGGGAGCCTGTGTACTACATGCTTGTCAAAGCTTTCATGATAATTCTGTCTTTCTTTCAATAAGCTTTGATGTGTTGTTTAGTATAATTTCAGTGTGTTGCCATCAATTACCAAAAAGGGGGAGATTGAAAGCACATTTGCTCTCCGGGTGGTTTTGGTAATTAATGACAACATACTTTGTGGTTGGACTAATGCTTTTATCAAGTATGTTTCAGGAAACCCAATCACATTGGTATGGCAAGATGACTGAAGAAGTGGACCCCTCAAATGCTAAGGCAAGCATTGGCAAAAGCTCAAGACTCCATTTCTGGTTTAGTGATCAAAGATCACATTGAGTCCATAGGAAAAGCCAATACTATTAAAAGGGGATGAGGTTGTGTTGATGATCTGGTTGCTCAAGTGCTTAGTGATTTAGCTCCTTCAACTATCAGCACCTTTCACTTCCAAACACACTCATAAGTAATCTCGGACAAACCGATTCTTCCAACTCAGTCCCACCGAGATGAACCACTTCTGCCATATTCCAAACCCTAGAAAAATCGGTCCTACCGAGTTTGAGATCGGTCTCACCGAAACTGAACTGCCAACCTTCTGTAACCATTTCACATCATTTCGGAATATCCGAGTTTGCATTTTCGGTCTTACCGAAATGGCCAGGTTCTGTCTTGGGTCAAATCGGTCTCACCGAGATTGCATTATCGGTCTAACCGATTCTGGCATGTTCCTGCTCTTTCTCAAATCGGTCCAACCGAGTTTTCTTTCTCGGTCTCACCGAAATCTCCAACGTTCATATCAGATACACTTTCGGTCCCACCGAGATGGTATTTTCGGTCCCACCGAAAATCCCAACGTTCACTATATTTGAACTTTCGGTCTGACCGAGTTTTCACTTCGGTCTGACCGAGATTGGTCAAATGTGTGTGTAACGGTTGGATTTTGTGTGGAGGCTATATATACCCCTCCACCCCCTCCTCATTCGTGAGGAGAGCCATCAGAAAGTACCACCATTCCTACCATACACTTTCTGAGAAGTGAACCACCTACCCTTGTGTTGAGATCAAGCCATTCCATTCCTACCATATGAAACTTGATCTCTAGCCTTCCCAAGTTGCTTTCCACTCAAACCTTTCTTCCACCACAGCCATATCAGTGAGGAGAGTTGAGTGTTGGGGAGTTTATCACTTGAAGCACAAGAGCAAGGAGTTCATCATCATCAACACCGTCTATTACCTTTTGGGGGGTGGTGCCTCCTAGATTGGTTAGGTGTCGCTTGGGAGCCTCCGTCGTGATGTGGAGTTGAACCAAGAAGTTTGTAAGGGCAAGGAGATCGCCTACTTCGTGAAGATCTACCCCGAGTAAGGCTAGTCCTCCGTGGGCGTAGGCCATGATGGAATAGACAAGGTTGCTTCTTCGTGGACCCTTCGTGGGTGGAGCCCTCCGTGGACTCGCGCAGCCGTTACCCTCCGTGGGTTGAAGTCTCCATCAACGTGGATGTACGATAGCACCACCTATCGGAACCACGACAAAAATCTTCGTGTCTCCAAACTGCGTTTGATCTTCTCCACCTCTCTTTACTACATGTGCAATTTACTTTCCGCTGCTTATACTCTAGAATTGCATGTGTAGGGTGATACTTGAATTGATCTTAATTGTGAAACTGCCAAAAACTTTGCATGATCAAAAGGCAGATTTTTTATATTGTCAAGTAGTCTAATCACCCCCCCTCTAGACATACTTTCGATCCTACAAACATGCTTATATAAAACTTCATTTTTAGGAATTGGATCATGCATGTTGCAATCATCATGAACAATTTCATTTTCTTTGCAAGTCTCTTTAAAAGGTTTATGATACTTGATCCAATCCTCCTTAGGCATATTAAGATGTGAAGCAAAAGATTTGAGGAAATCAACAAGGAGTTGAGAATCAAGCCCAAACTTAGCACTAAACTTATTAAAACTTGTAGTTTCAACAAAGGACTTAATGCAATCATACTCATAAATTATACCTGACTCTTTACCTTTGTCGATCTCCCAATCTTCAGTGTTGCGTTGAATTCTTTCAAGGAGTTCCCATTTAGCATCAATCTTTTTGTTTGTGAAAGAACCCATAGAGGAAGCGTCGAGCAAATCTTTATCCTGTCGAGAAAGCCTCGCATAGAAATTAGTAATAATCATATCTTTGGGGAGCCCATGGTTAGGACATTTTAGCATTAACGTTTTCAGTCTCCCCCAAGCTTGAGCTATGCTCTCTCCGTCATGAGGATAGAAATTATAAACATAATTCCTATTCTCATGGACTTCATGAAGAGGATAAAACTTGGAGTAAAAGAGAGACTGGATCTCTTCCCAGTCCAGCAGGTGAGAGTCATCTAGTAGCCTATACCATTCCAATGCTTTTCCTTTCAGTGACAAGGCAAATAATTTCCTCATGACAAACTCCCTTGATACACCTGCAAGCTTAAATAATGAACATAGTTGTGACAGATATAGCAAGTGTTCACCGGGATGTTTGTCTCCTGCATAACGATTAGCCAAAACATAATCGATAATACCAGCTGGTATTTTATAGGGCACAATTTCAGTAGGGGGAGGAGCAACCACCACAGGTGTGGGGCGTCTTCCCGCAAGCAACGATCCAATAGCAAGGTTGTCCATAAGCATAACTAGTGAAATAAAAACAAGAAACAAAAAGATTTAATTGCAAGATCTAAAGATATACCTTCAAGCGCTCACCTCCCCGGCAACGGCGCCAGAAATAGCTTGATGTCTACACACGCTTCTACTCTTGTAGACTATGTTGGGCCTCCAAGCGCAGAGGTTTGTAGGATAGCAGCAATTTCCCTCAAGTGGATGACCTAAGGTTTATCGAACTCAGGGAAGTAGAGGTTGAAGATGGTCTCTCTCAAGCAACCCTGCAACTAAAATACAAGAAGTCTCTTGTGTCCCCAACACACCTAATACACTTGTCAGATGTATAGGTGCACTAGTTCGGCGAAGAGATGTTAAATGGCAAGTGATATGGATGGCAAAACAAAGTAATATAAATCTGTAATAAAAAGTGCAGCAAGCAAACAAGTGGTAAACGTGAGCACAAATGGTATTGCAATGGTGGAAACAAGGCCTAGGGATCATACTTTCACTAGTGGCAACTCCCAACAACATTAACATAATTGAATCACATGATATTTCCCATAAAACATGCAATGGAGACGCACCCGGAGGTCATTCCTTCGTGGTCAAGAGAGGACGAGAATTATGTAGGGCTACAAAAGCACACCTCAAAGTTCGTAGTTCTCAATCTAAGGATTTCCCAATGTCACCGCGGCCATCCAAAGAGAGTCCCACAATCACCACAACATATCTAAAGGATAGTCAAAGACAAGCACCAAGAGACTCTCAATCTTCAATCAACACACAAGAGAGGAAATCACTCATGAAAATATTTTTCTAATCCATGTCCAATAGACCGTTGTCACCTTGGTCTCGGGGATTATACTAGATAAAGACAAGTGAGTACATCAATCCAATACATAGAGGAAGGGGAAATATCATGGGATCACCCTAGATTAACATAGCCTATGATCACAACGAAGATCACATCATGTGAGAGAGAATTGACCACATAGTGAAAGCACATTTGCTCCCTGGGTGGTTTTGGTAATTAATGACAACATACTTTGTGGTTGGACTAATGCTTTTATCAAGTATGTTTCAGGAAATTCAATCACAATTGGCTATGGCAAAAGGACTGAAGAAGTGGACCCCTCAAAGTGCTAAGGCAAGCATTGGCAAAAGCTCAAGACTCCATTTTTGGTTTAGTGATCCAAGATCACATTGAGTCCATAGGAAAAGCCGATACTATTAAAAGGGGATGAGGTTGTGTTGATGATCTGGTTGCTCAAGTGCTTAGTGATTTAGCTCCTTCAACTATCAGCACCTTTCACTTCTATACACACTCATAAGTAATCTCGGACAAACCGATTCTTCCAACTCAGTCCCACCGAGATGAACCACTTCAGCCATATTCCAAACCCTAGAAAAATCGGTCCATCCGAGTTTGAGATCGGTCTCACCGATATTGCACTTTCGGTCTCACCGATTCTGGCATGTTCCTGTCTTTTCTCAAATCGGTCCAACCGAGTTTTCTTTCTTGGTCCCACCGAAAACTCCAACGTTCATATCAGTTACACTTTCGGTCTCACCGAGATGGTATTTTCGGTCCCACCGAAAATCCCAACGTTCACTATATTTGAACTTTCGGTCTGACCGAGTTTTCACTTCGGTCTCACCGAGATTGCTCAAATATGTGTGTAACGGTTGGATTTTGTGTGGAGGCTATATATACCCCTCCACCCCCTCTTCATTCGTGAGGAGAGCCATCAGAAAGTCTACCACTCCTACCATACACTTTCTGAGAAGAGAACTACCTACCCTTGTGTTGAGATCAAGTCATTCCATTCCTACCATATGAAACTTGATTTCTAGCCTTCCCAAGTTGCTTTCCACTCAAACCTTTCTTCCACCACAGCCAAATCAGTGAGGAGAGTTGAGTGTTGGGGAGACTATCATTTGAAGCACAAGAGCAAGGAGTTCATCATCATCAACCACATCTATTACCTTTTGGAGGGTGGTGCCTCCTAGATTGGTTAGGTGTCGCTTGGGAGCCTCCGTCTTTGAGATGTGGAGTTGAACCAAGAAGTTTGTAAGGGCAAGGAGATCGCCTACTTCGTGAAGATCTACCCCGAGTAAGGCTAGTCCTCCGTGGGCGTAGGCCATGATGGAATAGACAAGGTTGCTTCTTCGTGGACCCTTC
>LR738716.1:64431562-64469688 GCA_902687465.1 Secale cereale
AAGAAGTGGACCCCTCAAATGCTAAGGCAAGCATTGGCAAAAGCTCAAGACTCCATTTCTGGTTTAGTGATCAAAGATCACATTGAGTCCATAGGAAAAGCCAATACTATTAAAAGGGGATGAGGTTGTGTTGATGATCTGGTTGCTCAAGTGCTTAGTGATTTAGCTCCTTCAACTATCAGCACCTTTCACTTCCAAACACACTCATAAGTAATCTCGGACAAACCGATTCTTCCAACTCAGTCCCACCGAGATGAACCACTTCTGCCATATTCCAAACCCTAGAAAAATCGGTCCTACCGAGTTTGAGATCGGTCTCACCGAAACTGAACTGCCAACCTTCTGTAACCATTTCACATCATTTCGGAATATCCGAGTTTGCATTTTCGGTCTTACCGAAATGGCCAGGTTCTGTCTTGGGTCAAATCGGTCTCACCGAGATTGCATTATCGGTCTAACCGATTCTGGCATGTTCCTGCTCTTTCTCAAATCGGTCCAACCGAGTTTTCTTTCTCGGTCTCACCGAAATCTCCAACGTTCATATCAGATACACTTTCGGTCCCACCGAGATGGTATTTTCGGTCCCACCGAAAATCCCAACGTTCACTATATTTGAACTTTCGGTCTGACCGAGTTTTCACTTCGGTCTCACCGAGATTGGTCAAATGTGTGTGTAACGGTTGGATTTTGTGTGGAGGCTATATATACCCCTCCACCCCCTCCTCATTCGCGAGGAGAGCCATCAGAAAGTACCACCACTTCTACCATACACTTTCTGAGAAGTGAACCACCTACCCTTGTGTTGAGATCAAGTCATTCCATTCCTACCATATGAAACTTGATTTCTAGCCTTCCCAAGTTGCCTTCCACTCAAACCTTTCTTCCACCACAGCCATATCAGTGAGGAGAGTTGAGTGTTGGGGAGATTATCACTTGAAGCACAAGAGCAAGGAGTTCATCACCATCAACACCGTCTATTACCTTTTGGGGGGTGGTGCCTCCTAGATTGGTTAGGTGTCGCTTGGGAGCCTCCGTCTTTGAGATGTGGAGTTGAACCAAGAAGTTTGTAAGGGCAAGGAGATCGCCTACTTCGTGAAGATCTACCCCGAGTAAGGCTAGTCCTCCGTGGGCATAGGCCATGATGGAATAGACAAGGTTGCTTCTTCGTGGACCCTTCGTGGGTGGAGCCCTCCGTGGACTCGCGCAGCCGTTACCCTCCGTGGGTTGAAGTCTCCATCAACGTGGATGTACGATAGCACCACCTATCGGAACCACGACAAAAATCTCCGTGTCACCAAACTGCGTTTGATCTTCTCCACCTCTCTCTACTATATATGCAATTTACTTTCCGCTGCCCATACTCTAGAATTGCATGTGTAGTATGTTACTTGACTTGATCTTAATTGCAAAACTGCCTAAAACTTTGCACACCTAAAAGGCAGATTTTTTATCTTGTCAAGTAGTCTAATCACCCCCCCTCTAGACCTACTTCTTCGATCCTACACCTCTCCTATTCCACCTTTATAGATGGCCGCTGTACCTGAAGAGCACCTGACCACTGGGTTTCCCTAGCTTCTCGAGGATAGCCTCCAGGAGTGCCAGATCCACCGAGCGCCCATCCTCACCTACCTTGAGCATTGGGTTAGCGACACTGAGGTGGAATACCATGTGGAAGTGATCGTGAAGGCAAACAATCCTCCCACAAGTTGGTTCTTCGAGGGACCCTAGATGGCAACATTACCACTCGCTGTCGAGGCTGCTGCACTCAAGGCACTAACCCGTCTCCGCGAGCTTCTTTCGGAGATGGTAGCCAAGAAGGCAACCCGCTTCTTGCCTTACCGGAAGGAAGGTGAAGATGAAAGCAGCGCACTAGCCCCTCCACTGAAGGAAGGACTCTCGCTTCGATTCCAGACCTACTTCAATCTGTGTGCCGACAGCTTGGCACAAGACTTGGCCTCGGAATCAATGAAGCTCCGGGAAGAACTTCACAAGACCAAGGCACTTCTTCGTCGAGCACAAGAGAAGACAAATAGGATCAAGAAAGAAGGAGCACCTTCCGGACAGTCCGCTATCGCATACCGAGGCGGAAGGCCCTCCGAAGATGTATCTTCCAAGAATAAAGAACCACCTCGGCGACGCCGGATGACGGCAAGGGAATATCGGAAGCTTTTCTCTGCACCACCCACGAAGCACTGTCGTATCCAACTCCTCCACTCCCCCACACCCTCAAGTGACAAGGGGGCCCAGACAGACGAAGACAAGGAGGAAGACCCCGAAGAGCCAGAATACGCGACCGAGCATTCCGCCGCTTAGGCATTATTCGCTACTCGGATATGACAGTTCGCGACCTCTACGGTAGGATAGGTCGTGTAACCCCTATGCGCAGTCGAGTCCTTGTATGGTTCATATGAAACCATCTAGTGTTTGCTTTTGTTGTGTTTGGATGTATGTCGTATTCTTCCTTCGGGAACATGTAAACGACTGCATCACCCGTTTGGATTTTAATGAATGTGTTTTGGCCTTCCGGCCCTTGCATGATTTGATTAGTGTCACACCCACCCCCTTACCGCTCCAACAGGATGCCTATTGTAACTCGTACTGGTACCTCTACCCAGCAGCCTGAAGCCGGAGCATCCGCTCAGTCAGAGGCCGACCACGACCAAACCAACGACCAAGCTCCACCACCACCACCTCCTCCGAACATGGACATGGCTCAGCTTCTCCAAGCTTTCTGAGAGGAACGCCAAGCCAACACCGCAGCCTTTTAGTTGATTGCTCAAGATGTCACCAACAACCGCCAGCCAGCGGGGAATGGCAATGGACGTTCCACGTTGGCAGAGTTCAAGAAGCATGCACCGCCAACTTTCATCGAGACTGCTGAACCCCTGGATGCAGACGACTGGGTCCGCACCATTGAGGACTTGCTGGAACTAGTCGGATGCACCGAAGGCAGCGAGAAGGTGGCTTATGCAGCCCACTACCTCGGGGGGACTGCTAGAGCTTGGTGGGATGGATTCAAGGTCATGCATGCTGAACAAGACATCACTTGGGCCAACTTCAAGGCAGAATTCCGCAAGGCCCACATTCCTTCCAGAATCATGGCTATTAAAAAGCGTGAATTCCGAGCCCTGAAGCAAGGAAGTGGCACTGTCAAGGAGTACATGCAGAAGTTCAGTGTTCTGTCAAGGTATGCCCCTGAAGATGTCAGCACTGTTGCTGCAAAAAGGGAGCGCTTCATGGAAGGCCTCAATCAGACTCTGTAATACTCGCTTGTCGTGTGCGACTGCCCAACCTTCCCTGACCTGGTGAACAAAGCACTCATGCTTGAAGACAAGCGTCGTGCTCTGGAAGACACTCGCAAGCGCAAGATGCTCAGCAAGGGAAGTTCCAGCAACCAGAAGCCTCGTCCGTGGCAGTCAGCCCCGGCCAAGCCAACCTTTCAGCAACCAAGAGCTCCTGCACCCCGCACCAACTATCAGCCTCAGCGGTATGCCAACCCAAGGCCAGCTTTCAACCCCAATAACAGTGGTGCCAACAAGATCAACAATCCAAACCAAGTCATATACTTGATGGTAGAATATTTGTTCTAGCTCATAGCTAGATTGCTCAATGTTGTTCAATTGCATTGTTACTTTGAACCAAATCATGGGTTGCTTGCGAGTACATTCAAAGTACTCATTGGCTTGCCACTGGTTATTTAATTGGCCAGGCATGGAGGAATAGGAATATGAAGAAGATATTTTTGGAGACGAACATGCGAACTAGGACGCTATCCCAGTCAGAATGCCTGTAGGGTTAAGGCAGATGGCATGGGTTCTGCTTATCACCGAAGACTTCCGCTATTTGAGTTATTTACTATTCAGCCCGTGAGGCTTTATCTATGTAAGACTTGGCCATAATGGCCATAATTTGTGTAAGACAGTATGTATGGATGTAAGACTCTTGTTATTCAGCTTCTGAGTGTTCAGTGAGCATTGATCTCTGGGATCACTGTACACGTGCATTCGGTGATCTCGACTTCTAAGCCGGGGTCCCCACACATACTCCCTATGCATAGGCATTTTATAGTAAAACAAATTAAGACAAGCGATATCTAGCATATGCAAGGAAGAAAAAGAAAATAAGATCAATCTCAACATGACGAGAGGTAATTTAGTAACATGAAAATTTCTACAACCATATTTTCCTCTCTCATAATAATTGCATGTAGGATCATAAACAAATTCAACAATATAGCTATCACAAATCATATTCTCAACATGACCCACATGCATGCGAAGTTGACACTCTTCCAAAATAGTGGGATCAACATTAACTAAAGTCATGACCTCTCCAAACCCACTTTTATAAAAAAATCATAAGGTTGAATATTCTCCAAATATGTGGGATCTAAAGTTGACACTGTTCCAAACCCACTTTCAATATTATTGCAAACATTATTATCAATCTTACATTCATCATGGGGCTTAAATAAATTTTCAAGATCATAAGAAGAATCACCCCAATCGTGATCATTGCAACAAGTAGTGGACATAGCAATACTAACATCCCCAAGCTTAGGGTTTTGCATATCATTAACACAGTTGCCATCAATAGAATTTATAATAACATCATTGCAATCATGCTTTTCATTCAAGGAGCTATCGTGAATCACTTTATAATCTTCTTTCAACAGTTCATCACAATTTTCAGACTAACGAATTTCAAGCAAAACCTCATAAAGATAATCCACTGCACGCAGCTCACTAGCAATTGGTTCATCATAATTGGATCTCTTAAAAATATTAACAAGTGGACGGGGATCCATAATTTATCAAGTGAAGTTGCAAGCTAATAGAGGGCACATGTGATACGTCTCAAACGTATCTACTTTTCCAAACACTTTTGATATTATTTTGACATCATTCTTGCATGATTTGAGCTAAACTAACCCGGACTGACGCTGTTTTCAGCAGAGCTGCCTGTATGGTATTATTGTGTGCAGGAAAACGGATTTTTAGGTATCTCAGAAAAATCCACGAAAAATCACAGAAAATCCACGCACCCGAAGGAGCCAGGAGCCAGAAAAGGGACCAGAGGGGGACCAGGGGGGCCCAGGCGCCCTGGTGGCGCGGCCCAGCCCCTGGCCGCGCCGGGGGGTCGCCTGGGTGGGCCCCACCTCCCCAGGTGCCCTACTTTGACTCGTATTTTAGCTCGCCACGGAGAAATCCCAGATCAGAAGTTCTTTTCCCAGTTTTCATCGCGGAGCCGCCGCCACCCTGTGTTCTTCTTCGTGAGGGCTAATCTGGAGGCTGAATTGGCCTCTGGAGAGGGGAGATCGTCGCCATCGTCATCATCATCACCACTCCATCATCCCTCCATGACTTATCCTTCCATGTGTGAGTAATCCCCTGTTGTAGGCGAAGGGGATGGTAGGGATTGGATGAGTTAGATCATGTAATAGTTTATCAGATCGTTGGGGGAATGTTGCCTATCATCTACTATGGTGTTTATCATCTTTGCTTCAACTTGTTATGCTTAATGCTTGTCAGTTAGGGCCCGAGTGCCATGATTTCAGATCTGAACCATATGTGTTTGCATGAATATATTTGTGTTCTTGATCCTATCTATGAGTTATTTGCACCTATTATGGTTCGGAACCGGCGATCCCAAAAGTGACAGCTTGGGACACCAAAGGGGATAGTCCGTAGTTTGAGGATTACATGTATCCATTGAGTTCATTGCTTTGTTCCGGTGCTCTTTGACAGGAGCACCTTAATATCCATAAGTTCCTTTTGGCCCCGTTCGTAGCGGGATGGTAGGACAAAAGATGTTGTGCAAGTTCTTATTGCAAGCACGCACAACTACCTACGGGATACATGCCTAATGTTTGATATTTGCCTAGATGATCACTACTTTTCCATGTGCCGTGCCCCAGGTTAGAATCATGATATATCTCATCCATGCAGCGCCCAACCATCCGTCTCCCTAGCCTACAGTGTTTTAAATCCTGCTTGTCACTAGTTGCTACTTTTGCTATTTACTATTGCTATTTACTTTTGCTGTTTACTTTTACTATTACTACCATCACTATCATATCACTGTTACCACTTATCTTTTGTTGCAAGTAAGTATATTTCAGGTGCGGTTGAATTTAAAACTCAACTGTCAAAGCTTATAAATACTCTTTGGCTCCCTGTGTGTCGAATCAATAAATTGGGTTATTCTTACCCGTGAAGACTATCTCGATCCCTTACGGTTGAGGGTTATCAAGTACCGTTTTCTGGCGCCGTTGCCGGGGAGCACAGCAATATTTACAAGTCTACTTGAAGTATCCTACCTGCTGCACTTCATCCGCTATGGGTAAGAAAGGAGACCCCAAGGTTCCGATCTTACTATCCACTACAAGAAGAGGTTCTGTTCTGAGCACAAGTGCTACACTTGATTCGCCTTCTGTTATGAGTAAGTTTGCCTCACCACCACCACATGATGCTCCTACTGAATCTGTTACTATGTCCGATACTCTTGATGATGCTTCTACTACTGTTGATGATATTAGTTCACTCGGTTATGCTCTTGAGAAACAGATCGCTGCTGCTGCTAAAAAGTCTGGAATTGAAATTCCTGTTACTCGCTACCCTATTGGTGAAACTTATGATTATCCTGATTTGAGTAAACTCAAGGAGAGACTCCTTGATGATGATTACTATATGCTTGTTGAAGATTTATGCAGGGAACTGACAGAGTTTTCTGGCTCTGACCCTGAAGTTATTAAGAAACTGTTTGAAAAACACTCTTTGAAGAACAAAACTGTTCCTAATCCTGAATTTGCTACATCTCCTATATGCATTGATGATCCTGATTATGATTTCTCTGTTGATCTTTCACTTATACCTATGGTTGAAGCTGACCCCTTTTATTGCAGAGAAAATGATGATGCTATTGCACACCTAACTAAACTCGGTGAGTTGGGTGGCCTGTTTACCACAGATGAGAAGATACGATACTTTTATGCGACCAAGCTTCTTCCTTTCTCCTTGAAGGTAGGTGCTAAAGCATGGTATGATTCACTCCCATGCGGTTCCATTAAGAGTCCTCAAGACTTAGCTCACTCTTTTGTTGATAAGTACTTTCCTGCTCACATGCAACATGCTGCTTTACAAAGAATTTATAACTTTGAACAGTTGCAGGATGAGTCCCTCCCTAAAGCTTGCGGGAGGTACTGCGGTCTGATTCGGGCTAGACCAGGACATGAAGTCCCTAAGAACGAATTAATCGATATATTCTATGCTGGTCTAACTGATGAATCCAGGTCCAATTTGGACAGTTGTGCTGGTTGTGTTTTCAGGAAAAGGACACCGGATGATGCAGAAGATTTGATGGGCAGGATTGCCAAAAACCATGAAGATTGGTCCGTCCCTCAACGACCTCCACCACCAAAGAAGAGGGGTATGTTTTTTCTAAGCCCCGAAGATATGCGAGAAGCAAAGAAGTCTATTAAAGAGAAAGGTATTAAAGCTGAAAACGTGAAGAATATACCCCCTATTGAGAAGTTGTGTGAGCCTACCACTCACCCTCCTATGGTAGAGGTACACTCTCTTTTAGATTTCAACGCAAGTGACATCCCTCATGGTAAGCCTCCTGATCAATGTTTAGATGAGTTTGATAATTTTATTATGAAACAAAATCATTTTAATGAGAGGATACAAAGTCAGTTGCGTGATAATTCCCTTGCTATCAAAAGTTTGCTTGATGTTCTAGGTAGAACAGTTAATGATGTTCAATGTCTTGTGAAGCATTTTCATATGGTTAAAACTCAGCTTGACCAAATTTCTAATGTGCAAAAAGATTTGCTTGCTAACAATGCCAAACAAGATAATTTGCAGGCTTTCGGGATTAAGACCCGAGGAGGAACTAGCACCCAAGATCCTCTCTATCCAGAGGGGCATCCGAGGAGAATCGAGCAAGATTCTCAAATGTAGGAAGAAGAAATTGTTGGCTCTCCAAAGAAGAAGAAGAAACATAAGGAGGCTGACAATTCTAATGATCCTATTGCAGATGAAGAGCCAGCTGTTGATCCCAACAGTGTATCTATCTCCGATGCTGAGACTGAAGATGGTGTTGAACCTGAAGGTAAGGATAATAAGAAGAATGATCCGCCTCAAGTTCGAGAAGAAAAAGCACCTGACAAACGTAAGAGGTACACTAAAGAAGATTTCATCGCAAGAAAACATGGGAAGGAAAGAGAACCATGGGTACAGAAACCCATGCCCTTTCCAGGTAAGTCCATCAAATCTAAAGAAGAAGAGCATTACAATAAGTTTTCTGAGTGGATTAAACCACTTTTTCTTCAAATCCCTTTGACTGATGCTATTAAGTTACTTCCTTATTCGAAATATATGAAAGATATTGTCACTAATAAAAGAAAGGTTCCTAATGAAGCAATATCTACTATGCTTGCTAACTACTCTTTCAGTGGCAAGATTCCTGAGAAGCTCGGTGATCCAGGTATACCTACCATTCCTTGCTCCATAAAGAATAATTATGTCAAAACTGCTTTATGTGATCTTGGAGCAGGAGTGAGTGTTATGCCTCTCTCTCTCTTTACGAGAGGCTTTGTTTAGAGAAACTAATTCCTACAGATATCTCCCTTTAGATGGCTGACAAGTCAACCGCCGTCCCGATAGGTATTTGTGAGGATGTTCCCGTAGAAGTTGCTAATTGTTTGATTCTTACTGATTTTGTTGTGCTTGACATGCCCGAGGATGGGAGCATGTCCATTATTCTTGGTAGACCTTTTCTTAACACCGCAGGTGCTATTATTGATTGCAATAAAGGGAAGGTTACCTTTAACGTAAATGATAAAGAACACACGGTATATTTTCCAAAGAAGACCGACAGGAGGCATGGCCTCAACTCTATAGAAAATATCGAGACCGTAAAGATTGGAGAATGGGATTGTCCACTACATTTGCCTCACAAATACAAAACTATCATGGTAGGGACAATGTCCATCAAGGTAAAGGTTCAGTGATTACTTCGTAAGAGGTGAGACTTTTTGCTCTATATATCGCCTGTTTGTTGGTAAGACTTGATCAACCTTACTAGTAAACATGTTTTATATAGATAAAAAGTTGAGCTTGTTATGTTTTCATTTGTTTTTAGTTTTTGTCCTACTTACTGTACCAAGAATTTATGTTTTGAAGCTTCACAATACTACTCACTTCTTCAAGTTTTCAGAGAGTTTCGCAGCTTTTTGAACTTCAAAAAAATTTCAACAGTGAAGTTTTCAGAAAAAATCCAGAAAAATAAAAATAAAAATTTCCACGTCGGGAGTGACCCAGAGGGACCTGGGGCTAGCCAGGGGGACCCACCAGTGGCCCAGGCGGTCAGCTGGCGCGGCCAGGCCCCTGGCCGCGCCCACAGGGCGCCTGGGGCCCACATGGCCCCCCTCCAGGTATGTCTTCTTCCTCCCTCTCTCTTTTTCTCCAAAAATGCGAGTTCTGCACTTGTTCTGGCGTTCTTGCTGTTCTTGGAGGCGATTCTTCGATCTCTCTCTACAGCCCATCAATTGAGCTGAGATTTTGAACAAATACTCCCTGGTATGTGACTCCTCCACCCCTCCAATTAGATTTCTGATTGGTGGCTTCATTTGTGAGTATTTAGTAGTTCTTGGTGCTGTATAAATGAGTTTGCATGCATGTCTAGAAAGTTGTTATCCAAGTTTTGATGCAAGTTTATGCCTTGGGCAAGTGAGTTGAGTAGTTTGCCTTAACTCACCTTGTTTTAATCCTCGTTTTTGTAAATTGCCAAAAATTTCAGAAATGAGTTTGTTAGGAAGGGCAAAAGGGTGGCTTGAGAAGAGGAGGCCTGCACACTCCGATCGAGTTACTAGAGCCGCAGCTTCGCCCTCGACTGCTAGGGTGAACTACAATGAAGATCATGTGCCCCTGGAGTTGTTGGAAGACACAAGTCCAGCGCGTGCGATGACGTTTCCATGTGATGAATTCCTTGCAGCTGCGGGAATCAAGGATGACTTTTATAATCTTTGTGCTAATGCAGGTTTGACACGGCTTGTCACGTGCCGTGTTACACAGTATCAAAAGGTCACCTCCAGTTTCATTAACAGTTTTAGATATAATCCTGATTCAGGTGCTATTGAGTTTAAAATTTACAATGATCTTATCACCATGACTTTGGGAAAGTTTTGTGAAATAATAGGTGTGCCAAACGTTGGGAGGACGGCTAGGATGGCCACTCAGCCCTCCGAGCTGAAAACCGTCATCAACTCTCTCTGCAGCATGGTTCGATGAGTTCATGGCCCAGTATCAGTTTCATAACCCCATGGAGGGGGTTGTGCCCGACGAGGAGGAGCACGGTGAGT
Organism: Secale cereale; assembly: GCA_902687465.1. NCBI lineage: Eukaryota > Viridiplantae > Streptophyta > Magnoliopsida > Poales > Poaceae > Secale > Secale cereale. The sequence goes on from LR738716.1 coordinate 64,441,926, forward strand.
TACCACCTTTTCAGGAAGAAACCGCCACCGAGTTTGGTGAAGGGTCTTCCTCTGCTTGGCGTACGGACCCTTCCTCGTGGGAGACTCCGAGGAGTTCGGTATACGCGCCAGCATCCTTCTACGACCCTTGGACTCACCACTGTACCCCCGGAGCAGGAGGCTCCTGGGGGCAGTAGCTGCTGCCAACTTAGGCCAAAAGCCTAAGCTTGGGGGAGTATGTGCCCCTCTCAATTTTCCATTGTATTATCTGTTTTATTCGCTTTGATCTTTTCGAAGCTTTTATCCGTTCTTCTTTATTTCTCTCTTTGCAAAAACAACAAAAAGATTTTCTCTTTCTTTTGCTTTCGTTCAACCTTTGAAATAATCCAAAAATATTTCCTTTTCTCTCTAGTTTGCTTTGTTTTCAGAGTTCAGCTCGAGTCCGTGATGGCATTTAATTTTATTTCCTACGTTCGATCGTGCAAGTGACGAGGCAGTAATGACGAAGATCGACTGAAAGGAAGCAACAAGGATGACCGGTATGAACTCTTCTTGTTTCTACTTTTGTACATATGCATGTACTTATGATCTAGAGACCAGCTTGTAGCGACATAGTGCTATGTTTACAATGCTCTTCCAGTGGTTCATGCTTTCCTTGTGGCTAGTCTCGAATAGCTAGAGTATATAATGTGTTACTGAAATGATCTACATGCATTGCATTGTTCATAGTTCGGTATACTAAGGTGGTATTTCCCTTTAGAGAATTTTTGGATTGACTTGGCACATGCTTACACATGTCTGAGACTAAAAAGTCTGCTCTGCCTTGATGATCTTTGAGTTTTAGAATAGTTATATCACTTTCATGCCCGATTCAATGTTGCTTTGTCGCTCTGCATGATTATGACCGTTATTGCTCTCCAGTTGGTCGCTTCCCAGTCTTTTGCTAACCTCCACCTGTACTAAGCGGACTGACTGCTTGTGCATCCAAAATCCCTAAAACCTGTTATGCCATATGAGTCCACCATACCTTCCTATACATGGTATTTACCTGCCATTCCTAACGAAGACTTTCGTGTACCATCTCGAAATTAATCAAAAGCATTTCTCTTTTTGTGCCTCTGTTTTAGCTCATGAGGAAGTAGTAGTTAATTCATGATCTTTTTAAGTTGGACAAGTTTCACCCCTGGATTGCATGTCTAATGTGCAAACCCCTAATACGAGAAGGAACTGGCATAGAGTGCGCCCAGCTCATAAAAGATAATACAACAAACAAACCCTCCTTCACGCTTTGTTCATGAGAAATCAGAAAAGTTTGGCAGTGATAAACAAAGGAGATTAAGAGGATGTGATCGTCCTCATGCGGGAGCCGTTCCTCGAAACTTGTCCAGCTCAAGAAGTGATTGAGTTATCTGCTAGCATTCGTTGACGAAATATGCACCTCTCAAAAACGTTTTTACCTCTGTTTTTAAAACCAAGAGCTCTGGTACATGTTTAGTTTTTGTTTCCGACCACGGGTTTTCAACCTTGCCAACAAAAGCCACGGTTCGAGAGTCTCCACCTTCTTTCTTCAAAGCACCAACTAGGAGAGCATAATTGTCATTCTGAGTGTAATGTGCATTGTCCCAAAGTATTACATTGTCTTCTGCATGCTTGTGATATGATTTATTCCGAAATTCTTAGTTCTAGTCTCCTTTAAAACTCTGGAGGAGTTTCTGCATTTATGTTTTGCTTTACTCATGGAGGCTAGCGAGATACCACCCTAATATGCTCAAGCTATGTGCAATGTAATCTTGTCTTGATTTTCAGTAATATGTTATTTACTTTTAAGTATTTGTGATTGGTCACTTGAAAGAAGGATTGCTCCGTGCATTGTCCTCATAGTACTGTTTCAATACTTGCTAGGCTCTTTTCGTAGTACATGCTTATATACATCTAATGAAGCAAAAGAGTTTGTCAAAGTTTTCTTGGTCGCGTCCAGTTCGTTGAACTGAATTGCTTGAGGACAAGCAATATGCTAAGCTTGGGGGAGTTGATACGTCTCAAACGTATCTACTTTTCCAAACACTTTTGATATTATTTTGACCTCATTCTTGCATGATTTGAGCTAAACTAACCCGGACTGACGCTGTTTTCAGCAGAGCTGCCTGTATGGTTTTATTGTGTGCAGGAAAACGGATTTTTAGGTATCTCAGAAAAATCCACGAAAAATCACAGAAAATCCACGCACCCGAAGGAGCCAGGAGCCAGAAGAGGGACCAGAGGGGGACCAGGGGGGGCCAGGCGCCCTGGTGGCGCGGCCCAGCCCCTGGCCGCGCCGCGGGGTCGCCTGGGTGGGCCCCACCTCCCCTGGTGCCCTACTTTGACTCGTATTTTAGCTCGCGACGGAGAAATCCCAGATCAGAAGTTCTTTTCCTAGTTTTCGTCGCGGAGCCGCTGATACGTCCAAAACGTATCGATAATTTCTGCTTGCTCCATGCCACTTTTGGGTGATATTGCTATGATATTCATACACTTCCATACACTTTTGATCATATTTGGACTAACTTACTAATCAAGTGCACCCCAGTGCCAGTTTCTGTTTTCGGCTGTTTTTGTATTTCAGGTTTTCACGTTTCGAGAACTGCCCAGAAAAATCCAGAAAATTTATATAAAAAATCAGCGATCCGGAAACAACACTGCGCCCGAAGGGCAGCCTGGGGGGGGCACAGGGGCTCCAGGCGCCCTGTGGGCGTGCCCCCCCTGGGCCGCGCCGGGGGGCGCCTGGGCCCCCCGAAGCCCGTCCGGTGCCCCCTTTGGCATATATTTAGAGGGACCTCCGAAACCCTCAGAACAGGAACTCTTTTCGCGATCCCATCTCTGTTCCGCCGCCGCCGCCGCTTCCAAGATCGGGAGCACTAGGAGAACTCTTCCCGGCACCCTGCCGGAGGGGAGGATCACAACCGGGAGCTTCTCCACCACCATGGACGCCTCCCGGATGACTCGTGAGTAGTCTCCCTTGGACCATGAGTCCATGACCAGTAGCTATGTGATGTTCTCCTCCCGTTCTTGTGCTTCACTAATTAGTCCTCATGAGCTGCCCTACATGATCGAGGCACCTATGTAATCCTTAAGCTGTTGCTATGTTGAGTTTACTGGGATCCGATGGATTATGAGATTATGTTCAGATTGATCTTGAGTAATATATTTGATTCACCTCTTTTATATTTTAGTTCATAAGTAATTCTTGCATGTTCTGCGTTGTTATTTATTGCTTTGGCCGAGTAGTAGGTAGTGACTCCAATAGGGAACGTTATGCTTGATTGTGGGTTCATGCCCCTCGATGACTAGCTTGAGTGACAGAAACATGAGACTAGGGGATGTGCTGTTGCCACAAGGGGGAAAACAACGGTGCTTGTGCCCGCGGGTGCAAGGATTGTTTACTTTACGCAAAGTTCTTTTAATGCAGTTATCTGTTGCATTGAGTTTACACTATGGGTGGGACTCGCAACTTAATACCAGCGAGATGTTCTGGATAGATATCTCAAGGTGGATGATTAGTAGTAGATATTGATGGATTTCGGTCTACTTACTTTGGCGTACCACCCATGCTTTGAACCTCAACCTTTCTTGCAATGTAGTCAGCATTGGTTTGCGTTCGTGGTCCTGTCAATTGCACAGCTGTAATTTGTTTACCTCACATAGCTGTTTTATCGTCTTTTGGGAGAGAGACATCACTAGTGAACATCATGAGACTCCGGTCCATATTACCATCATTGATCACATCCACTATTTACTTTTCGCTATTTACCTACTATTGCAAAAACTGTCTATCACTACTATCATTGCTTTTAATCCTTTGTGAACTACAAGGCCGGAGGGATTGACAACCTCTCTGTACTCGTTGGGAGTAAAGTTATTTGTATCTGTGTGCAGGTCCACGTTGATTGCTAATTGCGCCGTTAGCTATTGGCACCTACTTGTTGAACCTAGGAGTCTCTGGGGAATCGATCCTTGGCATCTTTGCTAGGGGAAAACACTTCTACTTACTGCATCTTACACCTTCCACTTGGGGTAACCAACGAGGGGTTCGAGGCCCATCAAGGAGTATTTTCTGGCGCTGTTGCCGGGGACTCCACTCTTCAGGATAGGGGAGTTGCATGCTATCTTTTACCTTTGCTTTTTAGTCTTGTTAGTTTATCTTTCATTTTTGCTTTAGTTCCTTTTATCGAAAATCACAAAAATAGTTATCTTGCTTGCTTGCTACTATGGGTTCCACCGAGAACACCAAGTTGTGTGACTTCACTAGTCACAACAACGATGACTTTATCAGCACACCTATCACTACACCTGCCACTTCAGCACCTTCATATGAAATTAAACCTGCTTTACTTAACTTAGTCATGAGAGAACAATTCTCCGGTGTTGGAGATGATGCTGCTTTACACTTGAACAACTTTGTTGAACTTTGTGATATGCAAAAGTACCAAGAAATAGATGGTAATATTGTTAAGCTTAAGCTTTTTCCTTTCTCCTTGAGAGGAGGAGCTAAAATTTGGTTCCAGTCTTTGCCTAGAAATAGCATAGATTCATGGGACAAGTGCAAAGATGCTTTTATCGGAAAATACTATCCACCTGCTAAAATTATCCAACTTAGAAGTAACATCATCAATTTTAAACAATTGGATAATGAACACGTTGCCCAAGCTTGGGAACGTATGAAGTCTCTTATCAAGAACTGCCCTACTCACGATTTGACTACTTGGATGGTTATCCAAACTTTTTATGCAGGCTTGAACTTTACCTCGCGGAACTTGTTAGACTCGGCCGCGGGAGGAACTTTTATGTCAACTACACTTGGTGCTGCCACAAAGCTTCTCGATGAGATGATGACCAACTATTCCCAATGGCACACCGAACGCGCTCCAACAGGTAGGAAGGTAAACTCTATCGAGGAGATTTCCTCCCTTAATGAAAAAGTTGACTTGATCATGTCTCTACTTTCGAAGCAATCTACTGTTGATCCTCGTGATGTTCCTTTAAATTCTTTGATTGCTCAAGAACAAGTAGATGTGAACTTTATCTCTAGAAACAATTTTAACAACAATGCTTATAGGAGTAACTTTGGTAACAATTCTAGACCGTTCTCCTCTAACTCTTATGGGAACAACAATGCTTATCCTAGTACCAAGAACTCCAATACTAAACTAGAGACCATGCTTAGAGATTTCATCACTACCCAAAAAGCCTTTAATAAGAATGTAGAAGAGAAACTACATAAACTAGATGATCTTTCTTTTAAGGTAGACCGCTTAGCCAATGAGGTAAAATTGCTAAAAATTGAAACTTCTCCTCTTAAGGAGAGGGAAGTCATCCCTATTAATGCTACTCAAGTACAAATTAATGAAAATATTAGGATGATGGCTAAGCTAAAAGAAAGATGGGCTAGAAAAAGGGAGGAAGAGGAAAGAATTAAGAGCCTTCCTACCCACCACACTGTTGCTACTATCCAAGTTATTGAGCATGTTCACACTCTTAGCACCCAATGTACTCCTGGTCCCAATGGACCTATTAATGGTGATGCTATGACTATAGAAGCTACCAAACAAGTGAACCTTAAAGACACCACTACCACTTTACTTGATGCTCGTGACCTTGATTTTGATAATTGCACTCTTACCGAAGTTATTGATTTCCTTCACAAGATGTCTAGAGATCCCCGCACTAGCACGCTTAACCTTGCCTTCACAGAGCATATCACTAATGCTCTCATCAAAGCTAGGGAGGAGAAACTTAGAGTAGAAGCCTCCATACCTAGAAAGCTAGAAGATGGTTGGGATCCTATGATAAAAATTTATTTGAATAACTTCTCTTGTTATGCATTATGTGATGTTGGTGCTAGTACCTCTGTTATGCCCAAAAGGATATATGATATGCTTAAATTGAAACCTTATGATTCTTGTTCTTTTGGTGTTCGTCTCGTTGATTCTTCCATAAAGAAACCTTTGGGGAGGATCGACGATGTTCTTATTGTTGTCAATGATAATTATGTGCCCGTTGATTTCACTATCATGGATATTGAATGTGATCCTTCTTGTCCAATTATTTTGGGACGTCCCTTTTTGCGCACCATTGGTGCTGTCATTGACATGAAAGAGGGTAATATAAAATTTCAGTTTCCTCTCAAGAAAGGGATGGAACACTTCCCTCGTAAGAAGGTCAAGTTACCTTTTGAGTCCGTTGTACGGGCTAGCTATTCTTTTACTCTTGATAAAACTTGATCTATGCATTATGCCTAGCTTAAAGGCATAAAAGAAAGCTCTTTTGGGAGGCAGCCCACATGAATAAAATTTTTGTTTTTGTTGTGCCTTGATGTTGTTTACTGTTGTAGCATCATCATTGTATCTTTGCTTTTCATATTTGTGCCAAGTATAGCCTCCGATTGCTAGAAAGTTCAAAAGTTGTGAGGTGCTGTCCAGGAAACAGATTCTGTCCTTGGATAGAAAAATTCGTATAAAATCACGAGATCATCTTTTTGGTCTGAATTATTTCGACAGCGTTCTCTATATAATTGTCTTTCATGCGTCAGTTCTGAGTTTTTTTATTTGAGTTGCAGAAGTATCCCGAACAGATCAATTACTGCCAGTTGTTCTGTTTTTCACAGATTCTGTCCTGTTTTGCCTTACCTTCACTTTGCAAATCAAGAACTTTCTTTTTCTTTGCAAAAACCTTTTGGAAATCTTGAGAAACAGTAGAACTTCAAGAATATCCTTATTTCCGGCAAGGTATAATTATTTTATTAAGGGTACTAACCTCGCTAATCAGATTATGATGAGTTATGTATGAAGGGAGTTTTCAAGTGTGCGAGGGAAGATGATAAAAAGATTCAGGAGTGTCAAGCGCTCAAACTTGGGGATGCCCCCGCCAGCAAATATTCAAGGAGACTCAAGCGTCTAAGCTTGGGGATGCCCCCCGTGCATCCCCTTCTCCATCAACACTATCAGTTCGTCTTTCGTTTCGCTATATTTTTATCACTTCATGTGTTATGTGCTATGCTTGGAGCGTCTTGCTTTTAGTTTTCTTTTTAGTTTTTCATAACGAGTCGGAACCCAGCATTCCTTTATGTGGGAGAGAAACACGCTCCACCTCTACCTAGAACATTACATAGAATTTTCATGTCTATCTATGCTGTCTGTGTTCTTTGTCTTTTAATAGCTACTATCATACTCTGCTCTTAGTATTCATGCTTATCTTTTCAAGAGCTTTTATTTAGTTGGTTGCTTGAACTCTCTTTAATTACCATGCTCACCTTATTAAGAGAGTTTGCTTTCGTTGCATTGGTTAATGTGTCTATGATAAAGATGCTACTTGCATGATGGTGCTTAGTAGTTCAGGTTTTCTTTTGGTTAATCTCAAATAGCTGGGGGGTTCCCAATGTGTTATTGGAGTACCAACTTGGTTTGTTTGCCTATGATATGGTATGGTTTAGTAATATCTTCCTTCGAGAATTTATTTTGATTGACTTGGCGTATGCTAACGCATATTCAAGACTGTAAAGAAAGTCTGTCAAGCCTTGATGATCTTTTATTTCTGAGTAGCGATATAACTACCATGCCTGATTCAATATTGCTTTATCGCTCTGCATGATTATGACAGTCATTGCTCTCTTAGTTGGTCGCTCCCAGTCTTTTGCTAACCTCCACCTGTACTAAGCAAACTAACCATGCAATACATAGCTCATGGGAAAGTAGCCTACAAACTATTGTGGTAAAGAATATGTTGCTTATGTATCTTATTTCTTACAAGTTGCTTGCTGAGCGGTAACCATGTTTCTGGGGATGCCATCAACTGTCACACTTTTGTCGAATATCATTTGAGTTGCTATGCATGTTCGTCTTGTCTGAAGTAAGGGTGATCTACCGTGGGTTGAATTAATATGCATCATGGTGGAAGTTTTAGCTTGGACCTTAATCCTCAATCTATTATGAGAATATGCTTAGGCATTGAAGAGGAGTCCATCATCTATTTTCTATGTTGTCCCGGTATAGATGTCCTCAAGTTGAGATTTATCAAAAACGAGAAATCAAATGCGATCTATCTCCTTGGACCTTTGTACAGGTGGCATAGAGGTACCCCTTTGTGACACTTGGTTAAAACATATGCAATGCAATGATAACCCATGGGGATCCGAGCTAATTAGGACAAGGAGCGAGCACTATTAGTATTCGATGCATGAGGCTTGCAACTTATAGGATGTTTTATACATGACACATATGAAGTGCTACTACCGTTGACACAATTGCTTCCATGTTTTGAAAATAAAAAGCTTTAGCACTTAACCTTTCTTTTACCTTTATGTTGAAGCACCAACTACTGAGAGCATGATTGTCATTCTGAGTGTAATGTGCATTGTCCCAAAGTAGCATCGTCTTTTGCATGATTGTGATATCGTTTATTCTGAAATGATTGTATCTAGTCATCACTTAAACCTTGAAGGTGCCCCTGCATTTATGTTTTGCATCACTAAAGGGGGCAAGCTAGATATCACTTTATCATATTTGCACATCATGTTCATTGCAAATCTTTTTGATGTTTCAGTTTCATGTTGTAAAACTTTCAGTCATTTGTGATTTTCTCTTGAGACAACTTAATTACTTTAGAATCATTGTCTAAGCTTTTTGTCATATGACTATGAGAAAGTCCTATATGGTTAATAGCATGTCACCACAGAAATTATTCTTGTTATCATTTACCTACTCGAGTACGAGCAGGAATTAAGCTTGGGGATGTAGATACGTCCAAAATGTATCTATAATTTCTGCTTGCTCCATGCCACTTTTGGGTGATATTGCTATTATATTCATACACTTCCATACACTTTTGATCATATTTGGACTAACTTACTAATCCAGTGCACCCCAGTGCCAGTTTCTGTTTTCGGCTGTTTTTGTATTTCAGGTTTTCACGTTTCGAGAACTGCCCAGAAAAATCCAGAAAAATTATATAAAAAATCAGCGATCCGGAAACAACACTGCGCCCGAAGGGCAGCCTGGGGGGGCACAGGGGCTCCAGGCGCCCTGTGGGCGCGCCCCCCCCTTGGGCCGCGCCGGGGGGGGGGGCCTGGGCCCCCCGAAGCCCGTCCGGTTCCCCCCTTTGGCATATATTTAGAGGGTCCTTCGAACCCCTCAGAACAGGAACTCTTTTCGCGATCTCATCTCTGTTCTGCCGCCGCCGCCGCTTCCAAGATCGGGAGCACCAGGAGAACTCTTCCCGGCACCCTGCCGGAGGGGAGGATCACCACCGGGAGCTTCTCCACCACCATGGACGCCTCCCGGATGACTCGTGAGTAGTCTACCTTGGATCATGAGTCCATGACCAGTAGCTATGTGATGTTCTCCTCCCGTTCTTGTGCTTCACTAATTAGTCCTCGTCAGCTGCCCTACATGATCGAGGCACCTATGTAATCCTTATGTTGTTGCTATGTTGAGTTTGCTGGAATCCGATGGATTATGAGATTATGTTCAGATTGATCTTGAGTAATATATTTGATTCACCTCTTTTATATTTTAGTTCATAAGTAATTCTTGCATGTTCTCCATTGTTATTTATTGCTTTGGCCGACTAGTAGGTAGTGACTCCAAGAGGGAACGTTATGCTCGATTGTGGGTTCATGCCCCTCGATGACTAGCTTGAGTGACAGAAACATGAGTCTAGGGGATGTGCTGTTGCCACAAGGGGGAAATTAATGGTGCTTGTGCCCGCGGGTGCAAGGATTGTTTACTTTACGCAAAGTTCTTTTAATGAAGTTGTCTGTTGCATTGAGTTTACACTATGGGTGGGACTCGCAACTCAATACCAGCGAGATGTTCTGGATAGATATCTCAAGGTGGATGATTAGTAGTAGATATTGATGGATTTCGGTCTACTTACTTTGGCGTACCGCCCATGCTTTGAACCTCAACCTTTCTTGCAATGTAGTCAGCATTGGTTTGCGTTCGTGGTCCTGTCAATTGCCCAGCTGTAATTTGTTTACCTCACATAGCTGTTTTATCGTCTTTTTGGAGAGAGACATCACTAGTGAACATCATGAGACTCCGGTCCATATTACCATCATTGATCACATCCACTATTTACTTTTCGCTATTTACCTACTATTGCAAAAACTGTCTATCACTACTATCATTGCTTTTAATCCTTTGTGAACTACAAGGCCGGAGGGATTGACAACCTCTCTGTACTCATTGGGAGCAAAGTTATTTGTATCTGTGTGCAGGTCCACGTTGATTACTAATTGCGCCGTTAGCAATTGACACTTACTTGTTGAACCTAGGAGTCTCTGGGGAATCGATCCTTGGCATCTTTGCTAGGGGAAAACACTTCTACTTACTGCATCTTACACCTTCCACTTGGGGTAACCAACGAGGGGTTCGAGGCCCATCAGCCACCGCCACCCTCTGTTCTTCTTTGGGAGGGCTAATCTGGAGGCTGAATTGGCCTCCGGAGAAGGGAGATCGTCGCCATCGTCATCATCATCACCACTCCATCATCCCTCCATGACTTCTCCTTCCATGTGTGAGTAATCCCCTGCTGTAGGCGAAGGGGATGGTAGGGATTGGATGAGTTAGATCATGTAATAGTTTGTCAGATCGTTGGGGGCATGTTGCCTATCATCTACTATGGTGTTTATCATCTTTGCTTCAACTTGTTATGCTTAATGCTTGTCACTTAGGGCCCGAGTGCCATGATTTCAGATCTGAACCATATGTGTTTGCATGAATATATTTGTGTTCTTGATCCTATCTATGAGTTGTTTGCACCTATTACGGTTCGGAACCGGCGATCCCAAAAGTGACAGCTTGGGACAGTAATTTGTTCACCCACCAACGATGCAGCATAGTAGCGTAAGTATTTCCCTCAGTTTTTGACAACCAAGGTATCAATCTAGTAGGAGGCTACACGCGAGTCCCTCGTACCTACACAAAGAAATAAGAACCTTGCAACCAACGCGATAAAGGCGTTGTCAATCCCTTCTCGGCCACTTGCATAAGTGAGATCTGATAGAGATAATAAGATAATATTTTTTGTATTTCGTTTTATAGATTGAAAGTAAAGATTGCAAAATAAAAGTAAAGCAAAGATAAATAGTTGATGGAAGATAGACCCGGGGGCCATAGGTTTCACTTGTGGCTTCTCTCAAGATAGAAGATTTCTACGGTGGGTGAACAAATTACTGTCGAGCAATTGCTAGAAAAGCGCATAGTTATGAGAATATGTAGGCATGATCATTGCATATAGGCATCACGTCCGTGACAAGTAGACCGAAACGATTCTGCATCTACTACTATTACTACACACATCGACCGCTATCCATCATGCATCTAGAGTATTAAGTTCATATGATATAAACCGCATCTTTTTATCCTCGATGGCAACAATACAATACATGCCTTGCTGCCCTTGCTATCACTAGGAAAGGATACCACAATATTGAACCCAAAGCTAAGCACTTCTCCCATTGCAAGAAAGATCAATCTAGTAGGCCAAACCAAACTGATAATTCGAATAGACTTGCGAAGATATTTAAATCATGCATAAAAGATTTCAGAGAAGAATCAAATATTGTTCATAGATAATCTGGATCATAAACCCACAATTCACCGGATCTGGACAAACACACCGCAAAAAGAATTACATCGAATAGATCTCCAAGAAGATCGAGGAGAACTTTGTGTTGACATCCAAAGAGAGAGAAGAAGACATTTAGCTAATAACTATGGACCCAAAGGTCTGTGGTAAAATACTCACAACTCATCGGAGAGGCTATGGTGTTGATGTAGAAGCCCTCCGTGATCGATGCCCCCTCCGGTGGAGCTCCGGAACAGGCCCCAAGATGGGATCTCACGGGTACAGCAGGTTACGACAGTGGAATTAGGGTTTTGTGGTGCTCTCTCATCTTTCCAGGGTAAGTGGACATATATAGGAGGAAGAGGTACATCGGTGGAGCAACAGGTGGCCCACAAGGGTGGCGGGCGTGCCTACCCCCCTGGGCGCACCCTCCCCCCTCGTGGCCGCCTTGTTTCTTCCCTGACGTGTACTCCAAGTCTTCTGTGTTGTATTTGTTCCAAAAACGACTCTCCTGAAGGTTTCATTCCGTTTGGATTCCGTTTGATATTCCTTTTCTACGAGACACTGAAATAGGTAAAAAAACAACAATTTGCACTGGGGCTTGGGTCAGTAGGTTAGTCCCGAAAATAATATAAAAGTGTATAATAAAGCCTGTTAAACATCCAAAACAGATAATTTAATAGCATGGAACAATAAAAAATTATAGATACGTTGGAGACGTATCAGCCGATGAAGAGGATGCCACGCGACGAGGGCGAGGGCGTGGGCGACGATGACGACGGGGCGGCGCGGGGCGGCACGGCGAAGGCGTCGGGACAGGGGCGATGTGCAGTGTCGATGGTGGGGTAGAGGGGCAGCCTAGCGGCGTCGTCGGGGCGAAAAAGAACTGGAACAAATTTTCACAAGTGCTGGCTTATATACACAAAGCATTGGTTCCGGTTCGTGCTACAAACCGGGACCAATGCCCCCCTTTAGTCCTTGTTGGTGCCACCAACTGGGACCAAATGTCTCTTTTCAGCAGCCCAAAGGGGGTGGGATGGAGAGACCTTTGGTCCCGGTTGGTGGCACCAACCGGTACTAAAGGGGAGGCATTGGTCCTGGTTGGTGCCATGAACTAGGACCAAAGGTGGGCATTGGTCCTGGTTCAAGCCACTAACCGGGACCAATAGCCTCGCACAACCGTGGTGCGGTGGGAGTTTAGTCCCACCTCGCTAGCTGAGAGACGCCAGGACCTGTTTATAAGCGCTGCTGCCCGTTCTATGTCAAGCTCCTCTCTAATACAGGCTTACGGGCCTAAACACACTGCATCTGCCTGTGGGCCTACTGGGCCTTCTACGGGCCTGAATCCTGGCCCACGGTTGGGTTTCTAGTCGTATTTAGGCCGTGGTGGCCCAGTAGGTGGCATTTTTTTATTTTTTTCCATTTTTTTCTTTGTTGCTTTTTTTGATTTTGTTTCTACTTTCATAAAAATACTTACTGTTTCTATTTTTATTTATTTAATTAAAGTCTATTTATTTTACTTTGTTAAAGTTTATTTTATTTGTACTTATTTATTTTATTTTTATTCCACTTATTTATTTTATTTTCTTTTTAGCTTTATTTCTTTATTTATTTTATGAAAATTATTTTTGCTTTTAAATTTTTGAACATAAAATACTTTGATAATTTTAGTTGCATAAATTTTATATAATTTTAGTTTCAATAATACTAGAGGTTTATAAAAGCTTTTTGGTTGATTCGTTTAGCTATTAGAGTTTCATTAAAGTTTTCTAGTTCATTCTTTTTTCTATTAGAGTTTCATTAAAGTTTTCTACTTCACTCTTTTTGTTTATTATTTTTGCTATTAGAGTTTCATAAAAGTTTTCCAGTTCATTCTTTTTTATACTAGTTCATTCTTTGAGCTAAATGACCTTGAAATTAAAAAGCATTTCAAAAGAACTCTGAAAAGGTTGAAAGTTGGCATGGAATCATCATTTCACCCACATAGCATGTGCTAAAAAGTTGAGAGGGTTACGACAAAAACTAGATGCACTTCGTGTACAAAACGGACTATCTGTTTCGAGGTATCAGGGTTTCGGACGAAAACTCATCTGTTACAAAGGGATTTCTTTTTCTGAACTTATTTGAACTACAGACTTTTTCTGTGTTCAAAATGCACTATTCAAAGCCACTTCTTCAATTTTCAACCCTTTATGACTTCATTTGTTATTTTTCATGCATTTACTGAATTTTTTGAGCTATAAGACCCTGAATTTGAAAAGCATTTCATATGAACTCAGAAAAGGTTGAAAGTTGGCGTGGTATCGTCATTTCATCCACATAGCATCTGCAAAAAAGTAGAGAGGGTTACGGCAAAAAATGGATGCACTTTGTGTACAAAACGGACAATCTCTTTCGAGGTATCAAGGTTTCATACGGAAACTCGTCTGTTACAACAGACATTTCATTTCTTCACATGTAACTGCTGTGATATTCTAGATCAAAGGCATCATCATAATAGTTGTGGAGAGAAAGTCTTCACTTTTTCTTCACTTGTGTCCTTTTCTTATTGCGCCGTAACCATGGATAATCTTCATCGTTTATCAGCGTGCTTGGGTCAACCTTGACTTTGAAGGGAGGAATTTCATGAAACTTTTCATAATCTTCGGTAATGTCTGTCTTGCCCTCCACTCCCACGATGTCTCTTTTTCCTGAAAGAACTATGTGGCGCTTTGGCCCATCGTATGATGTGTTCGCTTCCTTATATTTTCTTTTTCTGGGTGTGGTAGACATGTCCTTCACATAGAAAACCTGCGCCACATCATTGGCTAGGACGAATGGTTCGTCTGTATACCCAAGATTGTTCAGATCCACTGTTGTCATTCCATAATCTGGGTCTACCTGTACCCCGCCTCCTGACAGATTGACCCATTTGCACGTAAACAAAGGGACCTTAAAATCATGTCCGTAGTCAAGTTCCCATATGTCCACTATGTAACCATAATACATGTCCTTTCCCTTCTTGGTTGCTGCAACAAAGCGGACACCGCTGTTTTGGTTGGTGCTCTTTTGATCTTGGGCGATCGTGTAAAATGTATTCCCATTTATCTCGTATTCTTTGTAAGTCAATACAGTCGAAGATGGTCCCCTGGACAATGAGTACAACTCATTACAAACCGTGTTGTCATCTCTGAGATGTGTTTCCAACCAACTGCTGAAAGTCTTGATGTGTTCACATGTAATCCAGTCATCACACTGCTCTGGGTGTTTGGAGCGTATATTGTTCTTGTGTTCATCGACATACAGGGTCACCAAGGAAGAGCTCTGTAGAACTATGTAGTGTGCTTCAGACCAAGAATGCCTATCCCTGCATATTGTTGAGTCCCCTCCAAGCGTGCCTTTTCCAGTCAGTCTGCCCTCATACCGCAATTTAGGTAGACCAATCTTCTTAAGGCCAAGAATGAAGTTAACACAAAACCCAATGACATCCTCTGTTTGATGGCCCATGGAGATGCTTCCTTCTGGCCTAGCGTGGTTACAGACATATTTCTTTAGGACACCCATGAACCTCTCAAAGGGGAACATATTGTGTAGAATTATGGGGCCCAAAATGACAATCTCGTCGACTAGATGAACTAGTACGTGCGCCATGATATTGAAGAAGGATGGTGGGAACACCAGCTCAAAACTGACAAGACATTGCGCCATATCACTACTTAGCCTTGGTATGGTTTCTGGATCGATCACCTTCTGATAGATTGCATTGAGGAATGCACATAGCTTCACAATGGCTAATCGGATGTTTTCCGGTAGAATCCCCCTCAATGCAACCGGAAGCAGTTGCGTTATAATCACGTGGCAGTCTTGAGACTTTAGGTTCTGAAACTTTTTCTCTAGCATATTTATTATTCCCTTTATATTCGACGAGAAGCCAGACGGGACCTTCATACCAAGCAGGCATGCAAAGAAGATTTCCTTCTCTTCTTTGGTAAGAGCGTAGCTGGCAGGACCATCATACTGCTTTGGAGGCGTGCCGTCTTTTTCGTGCACACGTTGCAGGTCCTCCCGTGCCTCCGGTGTATCTTTTGTCTTCCCATACACGCCCACGAAGCCTAGCAGGTTCACGCAAAGGTTCTTCATCACGTGCATCACGTCGATTGAAGAGCGGACCTCTAGGTCTTTCCAGTAGGGTAGGCCCCAAAATGTAGATTTCTTCTTCCACATGGGTGCGCGTCCCTCAGCGTCATTCGAAACAGCTAGTCCGCCGGGACCCTTTCCAAAGATTACCTATAAATCATTGATCGTAGCAAGTACGTGATCACCGGTACGCATGGCGGGCTTCTTCCGGTGATCTGCATCGCCTTTGAAATGCTTGCCTTTCTTTCGACATTGATGGTTGGTCGGAAGAAATTGACGATGCCCCAGGTACACATTCTTCATGCATTTTCCAGGTATATACTTTCGGTGTCATCTAAACAGTGCGTGCATGCGTGGTATCCCTTGTTTGTTTGTTCTGAAAGGTTACTGAGAGCAGGCCAATCAATGATGGTTACAAACAGCAACGCATGTAGGTCAAATTCCTCATGTTTGTCCTCATCCCACACACATACACCTTGTCCATTCCACAACTGTAAAAGTTCTTCAACTAATGGCCTTAGGTACACATCATTGTCGTTGTCGGGTTGCTTATGGCCTTGGATGAGTATTGGCATCTGATACGTCTCCAACGTATCTATAATTTTTTATTGTTCCATGCTATTATATTATCCTTCTAGGATGTTTTATGGGCTTTTATATACACTTTTATATGATTTTTGGGACTAACCTATTAACCTAGAGCCCAGTGCCAGTTTCTGTTTTTTTTCCTTGTTTCTGAGTTTTACAAAAAAGGAATACCAAACGGAGTCCAATTGACATGCCAATTTTTGATGATTTTTTATGAACCAAAAGAAGTCCCCGAAGTAAAAGAGTTGGGCCAGTAGAGCCACAGGCTGCCCACGAGGGTGGGTGGCGCGCCCACCCCAAGTGGTGGCGCCCCCTATCTTGTGGACACCCCGGAGACCCCCCCCCCTGACGTGAGACCTACGCCAAAAATTGCTATACATACTGAAACCTCCGAAAAATAACCTAGATCAGGAGTTCCGCCGCCGAAAGCTAATCTAGACCCCGTTCTGGCACCCTGCAAGAGGGGGGAATCCCTCTCCGATGGCTATCTTCATCATCCCGGTGCTCTCCATGACGAGGAGGGAGTAGTCCACCCTCGGGGCTAAGGGTATGTACTAGTAGCTATGTGTTTGATCTCTCTCTCTCTCTCTCTCTCTCTCTCTCTCGTGTTCTTGAGATGGCACGATCTTGATGTATCGCGAGCTTTGTTATTATAATTGGATCTTATGATGTTTCTCCCCCTCTACTCTCTTGTGATGAATTGACTTTTCCCTTTGAAGTTATCTTATCGGATTGAGTCTTTAAGGATTTGAGAACACATGATATATGTCTTGAGTGGGATACCTGTGGTGACAATGGGGTATTCTATTGATTCACTTGATGTATGTTTTGGTTATCAACTTGCAGGTTCCGTGACCTTGGGAATCTATGCATAGGGGTTGGCACACGTTTTCGTCTTGACTCTCTAGTAGAAACTTTGGCGCACTCTTTGAAGTACTTTGTGTTGGTTGAATAGATGAATCTGAGATTGTGTGATGCATATCGTATAATCATGCCCGCGGATACTTGAGGTGACAATAGAGTATCTAGGTGACATTAGGGTTATGGTTGATTTGTATCTTAAGGTGTTATTCTAGTACGAACTCTATGATAGATCAAACGGAAAGAATAGCTTCGTGTTATTTTACTATGGACTCTTGAATAGATCGATCCGAAAGGATAACTTTGCGGTGGTTTCATACCCTACCATAATCTGTTCGTTTATTCTTCGCTATTAGTTACTTTGGAGTGACTCTTTGTTGCATGTTGAAGGATAGTTATATGATCCAGTTATGTTATTATTGTTGAGAGAACATGCACTAGTGAAAGTATGAACCCTAGGCCTTGTTTCCTATCATTGCAACACCATTTATGCTCACTTTTATCTTTAGTTACCTTGTTGTTTCTATATTTCCAGATTACAAAAACCTATATCTACCAACCATATTGCACTTGTATCACCATCTCTTCGCCGAACTAGTGCACCTATACAATTTACCATTGTATTGGGTGTGTTGGGGACACAAGAAATTCTATGTTATTTGGTTGCAGGGTTGTTTGAGAGAGACCATCTTCATCCTATGCCTCCCACGGATTGATAAACCTTAGGTCATCCACTTGAGGGAAATTTTCTACTGTCCTACAAACCTCTGCACTTGGAGGCCCAACAACGTCTACAAGAAGAAGGTTGCATAGTAGACATCAAGCTCTTTTTTAGCGCCGTTGCCGGGGAGGTTAACGCTTGAAGGTATAACTTTAGATCTTGCAATCGAATCTTTTAGTTTCTTGTTTTATCACTAGTTTAATTTATAAAAGAAAACTACACAAATATGGAATTAAGGTTACCTCATATGCTTCATCTTTTTATATCTTTCGTGAAAATGATGGGAAGGAAAATTGTGCTCAAGTACTAGAAGCAGAATTACATAGAATGCTTGGCATAAAATATGTGCATGATGAGCGTGATTGCAATGTTGTTAGTATGAATTCTTTGAATACCCATGATGCTAATGATATGCAAAGCCACAAGCTTGGGGATGCTATGTTTGAGGAAGATGATATGTTTAGTCCCCCAAGTTCTGATGAGAAAATTTATTATGATGAAAGCATGCCTCCTGTTTATGATGATTATATTGATGAAAGTGGATTTGGAGAGGTCATGACTTTATTTAGTGATGAATCCACTATTTCGGAAGAGATTCCAAATGATTATGAGAACAAAGTTGCTATCTATGATGATTATTGTGATGACTTGTATGCTATTAATAATAATGATAACCATGAAACTTGTCATCATGATTTTAGTTTTCAATTGGATTATGCCTCACATGATAATTATTTTGTTGAGTTTGCTCCTACTATTATTCATGAGAAGAAATTTGCTTATGTGGAGAGTAATAAAATTTATATGCTTGGGGATCATGAAAAGAATGCTTTATGTGATGGTTATATTGTTGAATTCATTCACGATGCTACTGAAAATTATTATGAGAGAGGATCATATGCTTGTAGGAATTGCAATAATATCAAGTTTCCTCTCTTTGTGCTTAAAATCTTGAAGCTATGCTTCTTTTGCTTTCCTATGCTAGTTGATTATTGTTCCCATAAGTTGTTTTCTCACACAATCCCTAGGCATAGGAAGTGGGTTAGGCTTAAATGTGCTAGTTATATGCTTCATGATGCTCTCTTTATGTTTCAATTCTTATCTTTTATGCGAGCATCATTGAAATCATTGTGCCTAGCTAGGGGCGTTAAACGATAGCGCTTGTTGGGAGGCAACCCAGTTTTATTTCCTTTGCTTTTGCTTCTGTTTAGGAATAAATATTGCATCTAGCTTCTGTTTAGATGTGGTTTTGTGTTTTAATTAGTGTTTGTGCCAAGTAGAACCTCTTGGAAGACTTGTGTGAAGTTTATGCGATCATGCTGTAAAAAAACAGAAACTTTAGCGCTCACGAAATTAGCTACCATTTTTTACTGGAGAGTGCTTTTTAGTTGATTCTTTTTTCAGATGATTAATAGAAAAATTGCTCAGGTTGACCAATTTATTTAAGAATTTTTAGAGTTACAGAAGTATTCGAAAGTTACAGATTGCTACAGACTGTTCTGTTTTTGACAGATTCTGTTTTCTATGTGTTGTTTGCTTATTTTGATGAATCTATGAGTAATATCGGAGGGTATGGACCATAGAGAAGTTGGACTACAGTAGATATTACACCAATATTAATTCAGAATGAGTTCATCAGAATACCTAAGTGGTAGTTTTATTTTCTTATACTAACGGAGCTTACGAGTTTTCTGTTAAGTTTTGTGTTGTGAAGTTTTCATGTTTTGGGTAAAGATTCGATGGACTATGGAATAAGGAGTGGAAAGAGCCTAAGCTTGGGGATGCCCAAGGCACCCCAAGGTAATATTCAAGGACAACCAAAAGCCTAAGCTTGGGGATACCCCCGGAAGGCATCCCCTCTTTCGTCTTCGTCTATCGGTAACTTTACTTGAGGCTATATTTTTATTCACCACATGATATGTGCTTTGTTTGGAGCGTCAATTTAGTTTATTTTGGTTTGCTTGCTGTTTGAATTATACCCCAAGATCTGAAATTATTAAATGTTAGAGGGTCTTCACATAGTTACATAATTATTCGTCTACTCATTGATCTTCACTTATATCTATTGGAGTAGTTTGTCGTTTGCTCTAGTGCTTCACTTATATCTTTTAGAGCACGGCGGTGGTTTTATTTTGAAGAAATACATGAACTCTCATGCTTCATTTATATTATTTTGAGAGTCTTTTTAGAACAACATGGTAATGTGCTTTGGTTATGAAACTAGTCCTAATATGATAGGCATCCAAGATGGGTATGGTAAAAACTTTCATATAAAGTGCATTGAATATGATGAGAAGTTTGATACTTGATGATTGTTTTGAGATATGAGGATGAAGATATTAGAGTTATGCTAGTAGAGTAGTTGTGAATTCCAGAAATACCTGTGTTAAAGTTTGTGTTTCCCGTAGCATGCACGTATGGTGAACCGCTACGTGACGAAGTTAGAGCACGAGGTATTTATTGTTTGCCATCCTTTGTGTGGAGGTCGGGATCGCGCGATGGTTAACTCCTACCAACCCTTCCCCTAGGAGCATGCATTGAATATTCTGTTTTTATGACTTTTTGATTTTTGCAATAATTATATGAGTTATTTATGACTAATGTCGAGTCCATGGATTATACGCACTCTCACCTTTCCACCATTGCTAGCCTCTCTTGTACCGCTCAACTTTCGCCGGTACCATACACCCACCATATACCTTCCTCAAAACAGCCACCATACCTACGTATCATGATATTTCCATAGCCATTTCGAGATATATTGCCATGCAACTTTCCACCGTTCCGTTCATATGACATGCTTCATATTGTCATATTGCCATGCATAATCATGTAGTTGACATCGTATTTGTGGCAAAGCCACCATTCACATTTCATTCATCCATGTCACTCTTGATTCATTGCACATCCCGGTACATCACCGGAGGCATTCATATAGAGTCATACCTTGTTCTAGTATCGAGTTGTAATATCGAGTTGTAAATCAATATAAGTGTGATGATCATCATCATTAGAGCATTGTACCAAAGAAAAAAAAAGAAAAAAAGGCCCAAAAAAAGAAAAGATAAGAAAAAAAAGAAAATAAAAAAAGGGACAATGCTACTATCTTTTTCCACACTTGTGCTTCAAAGTAGCACCATGATCTTCATGATAGAGAGTCTCTTGTTTTGTCACTTTCATATAATAGTGGGAATTTTCATTGTAGAACTTGGCTTGTATATTCCTACGATGGGCTTCCTCAAATGCCCTAGGTCTTCGTGAGCAAGCAAGTTGGATGCACACCCACTTAGTTTCTTTTGTTGAGCTTTCATACATTTATAGCTATGGTGCATCCGTTGCATGGCAATCCCTACTCACTTACATTGATATATATTGATGGCCATCTCCATAGCCCATTGATACGCCTAGTTGATGTGAGACCATCTTCCTCCTTTTTGTCTTCTCCACAACCACCACTCTATTCCACCTATAGTGCTATGTCCATGGCTCACGCTCATGTATTGCGTGAAAGTTGAAAAGTTTGAAAAAATTGAGTATGAAAACAAGTGCTTGGCTGAAACCGGGATTGTGCATGATATGAATATTTTGTGTGATGAAGAGGGAGCATAGCCAGACGATATGATTTTGTAGGGATAACTTTCTTTGGCCATGTTATTTTGAGAAGACAAGATTGCTATGTTAGTATGCTTGCACTATTATTATTTCTTATGTCAATGTAGACTTTTTTCTTGAATCTTTTGGATCTGAACATTCATGCGACAGTAAAGAAATTACATTGAAAATTATGTTGCTTAGCATTCCACATCAAAAATTCTGTTTTTATCATTTACATACTCGAGGACGAGCAGGAATTAAGCTTGGGGATGCTTGATACGTCTCCAACGTATCTATAATTTTTATTGTTCCATGCTATTATATTATCCTTCTAGGATGTTTTATGGGATTTTATATGATTTTTGGGACTAACCTATTAACCTAGAGCCCAGTGCCAGTTTCTGTTTTTTCCTTGTTTTTGAGTTTTACAGAAATGGAATACCAAACGGAGTCCAATTGATGTGCCAATTTTTAATGATTTTTTCTGGACCAAAAGAAGCCCCCGAAGTAAAAGAGTTGGGCCATGAGAACCACGGGCTCCCCACGAAGGTGGGGAGCGCGCCCACCCCAAGTGGTGGTGCCCCCCTATCTCGTGGACAGCCCGGAGACTCCCTTGACGTGAGACCTATGCCAAAAATTCCAATAAATACTAAAACATCCGGAAAATAACCTAGATCGGGAGTTCCGTCACCGAATGCCTCTGTTTCCACCGAAAACCAATCTAGACCCTGTTCTGGCACCCTAGCAGAGTGGGGAATCTCTCTCCGGTGGCTATCTTCATCATCTTGGCGCTCTCCATGATGAGGAGGGAGTAGCCCACCCTCGGGGCTGAGGGTATGTACCAGTAGCTATGTGTTTGATCTCTCTCTCTCTCTCTCTCGTGTTCTTGAGATGGCACGATCTTGATGTATCACGAGCTTTGCTATTATAGTTGGATCTTATGATGTTTCTCCCCCTCAACTCTCTTGTGATGAATTGATTTTTCACTTTGAAGTTATCTTATCGGATTGAGTCTTTAAGGATTTGAGAACACTTGATGTATGTCTTGCGTGGGATACTTGTGGTGACAATGGGGTATTCTATTGATTCACTTGATGTATGTTTTGGTGATCAACTTGCGGGTTCCGTGACCTTTGGAATCTATGCATAGGGGTTGGCACACGTTTTCGTCTTGACTCTCCAGTAGAAACTTTGGGGCACTCTTTGAAGTACTTTGTGTTAGTTGAATAGATGAATCTGAGGTTGTGTGAAGCATATCGTATAATCATGCCCACGAATACTTGAGGTGACAATAGAGTATCTAGGTGACATTAGGATTTTGGTTGATTTGTATCTTAAGGTGTTATTCTAGTACAAACTCTATGATAGATCGAACGGAAAGAATAGCTTCGTGTTATTTTACTACGGACTCTTGAAAAGATCGATCAGAAATGATAAATTTGCGGTGGTTTCGTACCCTACCATAATCTCTTCATTTGTTCTCCGCTATTAGTTACTTTGGAGTGACTCTTTGTTGCATGTTGAGGGATAGTTATATGATCTAGTTATGTTATTATTGTTGAGAGAACTTGCACTAGTGAAAGTATGAACCCTAGGCCTTGTTTCCTATCATTGCAACACCGTTTATGCTCACTTTTATCTTTAGTTATCTTGCTGTTTTTATATTTTCAGATTACAAAAACCTATATCTACCATCCATATTGCACCTGTATCACCATCTCTTCGCCGAACTGGTGCACCTATACAATTTACCATTCTATTGGGTGTGTTGGGGACACAAGAGATTCTTTGTTATTTCGTTGCAAGGTTATTTGAGAGAGAGCATCTTCAACCTACGCCTCCCATGGATTGATAAACCTTAGGTCATCCACATGAGAGAAATTTGCTACTGTCCTACAAACCTCTGCACTTTGAGGCCCAACAACGTCTACAAGAAGAAGGTTGCGTAGTAGACATCAGCATCATAATGAACTTCCGCTTCATGCACAACCAAGGAGAAATGTTATAGATACATAGATCCACGAGCCAGGTGATGTGATTGCTGCTTTGCTCCCTAAAAGGATTAATGCCATCTGCGATTAAACCAAACCATACGTTCGTTGCATCACCTGCAAACTCCTCCTAGTACGTTCTCTCGGTTTTCCTCCATTGCGACCCGTCAGCGGATGCTCTTAACTTCCCGTCTTTCTTACGGTTCTCTGCGTGCCATCACATCAACTTGGCATTCTCTTTGTTTCTGAACAGACATTTCAACCGTGGTATTATAGGAGCATACCACATCACCTTGGCCGGAACCCTCTTCCTTGGGCACTCGTCGTCAACATCACCAGGGTCATCTCGTCTGATCTTATACCGCAATGCACCGCATACCGGGAATGCGTTCAAATCCTCGTACGCACCACGGTAGACGATGCAGTCATTAGGGCATGCATGTATCTTATGCACCTCCAATCCTAGAGGGCATACGACCTTCTTTGCTACGTACGTACTGTCGGGCAATTCGTTATCCTTTGGAAGCTTCTTCTTCAATATTTTCAGTAGCTTCTCAAATCCTTTGTCAGGCACACCATTCTTTGCTTTCCACTGCATCAATTCCAGTACGGTACCGCGCTTTGTGTTGCCATCTTCGCAATTGGGGTACAACCCTTTTTTGTAATCCTCTAACATGCGATCGAACCTCAGCTTCTCCTTTTCACTTTCGCACTGTCTCATTGCATCAACAACGACCCGGCGGAGATCATCATCGGGCATAACATCGTCTGGTTTTGTCTTCACCTTCAGCAGCTTCCCCCGTTGCAGCATCACCGTATTCCGGGGGGCACATAGTTGTCATCATCCTCGTCTTCTTCACTGTCTTCCATCATAACCCCTATTTCCCCGAGCTTGGTCCAAACATTGTAGTGTGGCATGAAACCCTTATAAAGCAGGTGGGTGTGAAGGGTTTTCGAGTCAGAGTAAGACCTCGTATTCCCACAGATAGGGCATGGAAAACACATAAAATCATTCCGCTTGTTTGCCTCAGCCACTTCGAGAAAATTATGCACGCCATTAATGTACTCGGAGGTGTGTCTGTCACCGTACATCCATTGCCGTTTCATCTGCTTGCATTTATATATAATTTAGTGTGTCAAAAACCATTACAGAACATCATGGATAGATAAGTCATCAAATTAATAGAAGTTCATCATCACATTAAATTCAAAGTACATACATAGTTCTCCAGAGCATCTAATTAAACCATACATTGAAACTATGTAAAACATTTCAACGCAACAAAAAATGCCATCATAATCGCAACCAAGGTAACAATTGATCCAACGGCATAATGATACCAAGCCTCGTTATGAATGTCATATTTTCTAATATTTCTAATCTTCAAGAGCATGGTATCCATCTTGATCTTGTGATCATCGACGACATCCGTAACATGCAACTCCAATATCATCTTCTCCTCCTCAATTTATTTTTATTTTTTCCTTCAAGTAATTGTTTTCTTCTTCAACTAAATTTAACCTCTTGACAATAGGGTCCATCTTCATCTTGTGATTATCGACAACTTCCGC
This sequence comes from Secale cereale, assembly GCA_902687465.1. Taxonomy (NCBI): domain Eukaryota; kingdom Viridiplantae; phylum Streptophyta; class Magnoliopsida; order Poales; family Poaceae; genus Secale; species Secale cereale. Next base: position 64,466,949 of record LR738716.1, read on the forward strand.
AACATTCAACTCCAATTCCATCTTCTCACTAGTGCAAAAATGGCCATTTGTCCCTGTTGGGGAACCGGGACTAAACGGTCGATACAAATGCCCTAGACCATTAGTCCCGGTTCTTATACCAACCGGGACAAATGGCCCTCCACGTGGTAGTTGCGGCTTGCGCTGGCAGGGGGCCTTTTGTCCCGGTTGGTAGCACCAACCGGGACAAATAAGCTTCCACGCGTCAGCACTTCAGGGGCTAGGGTTTTTTTTTCTGAAGGGGGGGGGGTTGTGGGTTTTGTATGGTTTATTTAGGGGTTTCATATATTGTGTTAGCCAGCTAATAGAGAGAAGTGTCCTCTCTTATCTCCGTGCATGCTCATATAACAATGCATCATCATAATTAATAAAAAATCATCATCGTCGTTGTCATAATAAAAAAGTTGTACCCAGCATCATTGTCATCTCACAACTTCTACTCGTTGACATAATAACAAGTCCTGCCCATCATCATCATCATAGTCATCTAACAAGTTCATAGCACATGATCATAATTAGCCAGACTTAATTAAGTACACCCTCTGTAAGGTGAAATAGCATAAAATAATATAGGCACTGACTCTCCATTATGGAGAATGCAGATTATCATGTCTCCAATTCTTGGCTTTCGCACAATGTCACTTCCATGTAGCTCCCTACGACTGACCATACATTTCTTCCAATCTTTGATTGTCAAGTCTTCATTGGATTTAGAAATCCCGTGGACAGTTATGTGTACGATGATGACCTGACGAGTATGGTAATAAGCTCATAACATTGAGGTGACCTTTCTGAAACATCAGATGAGGCACACAATCCGAAGGGATTTTTTTGTTGAAAAATATAGTAATAACTTCGTAGTTAGTAATGTAGTTTAGTTTTAGAAGAATTTATGCAAAAAATGATTGGCCACAAATCTTACCATGACATCTCCATGGATGTTACCGTAGCTCAACACGTGCACTAGTGGCACGTATTGACCATAATGTGCAGGAGTTTTAGCATAGGTATTGTAACGCTCAAAATAAGAAAGTAACGAGACAAGATGATTTTTCTTCTGACAAGTTAATTCTGCACCATCAGTGTAGAGGGTTCTGTCTACCATCTTCCGTAAATTTTTTGAAGAATGGAAATAAGCTGTTAATGGAAATAAGCTGTCAATTATTTTGAAAGACACAACATAAATTACTTAATAAATATGCTTGAGAAACTCACATAGAGGTAGAACTGGAAGCGTATCAACAAGGACCCACATGCCATCGTCATCATCACCAAGGTCAAAGGTGACATACATACCCTCCTAAAAATCATATGCCTTGCACAGTGCTCTCCAGTTCGAGCAACCAAAATGGGTTACGCTCTCCGAATTGTATAGCTTTACAAGAAAATCATAATCATGATGGATCCTGAGATGAATTTGCTTTGTTTCTATACTTTCATGATCTTCGAAATCCAGATGCTCCAAGACATAGCTTCTTGCATGGCATGGGATAAGCTAGTCGAATTGCAAAAGACGAAAATTACACGTTGAAAAGAAGGCATAAGTCATGCTTAATTACCAAAGAAGACTTGTCGTGTTGCATACCGTCTCAAAATCGAAGGCCTCATCGAGCTTAACACTGAAGAATCGATCGTCTACCAGGTGTGGCCTATCGCACTGACCCCGGTCGTCGCCACACCAGTCGCACGCTGGGATCCTATCGTCATCGTCAGACGACGACATTTCCTATATATTGTAGCACAAGTCATGCCAAAATTCAATGGTTAAAAATATAAACAAAAACATTTCAAAATATCTTAATTATATGACTCATATATATTGACATGGAGATTTGGTTGGACTCCAGTTTGAGCATTCAATAAGCAAAACTAAATCATCTCTTGCGTTCGTACAATGTCGAATATTATAACTAATACATCTCGAATAGTATCATACATATAGCATCACTAATTAATTAATACAACTAAAACCATAGCGAACGACGGGTATCGGCGCGGGCGGTGGACACCGAAAAAGAAGGAACCATCACAGGATCATAGCTCCAGTGAGATCCTTGAAGAACCTGCCATGTATTGTCGAACATGCCATGTAGCGACGGACGTGTTCGTCCTCCTCGCTGACACGGTGATGTACAACCTCCGCGGGGTCCTCAAGCCTCCGCACCATCACTGGCCCGCGCGCCCGCCACCAAAGAAGGTTAGGGTCAACAACGGGTTGGCTCCTCATCAAGTTGCGCCCACCGGAAGGAAGCACCTCCCAATACCAGCCCGGCGGAGCCCAGTCCCGAACATGACCCCTCTGATCAAGCAGGCCTCCGTTGAGTCGACGACGAGGATGCGGGACAGGCATCGTCGACGTCGATGCGGGAATAATTGCTTGAACTAAAAGAATAAACTAGTTCTATTAATTCAACTAGTTCAACTAATAAGCACTTACTATAAATAAACTGAACTATAACTACATTCTATCACTAAAACTAAAAAAACTAAAAACACAGAAAATTCATCTAACATTTGTATATATAACTAAAACTATAAAAAATATAAAAACTATAAAAACAGAAAATCCATCTAACATTTGCATTAAATCAACTAACCTTAAATGTAACTTTTGCAACACAATTTTTTTCTAAATATGCACATATATATAAATTGACTAAAAAATCATACATCAATACATCCATATATCCATGCATCATATACATACATCGGCAATTAAACA
>LR738716.1:64471504-64482903 GCA_902687465.1 Secale cereale
AATGAGAAAAAAAGCAGAGCCGGCAGGGGCGGCGCAGGCAGGGGCGGCGGCGGAGGGGAAGGCCGGAGTGCTCATAGGCCGGTGACGGCGAGGTCGGGGAGGGTGGCGGCGTCGTGGTCGGGGAGAGGCCGGCGATGGCGAGGTTGGGGCAGAGGGTGGCGACGGCGAGGCCGGGGCAGGGCGTCGATGACGAGGTCGGGGCAGAGGCGGCGACGGCGAGCAGCCTGGCGGCGTCGGGGACGAAGTGACGATGGAAATCTGAAAATCTCCAAAGGACTGCTTATATAGGAGAAGTATTGGTCCTGGTTCGTGGCACCAACCGGGACTAATGGAACCATTAGTCCCGGTCCGTGCTACCAACCGGGACAAATGGCTAGTTTTCAGCAGCCCAAAGGGCGAGAAAAAGAGGCAATTGGTCCCGGTTGTTGGCACCAACCGGGACTAAAAGGTTGGCATTGGTCTCGGTTGGTGCCACGAACCGGGACCAATGTCCTAGTGCTGCCCGCGTCGCGGCCAAAAGTTTGGTCCCACCTTCCTAGTTGAGAGAGCTCGAGAGTGGTTTATAAGCGCTGCTGCGCCCACCCTTTCGAGCTCCTCTCAACTGCAGGCTTTCAGGCCTAATTGTGACTGTGTGACTGTGTGCCTGTGGGCCTACTGCGGGCCTGAATCCTGGCCCATGGTTGGGTTTCTAGTCGTATTCAGGCCGTGGTGGCCCTGTAGGTGGCATTTTCTTTTACCATTTTATCTTTGTTGCTTTATTTTTTCAATTTTGTTTCTACTTTCAACAAAATACTTATTGTTGCTATTTTTATTTATTTTATTTATTTTACTTTATTAAAGTTTATTTTGTTTCCACTTATTTATTTTATTTTTATTCTACTTATTTATTTTATATTATTTTTTGCTTTTTGGTTGATTCCTTTAGCTATTAGAGTTTCATTAAAGTTTTCTAGTTCATTCTTTTAGTTTATTATTTTTGCTATTAGAGTTTCATAAAAGTTTTCCAGTTCATTCTTTTTTATATTAGTTCATTCTTTGAGCTAAATGAACCTGAAATTGAAAAGCATTTCAAATGAACTCTGAAAAGGTTGAAAGTTGGCATGGTATCATCATTTCACCCACATAGCATGTGCAAAAAAGTAGAGAGGGTTACAACAAAAATTGGATGCACTTCGTGTACAAAACAGACAATCTCTTTCGAGGTATTAGGATTTCAGACGAAAACTCGTCTGTTACAAAGGAATTTCATTTTTTTTTAACTTATTTGAACTACCAAGTTTTTCTGTGTTCGTGGATGCACCATTCAAAGCAACATCATCAATTTTCAATTATTTCTGACTTCATTTGCTATTTTTAATGCATTTACTGAATTTTTTGAGCTAAATGACCCTGAAATTGAAAAACATCTCAAATGAACTCTGAAAAGGTTGAAAGTTGGCATGGTATCATCATTTCACCCACATAGCATGTACAAAAAAGTAGAGAGGGTTACGGCAAAAACTGGATGCACTTCGTGTACAAAACCATTACAGAACATCATGGATAGATAAGTGATGAAATTAATATAAATTCATCATCACATGCCATTCAAAGTACATGCATATCTCTAGAGCATCTAATTAAACCATACATTGAAACTATGTAGAACATTTCAATGCAACAACAAATGCGATCATAATCGCAACCAAGGTAACAATTGATCCAACGGCATAATGATACCAAGCCTCGGTATGAATGGCATATTTTCTAATCTTTCTAATCTTCAAGCGCATGGCATCCATCTTGATCTTGTGATCATCAACGATATCCGCAACATGCAACTCCAATATCATCTTCTCCTCCTCAATTTTTTTTAGTTTTTCCTTCAAGTACTTGTTTTCTTCTTCAACTAAATTTAACCTCTTGACAATAGGGTCCATCTTGATCTTGTGATTATCGACGACTTCTGCATCATGCAACTCCAATTCCATCTTCTCCTCCTCCGTTTTTTCCATTTTTTTCTTCAAGAAAATGTTTTCCTCTTCAACTAAATTTAACCTCTCCACAAGAGGGTCAGTTGGAATTTATGGGTCAACTATCTCCTAGACATATAAAAACATCTATGTCAGGTTGGTCGGCATAATTGTCATAAACACTAAAACAAATAGTTATAAATTAAAGATAATATACCACATCCGAATCATAGACAGGACGAGGGCCAACGTGGGCGGATATCAAAATCATCGCACTATATAATAACAAGCAATAATAAAATTTAAGAAAATTAGACAAATATCTATATAAAGCAGTAATAACAAGCAACAATAAAAGTAAGAAAAGCATAGACAGAACAAGAGGCTCACCACGGGGCGCCGGTGATGAGATCGGCGGGGGCGATCGACGGCGGTGAAGACGGGGACGGGACGTGACGGACCGTTAAACCTAGACAAATCTTGGAGAAATGGAGCTTGGAGTTCGAGCTTCGAGAAGAGAAAAGCTTAACTAGTGTGACTCAGGCATTTCATCGAACACCTCATGTGCATAGGAGGTGAGCTAGTTAGAGCAGCACAGCTCCCCCGGCCGGCCAGGAAAAACAGAGCAATGGAAGTGGTGGGCGGGGGGTTATATATAGGAAACTCATTGGTCCCGGTTCGTACCAGGAATCGGGTCTAAAGGCCACCCATTTGTCCCGGTTCCACGCACGAACCGGGACCAATGGGTGTGGGCCAAGACCGAGGCCCATTGGTCCCTGTTCGTGCCTGGAACCGGGACAAATGAGCCCAGACCAACCGGGACAGATGCCAAACGAGGCCCGGTCGCCCCCTGGCCGCACGAACCGGGACGTATGCCCCCATGGGTCCCGGTTCGTGGATGAACCGGGACTAATGGGCTCGACAGGCCCGAACCAAAGCCCTGTTTTCTACTAGTGTCTCCTCCTTCGTTTTTTCCAATTTTTTCTTCAAGTAAATGTTTTCCTTTTCAACTAAATTTAACCTCTCCACAAGATGGTCGTTTGAAATTTCCGGTTCAACTACCTCCTAGATAAAGACATATATGTCACGTTGGTCGGCATAATTGTCATAAACACTAAAACAAATAGTTATAAATTAAAGATAATATACCACATTCGAATCATAGACAGGACGAGGGCCGACGTGCCCGGGTACCAAAACTATCGTACTATAAATATCAAGCAATAATAAAAGTAAGAAAATTAGTCAAATATCTATCTAAAGCAATAATAACAAGCAATAATAAAAGTTAGAAAATCATAGACAGAGCAAGAGGCTCACCACAGTGGTGCCGGCGACGAGATCGGCGCGGGCGATCGACGGTGGTGAAGACGGGGACGGGACGTGACAGACCGCTAAACCTAGACAAATCTCGGAGATAATGAAGCTTGGAGGTCGAGCTTCAAGATGAGAAAGCTTAACTAGTGTGGCTCGGACATTTCATCGAACACCTCATGTGCATAGGAGGTGAGCTAGAGCACCACAAAGCTCTCCCCCCTCGCCGGCCAAAAAAAATAGAGCAGTGTGGAGTGCTGTGCTCGCCGGCGATGGGGTATATATAGGCAACTCATTGGTCCCAGTTCGTGGCAGGAACCGGGACAGAAGGGCCTTCTGTCCCGGTTCCAGCCACGAACCGGGATCAATGAGTGTGGGTCGAGAGCGAGGAACATTAGTTCCGGTTGGTGCTTGGAACAAGGACAAATGTGTCCAAACGAACCGGGATAGATGCCCCATGAGGCCCGGCCGCCCCCTGGGATCACGAACTGGAACTAATGGGTTGATCACGCCCCAACGAAAGCCCTGTTTTCTACTAGTGTTAATAAAAACTTCTCAAAGGTCAAATCCGGTGAAAATAAAGTTTTTTCTACTGTTGCTGGGAATTTTGCTCCACGTTTTTTTTCTCCTCTGGGCGCAAGAATTAGCAACACGATCGACCATCCAAGTGCATTTGGTTTGTGTCAAAGAAAATTATTTGGAAAACGATACTGAACCGGATTTGGGCTGGATTCGGATTGCATCCAGATCATTAATATCATCTGGTATTCGAGTCGGAGTCAGATACCGTAAATTAACGGCCGATGAATTTATAATAATTTGATATGCATCCAAATCGTTAATATCATCTGGTATTCCAGTTGGAGTCAGATACTACCGTAAATTATCGGCCGATGATGATTCGATAATTCGATATGCATCCAAATCATTAATTGCATCTGTACTGGAGTCGGAATCAGACACCATAACATATCGGCGGACGAATTGATATATAAGGGGACGCCGGCCGCCTCCTCTGCATCCATCCATCCATTGTCGCCGGGACAACCGCATACTACACGTATCGATCTCCCCGGGTCAACTGCATACCACCGTAACCTATTTGCGCGACACAGGACGAACAAATTCACGATGTGCTCCGTCGCCGGAACGAGCCATATCGTTCTCCCTAGAGCGGCGCCGGGCTACGCAGGTTCCAAGCGGACGCTGGCTGTGTACGACCCTGCAGCCGCAGCAGAGCGTCGGGCTGGTGCGCCCAAACTCTCGGCGGACGCGGGCGCTCTGGTGCCATCACCTATGGCCGGCAAGCCCATCAAGGCCATGCCGCTCAATGCCACCGCTCCCAAGGTCAGAGCCGAGCCGCCAGGGATACGCGCACCCAAGGGCCTGGGACACCGGAAGAACACATTCACGATGTGTCCCGGCACCGGAACCAGCCATATCGTTCTTCCTAGGGCGGCGCCAGGCCACGCAGGCTCCAAGCGGATGCTGGCTGTGTACGACCCTGCAGCGTCACAGCAACGGGCCGATGCGGCCAGACTCTCTGCGGACGCGGGTGCACTGGTGCCATCACCCGTGGGCGTGGCCGGCGAGCCCATCAATGCCGTGCCGCTGTCTGCCGTCGCTCCGAAGGAGAGAGCCGAGCCGCCGGGGATACGCGCACCCAAGGGCCTGCTCGCGTACCTGAGCCTCCGCATCGACCTGCCCGTGCACTTCATCGACGAGAAGACCGTCACCGCCACCGATGTGGATCGGCAGCAGAACCGCTTCCGCCTCCCGATCGATGGCGTAATGCACAACCTCCGCCCGCTCCTCTCCCACCTAGATCGCCAGGCCTCCAACCTGCTGCACGTGGAAGCCCCGAGACCAAGGCTACCGAAGCTACCCAAGGTACCTGGGGAGAAGACAAAGAAGCGAAGGGGGAAGGAGCACGGCGGCCTTCCCGTGCTGGTGATCGAGCGCTACGCCGGCATCAGGGAGCTGCAGCTGACGCGGTGGGACAGCAGCGGCGTCTGCGTCATAAAAGGAGAGGGGTACATGGACTTCATCAACAACTGCGGCTTCGGTGTGGGTGACGTGGTGGAGATCTGGGCTTTCAAGCAGAGAGCCATGCGTTTGTTCGGCGTGGATGTCTACGAGGAGAGGTACCCGGAGAGCCCTCTCTACATTCTCTTCAGCAAGAAGGGCCAGATGCTACCACCACCCCATGCTCTAGTAGCTTCCGATGGAGGAGAGGAAACGGCACAAGACCGCGCACCCTAGCTTAGTTCGCTATTTGTTCTTGCATGTAGAATTGTACATACCTGTTTGTTCTATGGTAGTGTTGAGACTTGATTCTTTTCTTTTTTGATGAAGTGGTGTTGAGACTTGAGACTTGCTTGTAACCTATACGTTGATATAATACAGTCCTTGTTTTGTCCGAGTTACCAAAAAGACATATCTCATTTAGTTTTTCTCTGGCAAAAGAGACGACATCTTATATTTACTAATTGGATGCATCATACGAGACACCACGTTAATCGTCATAATTAAAGAATTTTGACCATCAGATTAATATATGATTCATCTATAGAGGTTAGATGAAATTATGAGACCACTGAGCGGCTACCTTTGACGTACAAATGAGGAGTTCTATCCCACGTATGAGGGTCCTCCTCCCATGTGTTTCCATTCTTTTCTCTAAAAAACTGTCACGTAGGAGAGTACTCCTCCCCTTTGGCTTCCCTTTGTTTGCCTAAAAAAAATCTGGCTTCTTAGCTTTTCTAGCGTGAATGAAAAAAACGCTAATCTGATCGAAGATTAAAATACCAAGTACGCTCCTCCTTCTCTGTGTTATTCACCTTGGTCTCTTAGCTTTTCTAGCTTGAAGGAAAAAACGACTAACCTGACCGAAGCTTAATTAATAAAAATACAAAAGGAATCTGGCCGTCTCTCTCCCCTTTTCCCAAGAAGAGCGAATCTCATGGTTGTGTCCGGCTATATTTGGCCTCCTTGCCTTGATCCTTGCATGTTAGCATGTCCTCGAAGACTCCTAATGCAACTCATCCAACTTGCCGCATCAGCTCCAGAGCTATCCTCAGTTTCAATCTTCCAAATAGTGTGGAATTGATGTTAAAGGTACGATCCAATCAAGGTTGTGATGCTCCCACTAATTGCATTTTTCTACAAGTGCTCTCCCATGGTTCGTGAGGAAATCAAGCATCAATTTTTAAACGAGTGAATTGCAAAAAGCCACCACATTGAAGACAACGTTTGCGGAAAAGACTCTTCTACGTTTTTGTGCCAGAAAACACTGATTTCGGGCTTAATCATTTGCAGAAAACACCTAACCTCTTGTTCGGGCAGTTTAACCTCTGTTATGACAGGTGGGGCCCGATTTTTAGCACCTGGCGTAACGGCAAGTAGCTAACGGCGTTTGTCGGTGCTACAGTGGCGACAGACGCGCCGTCGTGGTCGAAACGGATCGAACGCCGTATCCAGTTCATTCTTCCCCCCTTCACCACATTATCCTCCTCTGTCTCTCTTTCTCCCCGTGCTCCATGGCGACGGCGAGCCCTGACGACAGCGGGGGAGTGGATGCCGATGGCGGGGGACTGGATGGAGGCTGCACCGGAGGGTTGGTTCTCGGCGGCGAATCTTACCACGTGGAGGAGGTTTGCGGCAGCTCTAACCCTAGTCTGGCCCCGAAGAGGACATCGTCGTCGCCGTCGCTTGACTGTGGGGCCGTCGGCGCTCTTGCCCGTGCTGTGCAAGCTACTCCGACGGGTAGCCATCAATGTGCTTCTCGATTTGGCGGCATTGAGTAAGTTCTCCTCCTCCATTACTGTGCAATCTAGGGTTAGGCTTCGAATTGAATGAACTGCAGTGGATTATTGTTTGCAGTGTAACCTCTAATATGTATTCAAAAAGTTAGAAGAATTTGCTGAATTAATGTGTGAAGTTAACTGAATTTTCAGTTAACTGAATATTGTTTAGTGTCAACAGTTAACTGAATTTTGTCGGCGTTTGAAGTTAACTGAATATTGTTTAGTCTGTGAAGTTAACTGAATATTGTTTGAAGTTAACTGAATATGGATTTGCTGAATTAATGTGTGAAGTTAACTGAATATTGTTTGAACTGTACTGTATTTTTTTGTGTTCAAAAGATTTCAGTTAACTGAATATGTACTATATATAGTGTAGTCAATGCATTATATAGTGTAGTCAGTTAATTATTAGAAATGTATGCAAAGAAATTAATGTGTAGCTTATTTCCTTTGTAGTTTGTGTGATGATGTGTGGGAAGTTAGGCTCCACTTTCATGATAGGGACAATTTGGAAAGGAGCATGTGTGTTACAGACATAACATTTCTGAATCTGATAGCACTAATAGAGACAGCAGGCTATGGAGAGGATGATTACATGTACTTTGTTAGGGATGCTGGCTTGGGAGTGGCTGGTTTGGAAGAGATCTGTGATGATGACAAGATTGATGAGATGCTGGACCACATTGCCAACAGAAATCAGAGCATAGTTAATCTGACAGTAGTTAGGGGTAGTGAGCCAAGACCTGTAGATTTAAATGCAGGTTATGTTTGTGAGCAGCAGGTCCCTCTAGGAAGTGTTGGAGAGAGGAATGTGTATGAGGTCAGTGAAGAAGGTGTATTGTACATGTCACCATCCAAAAAGGCAAAGAGAGTTGCACAAGTGCATGAGCAGGAGACACATCCAATACAGTTTTATTCCAGAGAGCAGAGCACACATCTGTTTATGCCAGAAGATATAGATATGGATCTAGGAAATGCAGGAGATGTTGATTTGGAGCAAGAGGAGTTGGAAAGAACTATGGAGCTTAAGAGGAGGATAAAAATACATAATTATAAGAAGCATAAGAAGAGTGTTGAAAGGGTTGAGGCAACTAAAAGAAAACTTCCAGTTTTACTAACTGAAGATGACTCTGACTTGGAGCAAGATGATGATTTCATGGCTAGGATGGCTGAGATGAGGAGGCAGAGACAAGACCCATTTTTACACTTTGAAGGTGACACTGATGTTGAAGAACCCTATGAGCTAGAAGAAGATGCAGTGCATGAGGAACATGGAGAGGAGGAGGAGCATGGAGAGGAAGAGGAAATTGAAGAGGATGTGGAAAAGAGAAAGAAGTTGATAGTAAGAAAGGGGCCAACTAGTAGATCACATGCTAGTTTGGAACAAGAATTTGAGGATGTTTGGGTACCATCTTCTGATGAGGATTCAAATCCTGGTGATTTGCAAGAGGAGGATGATGATGGGGCTGTACCCCTACCTTTAGTGCTTGCAAATAAGAGCAAGGCCAAAAACCCAAACCAAGAATTTGGTATGCTGAGGACAGAGAGAGCCCAGAGATGCAGTTTGTGAAGAAGCTTTGTTTTGAAAGTGTTTACCAATTTAGAAGGGCACTTCTCACATTCCACATATCTCAAAACAGAAACTATCAGTTTCATAGGAACTGCAATGACAGAACCATAGCTATTTGCAGACATGAACATTGTCCTTTCTTCATTGCAGCTTCTGTTTTGGCAAATGAGAAAACTTTTTGCATTAGAAAGGCAAATTTTTTGCACACATGTCCTGCTATAGCAGAGAGCACCAAGGTGACTACCAAGTGGGTCACACATCAAGTGTTAGAAGCAGTTAGAACAGATTTGAACACATCAATAACTACAATAATGCAAAATCTGAAGAGGAAGTATGGAGTTGAGATCAGCACTCATATGGCCTACAGGGCTAAGAACAAAGCAGTTGAGATGGTGCAAGGAGATCAGAGGGGGCAGTATACCAGGATCAGGGATTACTTGCAGGCTGTCTTGGACACAAATCCAGGTAGTAGGTGCATTGTCACTACTAAGTTCTTAAAGGAGCATCCAAGCATAAATCCAAGGTTCCATGGATTGTTCATCTATTTGAATGCTTGCAAGGAAGGATTTCTGAATGGATGCAGACCATTCATAGGTGATTGATTTACTTTGTTTACTTTTCTTTGTTTGAATTGCTTGTTTCTAACTTGTGTTGTGTGCCATTGCCGGTGTGGATGGATGCTTCATCAAGTTAACTACTGGCCAACAAATCCTGGCTGCCACAGGAAGGGATGGGAATAATAACATATATCCCATTGCTTTTGCAGTTGTGGACAAAGAAGACACAAAAAGTTGGACTTGGTTTCTATCTGAACTAAAGATAGCAATTGGTGGAGAATCAGGGAGATTTGGTTATTACACCATAATCTCTGATAGACAGAAGGTAATTCCCATGTTAACTTGTATTTTATAATTGCTTAGTTCATTATTCCTTGTTTTAGAATTGCATGGTTCAAAATTGCTTAGTTCAAAATTGTGGTCATTTGTCCAAACAGGGCCTTCTTAAAGCTGCAAACACTGTATTCCTAAACTGCCCACATAGATTTTGCCTTAGACACATCTATCAAAACTTTCAGACTGCTGGTTTTAGGGGGTCAGAATTAAAGAAGTACATGGATAAAGCTAGTTACTCTTATACTGAACATGACCATCTTGCTGCAATGGATGCTCTTAAAAGTGAGTGCAAGGCTGCTTGGGCTTGGCTTAATAGAGTTCCTAGAGCTTCTTGGGCTAGATTTGCAATGGACTTCAATTGCAAAACTGATCTAGTTGTCAACAATATTAGTGAGGTCTTTAACAAGATGATATTAGATGTGAGAGGCAAACCAATTAAGACCATGATAGATGGAATCAGGACTAAGTTGATGGTTAGGTTCAATGGCAATAGGACTAAGACAGAGGGAGCCAAGTGGGATATATGCCCAACATATGCTGAGTTGCTTGAAGAAGCAAAGAAATATTCTAGGAACTGTCAAGCATTGATGGCTGGCCCAAATATCTACCAAGTGACAAGCAATGAGAGAAGATATTCAGTTAACCTGCAGCATAGGACATGTGGGTGTAGGAAATGGGATATGACTGCAGTCCCATGCAATCATGCAGTTTCAGCTATCACCAAAGCCAAACTGAGGCCTGAAGACTTTGTACATGACTTTTTCAAAAAGCCAATGTACCTGGCAGCATACAACCCCATCATATTCCCTATACCAGGACAAGATTTGTGGCCCAAGACCAAAACAAGAGACATAGAACCTCCAGTGTTCAAGGATAAGCCTGGGAAGAAGCAAACCAAGAGGAGAAGGGGCCAGTTTGAGCCACCAGCACCCAAAGATACATCTAGAATGGCTTCAATTACATGCAGCAACTGTCAGCTTGTGGGTCACAGATACACTTCATGCAAAAAAACTCTAAAACCAGGCCTAGCAATGAGAAAGAACAAGCATCAGGTTTGTACAACCATCACAGATTAACATCATTTTGTTTTTTTAACAGTTAAATGTATTAACTTGCTACAATTCTTACATGCAGTCTAGTAACATAGAGGAGTGTAGCACACAAGGAAGCAGGGCACCAGCAGCACCAAGGGGAGCTTCTTCTACTGCTCCAGCACCAAGGGCTGCTGCTTCAACTGCTCCAGCACCAAGGGGAGCTTCTTCTACTGCTCCAGCACCAAGGGCTGCTGCTTCAACTGCTCCAGCACCAAGGGAAGCTTCTTCTACTGCTCCAGCACCAAGGGCTGCTGCTTCAACTGCTCCAGCACCAAGGGCTCCTTCTTCAACTGCACCAGCACCAAGGGCTGCTTCATCAACTGCTCCAGCACCAGGGGCTGCCAGGAAAGCTTCTTCAGCTGGAACAAGTAGGAGAGGTTCAACAGCTGCAGGTGCCACAGCAGCACCCTTCTTGCCACCAAGACAGAGAAAGCAACCCAGCAGACTGAAAGACTATTTCTATGCTTCTGGGAACTGATCTTATGGCAAACCATGATGATGATGTGATCTGGCTAAACTACTAATTGCTAAGATCTATTTTGGGTACTGTAATATATGAATAGATATGATCTGGGTACTGAAATATTATGGCAAAACATGATGATTATGTGATCTGGGTACTGTAGTTTATGAATCTATGAATATATATGATCTGGGTACTGAAATATTATGGCAAACCATGATGATGATGTTATCTGGGTACTGTAATCTATGAATCAATGAATATATATGATGCTCTAGGTCAACCTAGGGCCAAATCATCGATGAGT
>LR738716.1:64482913-64501635 GCA_902687465.1 Secale cereale
ATGAGTCGACAAGATGAAGCTCTAGGTCACCCTAGGGCCAAATCATCGATGAGTCGACAAGATGATGCTCTAGGTCAACCTAGGGACAAATCATCGATGAGTCGACAAGATGATGCTCTAGGTCAACCTAGGGCCAAATCATCGATAAGTCGACAAGCTGATGCTCTAGGTCAACCTAGGGCCAAATCATCGATGAGTCGACAAGATGATGTTCTAGGTCACCCTAGGGCCAAAGAGTTTAGATGACAAAATTTACTAACTAAGCACATGCACCACATATCATCATATTGGACTAGCATCAAGTTTCATCAAGTACCATAACTGGATCCAACTACATAGTTCATAAAATACATACTTAAGGTACCTGGTTCACAAATTCAAACTAAATTACTGCATAGATGATCATCAGCAACATTACAACACTGCTGGATCTCATTACATTTTTAAACAATGCATACTATATGTAGACTATTCATCTAAGATGGCCTTCATCCCCTGGAGCTTCTGCTTTATCTTTTCCTCAGACTTCTTAAGCTCAGAAATGTGAAACTCCAACTTATGCCTCTCTTCTGTCAGCCTTTCCTTCTCCTTCAAATGATTGAATTTCAGATTCCTAATAACATTGGCTTGAGCACTAGTGAGATTCTTCAGAGTTACAATTTTTTCCTGCAGCTTCTTATTCTCTTCATCTTTCTTTGACAGCTTTGACTTCAAGTTTCCAACTTCATTCTCTAGCTCACCTATATTGATAGCTGCATTGTCCTTCTGCTCCTGCTGATAACTTAACTGCACAGCCCTCTGCTCCTGGGCATCCAAAAGAGCATTCACATCAACAACTAACTTTTCATAATTCTCCTGTAGTTTGTTCTTCTCTTCTGTAAGGTTGTGAATTGTAAATGAACTCTGAAGGTTGTCATTGGTCCTTGCTGCCTTACTCTGCTCATAATTATCCCATAACTTGGACAATGCCTTCTCCATTGAGTCTGGCCATTCAAAATCAATCCATTGCACAACTCCACAATTTATGCCTTCCTGTACAACAAACACAATAAAAATAAAACATTACCACTGTTAACTATGAGGTAACTTAATTGAGTAAACAATGACCAGAACATTAGTTTATTCTGAGCTAACTATGACCTAACTTAATTGACTAAAAAATTGAGTAAGCACTAGCCACAGTGCAACTGAGTAATAAACTAACAGCTAGCACTAACCAAACCTAAACAGCTAATTAAGCACTGACCAAATCCATTTAACAAGTAGTTAAACAATGTTGACCAACCATTAAACATAGCAATGAGCATAATCAAGAGGAGCATTGTTTATGAATCATACCTTCTCAGCACAGCCAAGAAACCTCCTGCCCGTGTGCATCCCTTCAAAAGCAACTAAGCGCTCTGTTGGCTTGCCGTGCTCGCACAAGACACTGACATCAGCATCAACGCCGCAGAAATTGGGGTCGTGCATGGTAGCAGGAAGCTGTGGGAGCAAACAAACATAGCAAGCTGCTACAGATCGAGCTCAATCACTAAATCCCCCATTCATTAACCCTAGCTATCTAAAGAACTGACCTTGATAATGCCATCAAAGGAGGAGGTGACGTTCACCACTGAATCCTCACTGCTCTCGCCGTCATTCCAAGACACCATGGCGCGGCGGAGCAGCAGAACGGCGACCGGCGTTGGGGCGGCGGTGGCGGGGGAGAAGAACAAAGATAGTGAGAAGAACAGAGAGTGACGAACAGATGCGGGGGAGAAGAACAAAGATATGGCGATCCGTTTCGACCACGACGGCGCGTCCGTCAACACTGTAGCACCGACAACGCCGTTAGCTACTTGCCGTTACGCCAGGTGCTAAAAATCGGGTCCCACCTGTCATAACAGAGGTTAAAAGGCCCGAGCAAGCGGTTAGATGTTTTCTGCAAATGATTAAGCCCGAAATGAGTGTTTTCTGGCACAAAAACGTAGAAGAGTCTTTTCCGCAAACGTTGTCTTCAATGTGGTGGCTTTTTGCAATTCACTCATTTTTAAACCGGCATTGTACTGAAGGCGATTAATTGAAAGGAAATAATCAAGCATGGATGCGAAAGCGAAAAGAAGTGTGCGAACTGGATGTACGGCTGGCCAACTGCTTGCAATTACGAAATTGTTCATGTTATTCCCCAAGCATTCTTGCACCGACTCACTTATCATCCAAAAGATACGATGGCTTCAGCCTCTATAACCAAGAATTCAGCAACCGTTCTAGATTTTATTGACACTTAAAAGTGATGTTCACAACTTCCCTTGCAGGTGCAAGCTGGTATGTAAATTGCTAATATTTATGGATTACCGCATAGATCTGGGGCTCATCAAAAGCAGATGTCCAGCTATTCTAATCCGCTCGACGCAAAAATAGATGTATTCTAATTTGCTATATTCTTTTTCATTTTTCATGTACTTCTTTTTCTTGGCAATGGCCTTCCGGAAACATGATTAGCTGGACAACGAGTCTACCTGTGATCTATGATTAGATGTTCGACTGACTCACCAGCGCCAATGAATCAACGACTGCAGGAACATCACATACTGACATACATGGGCCAAGATGAAGACCCATGTGTCCAACTCGAGCTGTAGGTAAGTGCAGACTCATAATTAGTAGCTTTATATTAGACAGTGCTTTGGACTTTACGAGTGAGGGGCAAGCTGTGCTGAGATCATTCAAGGTACATATATGTTTCTTTTATTGGCTTTTAATTACCACTAGAATCCTTAATTGAAATTGCACCCTGAGGTGCTACTAATCCATGTCTTCCCGATGTTTCCTTCTAATATATGTCAGCATATATGTGTAAGGTCTTACGTGCAATACTACTTCGTGTAAGGATGAATCACCACATGGTGACAGTTGATGATTGATGAGCCATGTGTTCATATTTAATGTTTAATATCAAAATTAATATTCAGTGTTCTAAAATGTCCCCTTTTCCCTGTATCAGATAAATAATACAACACTTTAGTTGATTTGAAGTGGAGTTCGCAAAATGAATGCGTGTGAATATGAATAATTTTACAACATAATAGCTGTGATAGTCTAATTCTGTATCCACGTGATTCATATTCACTAAAAAAATTGTACTAACATGTCTATGTATTTATTCTCGAAACTAGCATGGCTTCAAAATATGTGAGTCCAATTACTTCATTATTTCAGTATGGACAATCGTCATGCCTATACTTTGTATTCAAGTGCCCCAAGTCAGAATATAACCATGTACTCTGCTACTAAAAGTGGAAGCACAATTTTAACCGAAGACCATCAACGTTGCAATACATCTAGAATATCTAAGATCAAAATCTTAGTTTTTAGCTATTCGCATACTTCAAATGCAAAATACGTTAAGTTGTGTCTTGTTCAATTCATGAATAGAGTGTGTGCTTTATTTACCAACTATTTGCACTTACTCAAATAATTCGAATGATATATGTAGTGTCTACCATATCAAGCATCCGGGAATATTATTTTTATTGTTGTTTACCTTAATTCAAATAGTATATAGGAGTGCCAATCTTTTATCATTAAAGAAAAAATAAGATTTGTTAATCACCCATAGTTAATATATTTTAGTATTTCATAGAGGAATACCATTCACAATCATACTAATATATCGAGAGAGTTACAAAGGAGTAAGTCTTCACAGGAAGATTCATCTTACCACCACATATTTTTTTGCCAATCCTTACAACCATATTTTGTACAGCTATAACAATATAGTGGGAAAAAAAATCCCTCTCAGTTATCTATCTACCTTAACATTGGAAACTTCATATGGTACACTTTTATCAAGGAACCCTTTACAGATTTTATCGGCATATATTGTAGTGGTCATGAGCATTGAATTTCTTCTAATTTGTGCACGCATTATTGATCAGAATAATATCACTATCTTTTACTCCTTTAGATTAAAGAATTCAATCTTCTAGAGAATATGTTCAGTTTTACTAGCTTCAGTTGACAAGTGATTAACATTGTTGTACAGTTCGCACAGAATTCAATAAATGGTACATGATTTTTATTTCAAAATAGATGTCTGATCCAAATTAGAAATTTCACAGCACAGATTCTGCATATATTTACGCTTCTTTTTCACTAATGGAACTACAAACATGGAAAAATTATGACTAGAGAAATCAATATTACTCATTAAAATTATACATTTAAAAAATGAATGTTTTGTCAATGGAATAGTTCTGTGGCCTATATTTTCCACAAGCACAAATTCGTTGTTATAATTGGTGCAGTAGAAAATTTCATGATAATTCATTTTGTGATATTGTGTTCTGAATATTGGATAATTGGTAAGATCCTTCCATACATTCTATTAAATTCAGTAGGAATATACGCTAATTAGTTGTACCTTTTCTTAGACATTGTATTATACCCCTTCTTATAAACTTCACATGTTGATTTCAAAACAAAATTTGTTTAATCATCAAGGTACCTACCAAATTAGAATTCATAAGGTTAATAATAACTGATCTATTTAGAATACATAAGGTTGATAATAAATTTAGGAATTTGCTGGAGTTATATTTTTAATATGGATAAGAAAGTAATATTTTAATATGATATTTTAGTCATAATACATAAAGCTTAATAATTATGTTTTTATGCTAGCCCGTGCAGTAGCACGGGTTGATGACTAGTTCTACAAATTAGAAAAGGACCCTGAGTAGAACTTATTATTCCCAAAACATAAATTTGCTAGTATTTCTAATGTGGGTTTGGATATGGATAACACACTCTTCCACGAAAAGATATGGCTCCCCCTCATGTTAGTTCCAACATTGGATCACGCGGGAAGTATGAAGCCTCTCTCGATGCATGTCTGCGCAGAGTAAGTTCTTTGTGTATGGAGGGGCTGAGGAAATTAAACTCTCCAATGCATATGGCACTACTAGGGAAAAGCCTAGTAGTAGCGCGGGTTTTAGGTGTATACCGCGCTACTGATACGACGCTACATCTAACCTATATCAGTAGCTAGGTTTGACACGCGCTACTGCTATACCTGGTTAGCAGCAGCGTTGTTTACTCAAGAGCGCTACTGCTAATAGCTGCAGCGCTGTAATGTAGACAACGCTACTGGTAGGAGCGCGCTGCTGCTAACTACGTTTCCCTCTTTGATGCTAGTTCTAGTGTTTCTGATTTTTTTTTTGCATATTTGTTTTGTATTTCAACATGCTTTATAATACACATACAAATAGTCTCATCAAATCATGTCGTCATCATAATCATCATCCAACAGAAAGTGATCCATCTAAACAATGATAATTATCTGGAAAATAGCAATACAAGTCTCGAATACTTGCAACTACATCGTCATCCATCTAAACATTGATATACACGAGAGAACCTAAACTAACTCTGGGTGTCGTATACTCCTGGGCCTGACACTCCGGCCACTCGTCGTATATACTCCTGGCATAGCACCTATTCGCCATTGATTATCTATGCATCTGCATCGCCACATGAGTCAATGATATGCAACATATATAGTTGACCAACAGAAAGAGACACACTTTGCAAAAATAGAAGCAACATATCATAAGCATAAATAACAAAGTTCATCGTACCCAAAATGCCCTAACTAGAGTGATCTTCGCTAGTTGAGGAGGATGGTTTAATTACATCACAAATAAAGTTTCGTTGTGCATAACTCAAAGTTTCATCATAGAGAAAGTATGGACTGAACGGACACATTGTCATATATCGTCATCAGGTCGTGCCATCCTTCCAAATCAGGGAGATAGTCCCCGAGTGCAGTGAAAGGCTTCAGGTTGAGACGCTGAGCGGCTACGCGTGTTCGAACGTCTTCCTGCGACATTTGACCTT
The DNA here is from genome assembly GCA_902687465.1 of Secale cereale. Taxonomy (NCBI): domain Eukaryota; kingdom Viridiplantae; phylum Streptophyta; class Magnoliopsida; order Poales; family Poaceae; genus Secale; species Secale cereale. The sequence goes on from LR738716.1 coordinate 64,488,791, forward strand.
CTTCGTAGAACATCCCTATTTTTTCGAGGACCTCCTTCATGATGACTTGGGCAAGTTCATGCTGGATGTTATAGAACTCAGCTTGGAGTCGGTGATCCGGGATATCTCCTAGTGTCTTTGCCCATCGCAAAATATGGGCATCACCGGATGTAGTTGACATGCGAAGGCGCTGGCGATCCTGTCTGTACTCCAGCATGAACTGGATGACATAGAATCCATCACTAAGAGTATCACTCGGTTGCTGGATACAGCAGAAGTCAGTTTTATGGCCGAAGGCGGGCACGCGGTTCCTTGTCTGCTTGAATGTGATCTCTCCACTCCGTATGACGTAGATTAAGATAGCTTTGTCAAGAATAGACTTGATGTCGGTGTAATCCTTTTTCTTCAAGTTCTTCGACGAGTCCAAGTAAAGAGCGTGGGAGAATCAGGGGTAAAGGATGATGAGGATGGCGCGCCCGTCCCTGCGGAAATAAGTACACCTCAAATTATCCTCCACGCGTGCAAATGAATGATTGAAATCGAACAAATGATATTAGAGGATGACTTACATGGGATGATAAGGCAAGAGAATCGCCTCCTTGTCCTTATTGCCGACCATGAAATCGGCGAGGTAGTTACTCGCGTAATCACGGTGCCCTTGGTAGACTGACAAGAAGCTCTCGTGCATGAAGTATGGGTCAGCGACATAGATATAAGGTATATGCTCAATCCTGATGATGTGGTTCCTGTACAAGGCATAAAGGCGGACACACGTAAAATCCGGCTTCTTTAAGTGAAACATGTCAAAGATGTAATCGAATCAAAGCAAGAACTTCTCCGAGGGGAATGTGTCGACGTATAACCTTTGTCGCGGCACGTTAACCACGTAGAGCGGGTATCCTAGATTTTTCGAGGCTATCAGGCTTTTCTCTCTCTGCAGCACATCGTCATGAAGTCTCCTGAGATCGCCATATATGGCCTCTAACGTTGTCTTAGGTAGGATCGGGTCACCGGGGACATGAGATTTTGCCGCACCTGGGATAGGTATACGGTCTTGAACTTGAGGCTACTAAGGCGGCTGGATCATAGAAGCATCTTTGTTGCCTTTCCTCGGTCTCTTCCTATGCTTCTTTGCTACTGGAAGTGAGCCTATAATACGTTCATCCTCCAACAATTCAGGCACCAACTCATCGCACTCAAACCGTGAGTACTCATACTGCTGAGCCATCAATCCTACGTCGTCAGAGGCGCCGGTATTGAGAAACTGTAGAGGGTCAACGTCATCCTCGTCGGTGGCATCATGCATTGCTTCTTCGACGGCGGTTACGTCATCAGCCACTAATGGATCCTCTTCCTCACCCGGCACGACATGCGACGCTAATTGGGTAGGTGGGGTGTTGGTGTTCATACCTTGCTGACGGCTCCCGGTCGCCTCCAGACGAAGCAGACTCTTCGGCCACAATAGGACCCAACGCTTGCAATCGCCAAGCCGCCGTGGGGTCTCATTGTCATCTCCTCCTAGTGCTAATAGAGGAGCCAAATTATCGTGGCCCGGTTCGACACTGGCCACAGAAACCTTGAAGACGTCCAGTGGATCTGTCGGCTGTGGAATAATTGTTCTTTTAGCTTCATTATCGTCGCCTTCCCCACATCCACATTCTGGCCACTGATGTTGTACAATATGGTGCACGGGGTTACGACCGGCCTGCAAAGACATGTCTATGACGTGAGACATCCGAAAGGCAATGGAAACGGGAGATTATACATATATTGAAGAGGGCCGGTGTGACATGTACCGTGAGGGTGTCGAGCTCAGCCAAAGACGAAGCACCGTCGAGAGCACGTGCGGGAGCCGGTGCGGGAGCCGGTGTAGGAGCACGTGCAACACTAGTCGAGCTGCTCCCCAAGAAGTTGGAAAGGGGAAAGTCTGCTGCATCCTTATTTTGATTTTGCTTGGTCCAACTGACGACAGCCAGAACCAAGACACCATACGAAGTTGCAAACTCCTCTTTTGCGGTAGCTACCGCTGCATAGATTGTCTCAGCTGATTTCTTATCAACCGCAATCGCAACCTTCTCGTTGATGTTTTCTTCATTTATTAACCTTCGTCTTTCCTTTCTCTCCTCCATGGGCTCACGGTAGTACTTCTTCCACGTGGCGCCGTTTCCGACGTCGTGCACGTGTCCATACGACGGTCGAGTGTCCATCGCGAGTCCTTTCAATATGTTCAAGGCCCGGTTGAATGGGGTGTCCCACTTGGGCGCCAACACCTCAGATGGCGCGTCTCTTTCGGACGCAATCCTGTTCTGCTCTTTCTCCAAAAGGAACAAGGATCATTTGCAAATATGACTAAATGTGCAGGTGAATTGATCAGAAGCTAAAATTAGGGGGTAAAATAAAAATTACCAGCAGTCTCATGAACTCCGTCGTGACCGGATCCGTCTCGAAAACATTCTTGACTGGCCCCCAATTGTACCACGCCCTGACGACGTCACGCTCCTGCGGGACAGCGAACTCTGCCAAGGGGTCCGGTATGCCTAGACTTTTGTGTTCCGCGTCCTCCTTGGCCCAATTGGACCTCTTCCCCGCGTAACAACGGCTTCCGAGGTGGTGGCACCCCATGCTCCTCTCTTGAAGCCCCTTCATGTACTTCGATTTTTCTTTGGCAGCTTCGGCAACGCAAGCCGCCTTTAATATTTCAAACTGCTCTTCCGTAATTGTTAGATTATCCTTTACAATCTCGGTGTAGGGTTCCTTTTTGTCGAGGATCCTTGCTTTCACCCTTACTTTCCAGGCAGCCAACAAGTCGCTAAACTTGGTCATGGCATGTTTGTTTATCTTCTTCATTACCGAGTCTTTATCTGGATCAGTATATTTGATTTCATCCCGACGCGGGAATAAGAATACCTGGTGCAGCTTCGTTAGGAGGGAGTGCTTCATATTTTCTATCTTCTTTAGTTTCTCATCGTTGAGGGTGGTGGTTGTCCGTAGGATGCAGCCTATTTGATTGTCGTAGCATGCGCGCGATTCCACGGGCTGTGTTGGCTCAAAATTGCCGCCGTCCACCTCCGTGACCACTAGTCTAGTAGTGATGAGCTGGTTTGGGCGTCGACTCTCCTCTTCGGTTTCGGTTCTGTACCGGCTTCGCCAGTCTCAGTGCCGGTCTCGGTGCCGGTCTAGGTCTCAACGCTAGTCTCGGCGCTGGTCTCAATGTCGATCTTGGATGTGACAGGTGGTGTGACGCCCGGATAATTAAGCTACAGTAATCCCCTACTAATGATGCCATGTCACCATCATTACTGTTGCTAATCTCACTCGAATCAAAGCCGGTTCAAATTCAAATTTAAATCAAAGTCAAAATTTAAAGTTTTCAAAAGTCAAAAACTAAAAAGTACAAACTATGGCAAATAAATCCTAAGTAATGGTGGAGAAACCAACATTTTTAAAAGGTATTTGAATGCCCTAAAATAAATAAAACAACGACTAAAACAATAACTTAAATGCTTTTAGTTAATAAAGAATACAAGGTACTTTATTTTTGTCCCAAACTTTTTGTGACGACAGTTGAATTTACAACTCTATTTTAGGTATGGGTTTTACTTATTTCAAAACTAGAAACTGTTATATATATATAAAAAGAAAAATATAAAAAAGGAAAAGACAAAACAAAACAACAAAGGTAAAACAAAGAAAACAAAATGGCTCCCCTGGCCCCATTGGGCTTTGGCCCACCTGGCCTAACCAGGCCGCCCCCTCACACACCCCCCATAACCCCCTGTCGGTGGAAAACCTAACCGACCGCACCCACTTCCCCCCCCCCACGATCTCTCCTCACTCTCCCCCCGATCTGGATCGGGGGCCAACACTGTCGCCGGCTGGAACCGCCCCGACCCCCCCGGAATCGATCCGCCGTCGACTCATAGCTGCTGGACTGCCGCGTCCCTGACCTCCTCCTCGCAGCTCCTGCGTCAAACCCGCCCTGCGTGGCTCTTGTCGGGGCACTAGTAGATAAAGGGACATCACACGCGGTTCGTTAGGGTCTTTAGACCCGGTTCTTGAACCGGGACAAAAGTGTCGGTACTAATGCCCTGACCCTTTAGTCCCGGTTCGATCTAGAACCGGGGCAGATGGGTGTCCACGTGACCTGTGCGCCGAGCCTAGGTAGGAGGGGCTTTGGTCCCGGTTGGTGGCACCAACCGGGACCAAAAGGCATCCACGCGTCAGCATTTCTGTGGCTGTGGTTCTGTTTTTTTTTGAAAGGGGAGGGGGGTTGGAGGTTTTGGGGGGTTAATTTAGGTGTTTCATATTGTGTTATCTAGCTAATTAATAGAGAGAAGTGTCCTCTCTTATGTCTGTGCTTGGTCGACGCTACGTACTACACATACGTATAGAGAGGACTAGACACGCTAGCTAGCTAGCTAGTAAGCAAACGAAGGAAACAGAAGATCATAATCAACATATATATGCATACAGAGAGAAGTAATATCGACCACCTCTCCTTCTCTGAGAGATTGGTCGAACAACAAGTTCTCGTATATCTCTCCGACACTACCGGGTACATATATACAATAATTATCTCTTACAAATATAATCTTCTATACGATGGACGCATGGTCCACATAGTATTCTCCGTCTGGCGCGATCACGTTTTCAAGGAAGAATGCCGCCAATTCCTCTTGAATTGCTCGCAGACGATCTGGTGTTAGGAGTTCATCCCGCATCCGAAACATCTAATTTGAATAAGGGCGTCAATACATGAAATGATGCTATAAAATTGTGAATATTATTAATTAATTGCTTACGCACTTCAAATGATGGTAATGAAATAAAATTGTGAATATTATTAATTGCTTACGCACTTCAAATTGTGCTTCAGAGCAGCCCCGCTCACAGGTCGTGTGGCGGATGGACTCGCAAATGTAGTATCCACAATAATCATTCCCGGGTTCCTGCCACTACCACTTTACAAGAAATAGAGGTCAATCAAACTGATAAGCAAGAATGCCAAATGGTATTGATGAAACTAGCGCTTGAATCAAGATATAGGAGATGCGTGGAACATGCTACTATATAGTGCTTACTTTCGGGTGTCTAAATTCTAGCTTCTTCGGCAGCCCCGGAGCTTTTTTTGGTGAATTTTCTCCAAACCCTGCCAGACAAAGAAAACAATTACCTGATATCAGAAATGAACAAAGTTGCTGATATGCATGGTGGATAATATTGATCGATTTAACTTACCTGTCGAGCATTTGAGTCATGTCCGCATACTCCTCGGGATCTTTACGTTTAGAGTCCAAGACAGTTACTACTCCCTTCTCAAGCTTAATCTCTAAGAGAATATAGTGGAAGCTGCGCACGCATGCATGAACTCATCAATTACATTACTATAACCTTGACTGATATATAAGGGAAACCAAATATGCACAAGACAGTAACACTCACTTGAAGTTGTAAGGAAAGAGTATTATATCTTTGTTTTCATTTACCACCAACGATCGTAGCAAGTTGGTCTCGGTATCTGAGGGACGCCATTTAACCTAGGTTGCATCTATGAGGTATGTGTTAATGAACCCAATATCACCTACTTGTCTTTTCTTCAATTCGACGATCTTCAATCTGCATAATATAGTGAGGATAATTATAAATACATGCAATGAAAGAGATCAGCTATATAGAGAGACTTAATGACAGAAGTAGTACTACTTACAGACAGTAGCAGGTGACCGTTGCTTTATCGAGGGCCAATTGATTGAAAAACTGATAGAACTCCTCAAATGGAATAGGCAACAGTTCAATTCCAACGAGGTCATGCTCCGGTTTAACTCTCACATACAAGCTATCCCTCCCCCCGGACTCTCTGGAGATTTTCAAGTACCAATCATGCAATCTTCGCATATTCTTTGATAGAGATCTTTCATTTTTGACGAGAGGCTTCCCGTACTCGTATCTTTGTATCTGTACCTCCAAGAAATCATATTGTACATCGTCGGACAGGTAATCTCCAAGATTGCTATAACCGGGCACCATCCTCGGATCATTAGCGACCATGTCGCTAGACACCTTGAGCGGGGGGCACGATTGGTCCGCCTGTTCGCCGAGCTGGGCAATTTGTTTCCCAGCTCGTCCTTTTGCTAACCTTTGATCACTTTTAGTACTTCCCGACCACTTCGCTTCTTGAAATGACTTTTCAATCATGCGGTCATAGTTGTCCTTCGGCTTACTTTTCGCTGGTTTCTTCAGGGCAGTAAGAGTGCGCTTTGCTTTTACCGGATCTATCTTCTCAGCCGGAGGTGGATGTCTCTGTGCTTTCAACTCTTCAAGCCAGTCCTTTGATACGTCCAAAACATATCTATAATTTCTGCTTGCTCCATGCCTCTTTTGGGTGATATTGCTATGTTATTTATACACTTCCATACACTTTTGATCATATTTGGACTAACCTATTAACTCAGTGCACCCCAGTGCCAGTTTCTGTTTTCTGCTGTTTTTGTATTTCAGGTTTTCACATTACGAGAACTGCCAGAAAAAATCCAGAAAAATTATATAAAAAATCAGCGTTCCGGAAGCTTCCATGCGGCCAAAGTAGGGCCGGAGGGGACCCACAGGGGCTCCAGGCGGCCTGCCCACGCGCCCCCCCCCCTGGCCGCGCCGGGGGGGCGCCTAGGCACCCCTGACCCCCCTCTGATGCCCCCCTTTGGCATATATTTACACCGTGTCACGGAAACCCTGATTCCAGACCCCTTTTCTCCAAACACGATTCCGATATCCTCCGCCATCACCATCAAGCTTCGGGGGACCAGAATTCCTGCGCCGGCACCCTACCGGGACGGGGAAGTGCCCCCGGATTCATCTCCATCGACGTTGCTTCCTCGCTCCATGATGCGGGAGTAGTTCCTCCTCGGGGCTGAGGTTCTTACCAGTAGCTATGTGGTCAATTCTCTCTCCCATGATGTGATCTTCGTTGTGATCATATGCTATGTTAATCTAGGGTGATCCCATGATATTTCCCCTTCCTCTATGTATTGGATTGATGTACTCACTTGTCTTTATCTAGTATAATCCCCGAGACCAAGGTGACAGCGGTCTATTGGACATGGATTAGAAAAGTATTTTCATGAGTGATTTCCTCTCTTGTGTGTTGATTGAAGATTGAGAGTCTCTTGGTGCTTGTCTTTGACTATCCTTTAGATATGTTGTGGTGATTGTGGGACTCTCTTTGGATGGCCGCGGTGACATTGGGAAATCCTTAGATTGAGAACTACGAACTTTGAGGTGTGCTTTTGTAGCCCTACATAATTCTCGTCCTCTCTTGACCACGAAGGAATGACCTCCGAGTGTGTCCCCTTTGCATGTTTTATGGGAAATATCATGTGATTCGATTATGTTAATGTTGTTGGGAGTTGCCACTAGTGAAAGTATGAAGCCTAGGCCTTGTTTCCACCATTGCAATACCATTTGTGCTCACGTTTACCACTTGTTTGCTTGCTGCACATTTTATTACATAATTATATTACTTTGCTTTGCCACTCCTATCATCCATATTTTACCATCTCTTCGCCGAACTAGTGCACCTATACAACTCCTAGTTGTATTAGGTGTGTTGGGGACACAAGAGACTTCTTGTATCTTAGTTGCAGGGTTGCTTGAGAGAGACCATCTTCAACCTCTACTTCCCTGAGTTCAATAAACCTTAGGTCATCCACTTGAGGGAAATTGCTGCTGTCCTACAAACCTCTGCGCTTGGAGGGCCAACATAGTCTACAAGAGTAGAAGCGTGTGTAGACATCAAGCTATTTCTGGCGCCGTTGTCGGGGAGGTGAGCGCTTGAAGGTATATCTTTAGATCTTGCAATTAAATCTTTTTGTTTCTTGTTTTTATTTCACTAGTTATGCTTATGGACAACCTTGCTATTGGATCGTAGCTTGCGGGAAGACGCCCCACACCTGTGGTGGTTGCTCCTCCCTCTACTGAAATTGTGCCCTATAAAATACCAGCTGGTATTATCGATTATGTTTTGGCTGATCGTTATGCAGGAGACAGACATCCCGGAGAACACTTGCTATATCTGTCACAACTATGTTCATTATTTAAGCTTGCAGGTGTATCAAGGGAGTTTGTCATGAGGAAATTATTTGCCTTGTCACTGAAAGGATAAGCATTGGAATGGTATAGGCTACTAAATGACTCTCACCTGCTGGAGTGGGAAGAGATCCAGTCTCTCTTTTACTCCAAGTTTTATCCTCTTCATGAAGTCCATGAGAATAGGAATTATGTTTATAATTTTTATCCTCATGACGGAGAGAGCGTAGCTCAAGCTTGGGGGAGACTGAAAACGTTAATGCTAAAATGTCCTAACCATGGGCACCCCAAAGATATGATTATTACTAATTTCTATGCGAGGCTTTCTCGACAGGATAAAGATTTGCTCGACGCTTCCTCTATGGGTTCTTTCACAAACAAAAAGATTGATGCTAAATGGGAACTCCTTGAAAGAATTCAGCGCAACACTGAAGATTGGGAGATCGACAAAGGTAAAGAGTCAGGTATAATTTATGAGTATGATTGCATTAAGTCCTTTGTTGAAACTACAAGTTTTAATAAGTTTAGTGCTAAGTTTGGGCTTGATTCTCAACTCCTTGTTGATTTCCTCAAATCTTTTGCTTCACATCTTAATATGCCTAAGGAGGATTGGATCAAGTATCATAAACCTTTTAAAGAGACTTGTAAAGAAAATGAAATTGTTCATGATGATTGCAACATGCATGATCCAATTCCTAAAAATGAAGTTTTATATAAGCATGTTAATTTTTGTGGAGTGGATAGACCTTGTGAAAGGCCTATGATTGAAGAAGAGAAGTATTGTAAGCAACATAAGCATGAAAGAACAATCACTTGGGTCAGAGATTTAAATGAAATTTCTAGAGAATTATGTGACCTTTATCCTTTTACTTGTGAACTTTGCCGTATAGAGGATCACTTTAATTTTCAATGCATGAACTTTCAAAACATAACTGTTAACCGGTTGTGTGATAACATGATCACCTCTGATCTTTATGATGAGCTTATGTTATTTTTGATATGTGAAGAGTTATCAGAAAAGACTTGTTGGCTAGATGTTAATGCCATAGGAATAAAAAACACTTTGCAAAATTGCCATCTCTATTGTGTTGTTGATTGCCATGAAAATGATTACATAAGTAAGATTAGAAAGCAGGGAACTTTGCCAAAATATAAAAATGTCTCTTATATTTCTGCTAATAAAAAGGAGAGTTTCTCCCAAGTTTCCCCTATTGTTTCTAATGATAAACCAGGATATGTGGAGAAGCTTCATCTCCAACCACCACCTCCTAAGGTTAAGAAGAAGAAAACGAAGAGGAGGAGGAAGAGGAGCAAGAAAGAAGAAGAATGGGTATCAACCTGGCCTGAGCATATTCCTCCCATCAACTTTTATCCTAACGGTTGTAAGTTTAAAGAAGAAGGTGAAGTTTATTGCCTTAATTAACATCTTGATGATACGTCCGTAGGTACTATTGAAGATGATTTTGATTATGATATGCATGTTACTTATTGTGATTGGGAAAATGATGATAATGCTACTTATGATCTTGAAAATCTTTTTGGTACCAACTCTGAAAGTAATGATATGGGAAGCTCTAAGCTTGGGGATGATAGGATTGCAAATCCTTTACCCACTAGTGATGTGATAATTGATAATTCTCTTGCTAGTAAGAATAAAGACAACATGTTTACAAATATAGTTGCTAGCAATGATAATGCTCTTCTCAACCATGATGATGTTATAACTCCTACCTATAGTGATTATAAAGGTACCTATGACATAAGGAGAAATTATCCTTATGAAACTTGTCATAATCATGGAGGGCATTACTCCCTTGTTGAACACCACCCTCCTACTACACAATTAATCTATAGTGTTCAAGTGGTTTATGATAGTCCTACTCCCACTATTACCAATGAGAAAGATTATGCTTATGTGGAGAGTAAGAGTACCTTTTTGCATGTGGATCATGGTAACAATGCTTTATGTGATGCTTATATTGTTGAGTTCATCCATGATGCCACTTAAATTTATAATGAGAGAGGGAGACTTGGTTCTAAATATCTTAATAATAAGAAGTTTCCTCTCTTTATGGTGAATATTTTGAAGTTATGCTTGTTTTGCCTTCCTATGCTAGTTGCTTTGTGCTTTAATGAATTATTCTATTGCAATATTCCTATGCATAGGAAGCATGTTAGGCTTAAATGTATTTGGTATTTGCTTCTTGATGCTCTCTTTTGTTCTTCAACTCTTATTCCTACGAGAGCATCATTAAAGTCTTAAGCCTATCTTTATGGCTATAAAGAAAGAGCTCTAGGTAGACAACCCTTGTTATCCTTGCTTTCAGTTTGTTCTTTCAGTTTTTAGTGGTCTTGATGCTTGTTACTACTGTAGCAACATCATTGTATCTTTATTTTTCAGCTTTGTGCCAAGTTTAGCCTCCGATTGCAAGAAAGTTCAAAAGTTGTGACGTGCTGTCCAGGAAACAGATTCTGTCCTTGGATAGAAAAATTCGTATAAAATCACCAGATCATCTTTTTGGTCTGAATTGTTTCGACAGCGTGCTCTATATATTGTCTTTCGTGCGTCTATTCTGAGTTTTTTGATTAGAGTTGCAGAAGAGCCCCGAACAAATCATTTACTACCTGCTGTTCTGTTTTTCACAGATTCTGTCCTGTTTTGCCTTTCCTTCATTTTGCAAACCTAGAGCTTGCTTTTTCTTTGCAAAAACCTTTTGGCAATCTTGAGAAACAGTAGAACTTCAAGAATATCTTTATTTCCAGCATGGTACAATTATTTTATTATGGGTACTAACCTCGCTAATCAGATTATGATGAGTTATGTATGAAGGGAGTTTTCAAGTGTGCGAGGGAAGATGATAAAAAGATTCAGGAGTGTCAAACGCTCAATCTTGGGGATGCCCCCATGCACCCCCAAGAAATATTCAAAGAGACTTAAGCGTCTAAGCTTGGGGATGCCCCCGTGCATCCCCTTCTCCATAAACTTTATCAGTTCGTCCTTCGTTCCACTATATTTTAATCACTTCATGTGTTATGTGCTATGCTTGGAGCGTCTTGTTTTAGTTTTCCTTTTATTTTTCTTTAGCTTTTAATAACGAGTTGGAACTCAGCTTTCTTTATGTGGGAGAGAAACACGCTCCACTTCTACCTAGAACATAACATAGAATTTGCATGTCTATCTTTGATGTGTGTGTTCTTTGTCTTTCAATAGCTACTATCATGCTTAGCTCTTAACTTTCATGCTTATCTTTTTAAAGAGCTTTTGTTTAGTTGGTTGCTTGAACTCTCTTTAGTTATCATGTTTATCTTATTAAGAGAGTTTGCTTCCGTTGCATTGGTTGATATGTCTATGATAAAGATGCTACGTGCATAATGGCGCTTAGTAGTTGATGGGCCTCTAACCCCTCGTTGGTTACCCCAAGTGGAAGGTGTGAGATGCAGTGTTGTGGAAGTTTTTCCCTTAGCAAAGATGCCAAGGATCGAATCCCCAGAGACTCCTAGGTTCAACAAGTAGGTGTCAACTGCTAACGGTGCCAGATATTAGCAATCAACGTGGACCTAAACACACATACACATAACTTTCCTCCCACCGAGTACAGAGAGGTTGTCTATCCCTCCGGCCTTGTAGTTCACAAAGGATTAAACGCAAATGATAGTAGTGATAGATAATGTTTGCAATAGTAAATAATAGCGAAAAGTAAATAGCGGATGTGATCAATGATGGTAATATGGACCGGAGTCTCATGATGTTCACTAGTGATGTCTCTCTCCCAAAAGACGATAAAACAGCTATGTGAGGTAAACGAATTACAGCTGGGCAATTGACAGGACCACGAACGCAAACCAATGCTGACTACATTGCAAGAAATGTTGAGGTTCAAAGCATGGGCGGTACGCCAAAGTAAGTAGACCGAAATCCATCAATATCTACTACTAATCATCCACCTTGAGATATCTATCCAGAACATCTCGCTGGTATTAAGTTGCGAGCCCCACCCATAGTGTAAACTCAAAGCAACAGACAACTGCATTAAAAGAACTTTGCGTAAAGTAAACAATCCTTGCACCCGCGGGCACAAGCACCGTTGTTTTCCCCCTTGTGGCAACAGAACATCTCCTAGACTCATGTTTCTGTCACTCAAGCTAGTCATCGAGGGGCATGAACCCACAATCAAGCATAACGTTCCCTCTTGGAGTCACTACGTATTACTTGGCCAAAGCAATAAATAACAACGGAGAACATGCAAGAATTACTTACGAACATAAATAGAAAAGAGGTAGATCAAATATATTACTCAATCACAATCTGAACATAATCTCATAATCCATCGGATCCCAGCAAACTCATCATAGCAACAGCATAAGGATTACATATGTGCCTCGATCATGTAGGGCAGCTCACGAGGGCTAATTAGTGAAGCACAAGAATGGGAGGAGAACATCACATAGCTACTGGTCATGGACTCATGGTCCAAGGGAGACTACTCACAACTCATCCGGGAGTCGTCCATAGTGGTGGAGAAGCTCCCGATGGTGATCCTCCCCTCCGGCAGGGTGCCGGGAAGAGTTCTCCTGGTGCTCCCGATCTTGGAAGCGGCGGCGGCGGCGGAACAGAGATGAGATCGCGAAAAAGAGTTCTCGTCCCGAGGGTTTCGAAGGACGCTCTAAATATATGCCAAAGGGGGGCACCAGACGGGGCTCGGGGGGCCCAGGCGCCCCCCCGACACGGCCCGGGGGGTGGCGCGCTGCCAGGGCGCCTGGGGCCTTGGTGGGCCCCCACCCCCCCC
>LR738716.1:64514491-64534924 GCA_902687465.1 Secale cereale
ATATATATATATAACAAGCTAGGGAGCAATATCAACCTTGGCTGGTCGTTCCTGACAAAAGATCAGTTGAGGACTGTTACAGCACCAGCCAGCGTTTCCTTCATTGGGCGAGGGGTCATGCTCTGAGCTATCTTGGACTAGATTATCAACAGAAAACATCGATGGTGGCGGTGTAAAGCACACCATTCAGTCCGTTCTTCACAATCAGGTTCATTCCACTGTCCCTCACTGACGCCTGTTATGGTTAGTGTGCGAACCGCGTGCTGCCAAAAGTGGTAACTGGCAATAAAGAATGGGTCTATAGTAACAAGCAGAAGTTTAAAAGGAATGTTCCGAGAAACATAGTGCACAAACTGTGAATGTTTTGAGAACCAAGCCTTACAAATTTATTATCATTTTCAACGCAAACAAACATGCAGCGAAGACAACATAATAAAAATAGACACGAAAGAAAAAATGGGGATATTAAAGGCTCAGACATCCAAGGAAGGAATTAGCAGCATTAGTTCTCAAGCCTGGCTGGGCGAGAGTTCTTAGGCAGCAAATGCGAATGTTTAGAGAAACAAGCCTTAAATGTATCATCATTGCGATATCATTTCCAAGTTGAACAAATCATATTGACTAACCACTGGTTAGTGTAATCATAATAACCAGACCTATAAACCGACAGAGACATGATCTCAGGTTCCTATCAACATGTGAAACACAAGCGTTGCATCTTCGATCAATGTTTGTATCTAACAGAGAGATGGCAAAAGACCTAACCAATTTTAAACCTCAGAAAGCTGCAAATATATCCTCATCTCAAATCTGACGCTAATTCCAATATAAACCTAATCATTATAAGCCTCAATTGCATTCTAGATCTAATTTGGAAATCAAGATTTCCCAAGAATCGTTGAGCTAAAGAAATCAAAGAAAGGTGAATCATTAGAATATAAATTCCTGCTCATTCACAGGTAAATAAGCACACTGTGTCACAAGGTGTCCCAAGATTGTTTCAATGTTCCATTCATTGATACTGACCAAATCAACAAATAATTAAAAAACACAAAATATCTCTGGTGGACTCAGACGCGAAGATGACACACATCTTGTAGATACAAAGAAGCAAACGATCAATAACAGCCAAGAGAGATCGTTCAAAGATACAGAGTTGCTTAGAGGTGGCAATATTTAATTGGTTCGACTCTGCCAGCATTGTCATAAAAGGAAAAGAATAAGTCTGGAACAAAAACCAAACCAACTGGAAGACACAACTAACAGAGCTCAAATTTGACAACGATAGGGTTCAGAATTATGTCGATCAGCACAGATCCTCAAACTATTTTGGAAAATCGTAATCACAATCGAAGTTTAAAATGATTTGTTACACTGATACCCTCTTGCAATCAAAATAAATCTCGAAAATTAGTGAAAAGATCAAAACAACCATAGAGGAAATCTCAAAAGAAGACGGGCAGGATCTCAGTAAGAACGTGGCGATTGATAATCACACCTGGAAGATCATATTTATTATATTGTCTCATCACTGCTCAAATCCAAGGAAATAAAAACTCACCAAATTTATTAGTCAAATGGAAATTTCTTGTCTGTTAGTTTACTTTAGTCATAGGCCAAACAACAAGTAAGTATTAACATGTCAAAACAAGACAAGTATGTAATAAGAGGACTCTGAATATGGGTGGTGAAACAACAGGACGGTCGACAAGGCAAATAAATGCCAGTTACGAAGAACAACGTCCAATATATACTCCCTCCGTTCCGTTATGTAAAGTGTATTATTTTTGGCACGGTGAGCAAAGCACGAAATTATAGACATGTTAGGACTAAATTACCCTTGGCAAATTGATTGATTAGTGGTAAGTAAATCAATTAGTCCAGGAAAATAAGAGATGCATGCAATCGACAGAGATATACTTTCCTTCTTTTGCAACAAGGAGAGATACAGACTATCTGAAAAGAGATACTTTCTATTTTTCTGGAGGGCTAATAAAGGAATTATGAGGAATTAGAAGCAATACACCTTACATTCTGGAATTTTATCAAAAAACAAATACACCTTATATAAAGGAACGGAGGGAGTATCTTCTAGTTCTGTAAGGAATGCACACCTTATTAATGTAAGTTTTCTACATTTAAACGCAAAAAGATAAACAAATAAATTGTTCGATTCTCCTGAAAAGGGTGAGATTGAACGGTCATCAGATAGGAGCAAAAGACTATTTTTGTTCAAGTAATCATGATTTTATCATATGAACTATGCACTTGTGATCATCATTCGACCTGGACAAACCAATAATTCAATAGACAAGAAAAAACAAGTTGACAGAAAAAACAGAAGGACTGCAGTTATCGTGATGGCCTCGGAAGGAAGGCAGTAGGTTATGTAACCATTAGTGATTCCATTGAGAAAGGTTCACACTAATAATCATCGGCATCACGCAACCACGAAACCCATCAAATGAAACTGCAGATGAATAAGTGGGCAAGATCATTGGCCTCATAGAGAAGATAAGATTGTTCCACATTAAGAAAATTCAGACATATGCTTCTCTATAATTTAGTTTAATCCTCGGCTACCAACTAGCAGAAACCCTAACAGAGGCAAACTACTAATCAGCAGAAGGGTCTAATTGAGGGGAAAGCTTTTCGATCCAGAAGAAAAGACTTGGAATATGGGTAGTGATATAATAGAATGATCAGCAAGTCAAGATTCTCGTAACAACGAACAATACCAAATATCAAAGGTCAGACTTGCATACAACAGAAGTGCTCCATCCTTGCCATGCACAACACATGCATTGGGAACAGTTCAACACATCACATAATATTTTCGTTGTAAAACTGGAGACAAGTTTTCAGGTTGACTTCTGCTACTCTACAAAATGCAACAGTGCCGCTTCGTCATGAATAATTCAATACTTGATGAGAAGAATCTGTAATGCCGAAGGGCTCAAAGGTGAAAGGACACACCTTGTAGAAGGAAACAACAACCACCATCTAGTGTTTCGATCCAAGAACCTACGCTGAAAACCACTCGACGAAAGGAAAAACCTAAGAGCAAGCAGCAGGTCTCATGGGAATCAAGCCTTTAACAACAAAAGTATGACAAAGCGGTGGAGAGGGAGCCGGTCAGGTCAAAAATCTAAGAGAAAACAATCAACAAAAACAACCAACCACGCCCAAATAGTCTGCAAAAATCAGACACCAAGAAGACAATCTAGTAGGTACGCGGACTATCAACCTGAGACCAACACATCCACAACAGAGGACCAACAACAGCAACATTGCCCCCAACAAACAGCCAAACCCACCCAAACAGCAGCCTAAAATCAAAGCACACCCGCATAAATCAAGCACGCAACTGCACCAACAGAGGAACCAAGCTGCGTTCATCCAATAGCCCGCGCAAACTGAAACCACAAGGACACCCACACCACCCCTTGCCCAAGAATAGACCACCAGCAAATCAGCAATCAGAAAGATAAACGAAGAATGATAAATCTGGGGTGGAGAGGGGTAGCTCACCGCGAGGAGAGGAAGCAGCCATCAGTGAGCTCGTCGTCCCCCACTGCCATAGCAAGTCACCCCAGCGCTAGAGAGGGGGCAAGGGCGAAGAGGTATGTTGGCCTTGCTGCTAGGCTTCTCGCCCCTCGTTGGTTACCCCAAGTGGAAGGTGTGAGATGTAGTGTTGCGGAAGTTTTTCCCTTGGCAAAGATACCAAGGATCGAATCCCCAGAGACTTCTAGGTTCAACAAGAAGGTGTCAACTGCTACGGCGCCAGATATTAGCAGTCAACGTGGACCTGCACACAGATACAAATAACTTTGCTCCCAACGAGTACAGAGAGGTTGTCAATCCCTCCGGCCTTGTAGTTCACAAAGGATTAAACGCAAGCGATAGTAGTGATAGATATAATTGCAATAGTAAATAATAGCGAAAAGTAAATAGCGGATGTGATCAATGATGGTAATGTGGACCGGAGTCTCATGGCGTTCACTAGTGATGTCTCTCTCCCAAAAGACGATAAAACAGCTATGTGAGGTAAACGAATTACAGCTGGGCAATTGACAGGACCATGTGCGCAAACCAATGCTGACTACATTGCAAGAAAGGTTGAGGTTCAAAGCATGGGCGGTACGCCAAAGTAAGTAGACCGAAATCCATCAATATCTACTACTAATCATCCACCTTGAGATATCTATCCAGAACATCTCGCTGGTATTAAGTTGCGAGTCCCACCCATAGTGTAAACTCAATGCAACAGACAACTGCATTAAAAGAACTTTGCGTAAAGTAAACAATCCTTGCACACGCGGGCACAAGCACCGTTGTTTTCCCCCTTGTGGCAACATCACATCCCCTAGACTCATGTTTCTGTCACTCAAGCTAGTCATCGAGGGGCATGAACCCACAATCAAGCATAACGTTCCCTCTTGGAGTCACTACATACTACTTGGCCAAAGCAATAAATAACAACGGAGAACATGCAAGAATTACTTACGAACATAAATATAAAAGAGGTAGATCAAATATATTACTCAAGCACAATCTGAACATAATCTCATAATCCATCGGATCCCAGCAAACTCATCATAGCAACAGCATAAGGATTACATATGTGCCTCGATCATTTAGGGCAGCTCACGAGGACTGATTAGTGAAGCACAAGAACGGGAGGAGAACATCACATAGCTACTAGTCATGGACCCATGGTCCAAGGGAGACTACTCACAACTCATCCGGGAGGCGTCCATGGTGGTGGAGAGGCTCCCGGTGGTGATCCTCCCCTCCGGCAGGGTGCCGGGAAGAGTTCTCCTGGTGCTCCCGATCTTGGAAGCGGTGGCGGCGGCAGAACAGAGATGGGATCGCGAAAAGAGTTCCTCCTTCAAGGGTTTCGGGAGACGCTTTAAATATATGCCAAAGGGGGGCATCGGAGGAGCCTCGGGGGGCCTAGGCGCCCCCCCCCCCCCCGGCGCGGCCCAGGGGGGGGGCACCGCCAGGGCGCCTGGAGCCCTGGTGGCCCCCCCGGCTGTCCTTCGGGCGCACGGTAGTTTCTGAAATGCTGATTTTTTATATAATTTTTCTGGATTTTTCCTGGCAGTTCTCGTAACGTGAAAACCTGAAATACAAAAACAGCCGAAAACAGAAACTGGCACTGGGGTGCACTGGGTTAATAGGTTAGTCCAAATATGATCAAAAGTGTATGGAAGTGTATAAATATCATAGCAATATCACCCAAAAGAGGCATGGAGCAAGCAGAAATTATAGATACGTTTTGGACGTATCAACATCCCCAAGCTTAATTCCTGCTCGTCCTCGAGTAGGTAAATGATAACAAGAATAATTTATGTGGTGACATGCTATTAACCATATAGGACTTTTTCATAGTCATATGACAAAAGCTTACTGAGACAATGAATCTATAGTAATTAAGTTGCCTCATGAGAAAATCACAAAGAACTGAAAGTTTTGCAATATGATACTGAAATATCAAATAGATTTGCAATGAACATGATGTGCAAATATGATAAAGTGATATCTAGCTTGCCCCCTTTATTGAAGCAAAACATAAATGCAGGGGCAACTTCAAGGTTTAAGTGATGACTAGATACAATGATTTCAAAATAAACGATATCACAATCATGCAAAAGACAATGCTACTTTGGGACAATGCACATTACACTCAGAATGACAATCATGCTCTCAGTAGTTGGTGCTTGAAGAAAGAAGGTGGAGACTCAACATAAAAGTAAAAGATGGCCCTTCGTAGAGGGAAGCAGGGATTACTCATGTGCTAGAGCTTTTTATTTTGAAAACATAGAAACAATTTTGTCAACGGTAGTAGTACTTCATATGTGTTATGCATAAGACATCCTATAAGTTGCAAGCCTCATGCATCGAATACCAATAGTGCTCGCACCTTGTCCTAATTATCTCGGATTTCCATGGATTGTCATTGCATGACATATGTTTCAACCAAGTGTCACAAAGGGGTACCTCTATGTCACCTGTACAAAGGTCCAAGGAGATAGATCGCATTTGATTTCTCGTTTTTGATAGATCTCAACTTGAGGACATCCATACCGGGACAACATAGAAAATAGATAATGGACTCCTCTTTAATGCTTAAGCATATTCTCATAAGAGATTGAGGATTAATGTCCAAGCTAAAACTTCCACCATGATACATGGCTTTGGTTGGCGGCCCAATGTTCTTCTGTAACAATATGCATACTCAAACCATTCAACCCATGGCAAATCACCCTTACTTTAGACAAGACGAACATGCATAGCAACTCACATGATATTCAACAAAAGTGTAACAGTTGATGGCATCCCCAGAAACATGGTTACCGCTCAGCAAGCAACTTATAAGAAAATAAGATACATAAGTAACATACGTAGCATCTTTATCATAGACATATTAACCAATGCAACGGAAGCAAACTCTCTTAATAAGATAAGCATGATAATTAAAGAGAGTTCAAGCAACCAACTACACAAAAGCTCTTTGAAAAGATAAGCATGAATACTAAGAGCTAAGCATGCTAGTAGCTATTTAAAAGACAAAGAACACACACAGCAAAGATAGACATGAAAATTCTATGTTATGTTCTAGGTAGAAGTGGAGCGTGTTTCTCTCCCACATAAAGAAAGCTGAGTTCCGACTCGTTATGAAAAACTAAAGAAAACTAAAAGCAAGACGCTCCAAGCATAGCACATAACACATGAAGTGATTAAAATATAGTGGAACGAAAGACGAACTGATAATGTTGATGGAGAAGGGGATGCACGGGGGCATCCCCAAGCTTAGACGCTTGAGTCTCCTTGAATATTTCTTGGGGGTGCATGGGGGCATCCCCAAGCTTGAGCGCTTGACACTCCTGAATCTTTTTATCATCTTCCCTCGCAAACTTGAAAACTCCCTTCATACATAACTCATCATAATCTGATTAGCGAGGTTAGTACCCATAATAAAATAATTGTACCTTGCTGGAAATAAAGATATTCTTGAAGGTCTACTGTTTCTCAAGATTGCCAAAAGGTTTTTGCAAAGAAAAAGCAAGCTCTTGGTTTGCAAAATGAAGGAAAAGCAAAACAGGACATATTCTGTGAAAAACAGAACAGCAGGTAGTAATTGATTTGTTCGGGGCACTTCTGCAACTCTAATCAAAAAACTCAGAACAGACGCACGAAAGACAATTATATAGAGCACGCTGTCGAAAAAATTCAGACCAAAAAGATGATCTGATGATTTTGTACGAATTATTCTATCCAAGGACAGAATCTGTTTCCTGGACAGCACCTCACAACTTTTGAACTTTCTAGCAATCAGAGGCTACACTTGGCACAAAATTGAAAACCAAAGATACAATGATGATGCTACAGTAGTAACAACATCAAGACACAACAAAAGCAAAATAAATTTATTCATGTGGGCTGCCTCCCAAAAGCGCTTTCTTTTATGCCTTTAAGCTAGGCATAATGCATAGAGGAATCAATAACCATCGTAATAATCGGAGCTATAAATTGCTTCAAATGGTTCCTCAACAAGTTCATTCTTGTTCCTTCTAGAAAAGGGGTACGCACCTTTTGCCTTTCCGCGCAAGCGGATTTGTCCCTTACCTATATCAATGAAGCCTTTAACCGCTCGGAGGAAGTCCCTTCCAAGCACTATATTTCCTTGGTTTGGCTCCATGATGAAGAAATCAATCATTGCAATCTCTTTAAGGAATTTAACTGGCACGTATTTTATTCTTCCCTGGATTTCAGAAATATCTCCATTAGTGTGTTCATGATAAGATGGTAATCTATCCATGTTAAATTTTAAAGAATCATGAACAATTTCTGGCATAGTAGAAACCATAGATCCAATATCACAATAAGCAAGGAAGTCTTGATTAGAGATGCTAATCCTAACGAAAGGCTCCCAATCATTGTCTATTTCCAAAATGTCTTTCTTATTGGGTTTAGGTTTCTCTATCTTCATCAAGTCTAGAGCATCCATTCTCTTTTCAATAGTAGAAAGTCTATCTATGACAGTATCAAAGTTATGATCATAAACAAAGTAACTAGATAGACCATGTATAATTTCAAGAGCTCTAGCTTCATCACACTCTAGGAAATCTCCCTCGGCTATAATATCAAGAGAGTGTTTACACCATTTAAAAAAGACCATGGTAAAAAATTTAAGCACAATTTTTATAGGTATCCAAGGCATAATTCTCCTATGTGCATCAGAAATTCTGTCCCATGCCTTCTTCATATTTTCTCCATCCCTTTGATGGAAATCTAGAACTTCTGATTCCCTCAAAGCACTAAATCCTAACATGTTTAGTTAAACAGAAAGGACTACTAACAGGAAAGCAATTTTTTTTCGTAATTTTTGATAAAGGATACTAAAGCAAAAACTGAAAGGTAAACTAACAAGACTAAAAGCAAAGGTAAAAGATAGCGTGCAACTCCCCTATCTTGAAGAGTGGAGTCCCCGGCAACGGCGCCAGAAAAACTCTTGCTAGGCTTCTCGCCCCTCGTTGGTTACCCCAAGTGGAAGGTGTGAGATGTAGTGTTGCGGAAGTTTTTCCCTTGGCAAAGGTACCAAGGATCGAATCCCCAGAGACTCCTAGGTTCAGCAAGAAGGTGTCAACTGCTACGGCGCCAGATATTAGCAGTCAATGTGGACCTGCACACAGATACAAATAACTTTGCTCCCAACGAGTACAGAGAGGTTGTCAATCCCTCCGGCCTTGTAGTTCACAAAGGATTAAACGCAAGTGATAGTAGTGATAGATATAATTGCAATAGTAAATAATAGCGAAAAGTAAATAGCGGATGTGATCAATGATGGTAATGTGGACCGGAGTCTTATGACGTTCACTAGTGATGTCTCTCTCCCAAAAGACGATAAAACAGCTATGTGAGGTAAACGAATTACAGCTGGGCAATTGACAGGACCATGTGCGCAAACCAATGCTGACTACATTGCAAGAAAGGTTGAGGTTCAAAGCATGGGCGGTACGCCAAAGTAAGTAGACCGAAATCCATCAATATCTACTACTAATCATCCATCTTGAGATATCTATCCAGAACATCTCGCTGGTATTAAGTTGCGAGTCCCACCCATAGTGTAAACTCAATGCAACAGACAACTGCATTAAAAGAACTTTGCGTAAAGTAAACAATCGTTTGCTCCCGCGGGCACAAGCACCGTTGTTTTCCCCCTTGTGGCAACAGCACATCCCCTAGACTCATGTTTCTGTCACTCAAGCTAGTCATCGAGGGGCATGAACCCACAATCAAGCATAACGTTCCCTCTTGGAGTCACTACTTACTACTTGGCCAAAGCAATAAATAACAACGGAGAACATGCAAGAATTACTTACGAACATAAATATAAAAGAGGTAGATCAAATATATTACTCAAGCACAATCTGAACATAATCTCATAATCCATCGGATCCCAACAAACTCATCATAGCAACAGCATAAGGATTACATATGTGCCTCGATCATGTAGGGTAGCTCACGAGGACTAATTAGTGAAGCACAAGAACGGGAGGAGAACATCACATAGCTACTGGTCATGGACCCATGGTCCAAGGGAGACTACTCACAACTCATCCGGGAGGCGTCCATGGTGGTGGAGAGGCTCCCGGTGGTGATCCTCCCCTCCGGCAGGGTGCCGGGAAGAGTTCTCCTGGTGCTCCCGATCTTGGAAGCGGCGGCGGCGGCGGAACAGAGATGAGATCGCGAAAAGAGTTCCTCCTTCAAGGGTTTCAGGAGACGCTTTAAATATATGCCAAAGGGGGGCATCGGAGGAGCCTCGGGGGGCCCAGGCGCCCCCCGGGCGCGGCCCAGGGGGGGCGCGCCGCCAGGGCGCCTGGAGCCCTGGTGGCCCCCCCCCCCCGGCTGTCGTTCGGGCGCACGGTAGTTTCTGGAACGCTGATTTTTTATATAATTTTTCTGGATTTTTCCTGGCAGTTCTCGTAACGTGAAAACCTGAAATACAAAAACAGCCGAAAATAGAAACTGGCACTGGGGTGCACTGAGTTAATAGGTTAGTCCAAATATGATCAAAAGTGTATGAAAGTGTATAAATATCATAGCAATATCACCCAAAAGAGGCATGGAGCAAGCAGAAATTATAGATACGTTTTGGACATATCACTTGCTCATACACCTCCTCTGGCCGCTAGGAAGGATGTTGACGCACTCCATGGTTGTAGTTGTTGTGTGGTCGGAACTCCACACAGCGTCCCCTGACTCCACTGCCGGTGCGTGGTTGTGGAGAACGACCACGAGGTGGACCAGCTACGGACAAAAGCATTAACAACATCGAAGCAATTAGTTATGGTTCCAAGTATCAAGTGTACGTAGAATAAGTTCAGCTACGTCACTAGGAAAACATCTAAACATAAACATTCTGAAAGCAATGACAACTCCATATACTTCTCTAAATTTTAATCTCTGGGCTGCAATTAGCAAATGTCAAACTTTAGTATAGCAACACTGACCAGCCCTTGAGTGTGAATGCCCATTTAAGAAAAACAGAGTAGGTTCATAGAGATTTATAAAGCCACAGAAATCATCAAATGAGTGTATATGACAAAACTGAGATATGTACCATGAGATCAAGAACCATCCACAAGCATCATCATGAACTTGCACCCACCAACTAATAATGTTCATTTTCTAAGTAAACTAATAAAGTTCATTAAGATAAAACTCTGGATTTTTACAACATCATGAACTTGTACAGCGATTTCAACAGCCCTTCCCAACGTCATGAAACTATTAACACACACATATACTTGGCCATTGACAACTAACCAAGCAGGTCGAGGTTTCCTCTTCCTGAGAGGAATGAGAAACCTACTCCCAAAGTAACATCTGAGTGATTTACTTGATAAGTACAGAGGGAGTGAATTGCAGAAAACCACCACATTGAAGCATAGGTTTGCAGAAAACACTCTTCTACGAATTTCTGCCAAAAAACATTGATTATGAGCTTAATCTTTTGCAAAAAACAATGATTGACAACTTAGGCTGTTTTAAGTGCAATTATGACATGTGGGTCCCATATTTGCTGACATTGTGTAACGGTTCAGTACAGATAACATTATAGAGTGGTTAGTTCCCACTTTACAAAACGGTCCCTAATATTTTGCACAAACACCCTTCATTCATGATAGAAAAAAGCAATCAGCCCCCAAGCTCGCCCATCTCGTCGGAGAGGCACACGAACGCCGGCCGCCCCGCACGCGCTACCCGCGGACACTAATTACGCGAGGACCGCGACTCAATCGCGAGCAAGATGGCTGGCGGCGGAGAAGGTACTCCTCAGGCCGTGGCCGTGGCGGAGCTCGCCTTGCTCATCAACGACATGAGCGTGTAGGAGTTCACCTTGCTCACCAGCGGCATGGTCGTTAAGGAGCTCCGTGCAGGTGGGTTGTGAGGCGCCCCTCGGGCGGACGAAGCGGACGCAGGATCGGCGGCGGCGAACTCCAGCAGAGGTCTGTACACTGCTCCACCAGCGTGGAGACGGCGTCGGCTGCGCCCCACAGCGCGTCGGCGGGCTCCTGCTCTGGGCGGCGGGGCGACAGGCCCGCGCCGACGAGCGACGCGTCCCGGGATCGGGATCAGCACCTGGCGGGGCGCATGCCTCCGGCGACGCCATCAAACTGGAAAGGGGGCGGTGTGCGGGAAGATCCGATTTGATTCGTTCTGGATAGGGGTAGGGGAGGGATATTCATTTTTGGAGGGAGGTTTTTTGCGAAAAAGACCAGTCTAACGTCATTTAGTGTGAATCGTTAGGCCACGTCATCAAATGCGGGACCCACATGTCATAACCATCATCAAAATGCTCTTATTAATCAATTAGTGTTTTTTGCAAAAGATTAGGCTCATAATCGGTGCTTTCTGGCACAAATTCGTAGAAGAGTGTTTTCTGCAAACCTAGTCTGTAATGTGGTGGTTTTCTGCAATTCACTCGTACATAGGTCAGTTTACCTAGCTAGAACGGATCCAGAGGAATACCGAGTCTTATAACTACCTGACGTTAACTAGATAACAACAAGCATTACAGAGCGCAATTGGTGCCATCACGTCCAGGACGAAAAGCTAAGTAGTCGTGGGACGAAGGGCATGACCCAGAGCTCTACCGGTACTCAATGACCATGTGCCCAGAGCAATGGGAAAACAAGAGGAGGATACCTTCCAACAATTGTAGCCGAGGTAGAACCGCGCCATCACCGGCGACGGTGGAGACGAGAGATGCCGCCGGAGTGGATGATATTGTTGAAGTTGGAGTAGCACATGTGAGTGTGGATCTGCACAGGAAAAATAGGTCTCACAAGGCGTGATGATGATTAAAAAATATTCTGAATACCTTCATGACATTCCAAGTAGATTACTTGAGTTGTATCGCCACCGTTGGTGATTCTGAATGAATGGACAACCCAGTCGAAGTAGAAAGCATGCTCTGCCTTGTGCAACAACAAACCTCTCTTAGAGCAGCCTCATCGATCTGGATCACCTGCAAATGACCGAAGCATATTTGTTACACATGCCACATGGACGTAGTAATGATAGGGTGACAAGACAGCTAAAGCTTATATACAAACCTGAATACCAATAGCTTCGAGATCGTCAACCTCCTTAATGGCAAGAGAAATCTGGTTGCATCTTTCAAAAAAGATAAAACAGTTAAAACACCTCCATTTGAAGGTATCAAAAAAGATATAACAAGCTAGGTAGTATCTACCTTGGCTGGTCGTTCCTGACAGAAGACCAGAATACTTTAAAATGATTTGAAACACCAACACCGTCTTGCAATCAAACTTAATCTGGAAAATCAGTGAACAGATCACAACGACGATAGAAGAAATCTCAAAAGCATCTCAGTAAGAACGTAGCGATTGATAATCACACCTGGAAGGTCATATTTATTGAATCATCTCATCACTGCTCAAATCTAAGCAAATAAAAAATTCACCAGATTTATTAGTCAAATGGAAATTTACTGTCTGCTAGTTTAGTTTAATCATAGGCGAAACAACAAATAAGAATTAATATGTCAAAACAAGATATAAGATTCACCGGATTTCATAGTCAAATGGAAATTGCTTGTTTGCTAGTTTAGTTTAATCGTAGGACAAACAAGAAATAAGAATTAACATGTCAAAAAAGATATAAATAATGTAATAAGTGGACTCGGAATATGGGTAGTGATACAGGAGGATGGTCGGCAAGGCAAATAAATGCTAGTTACGACAAACCAGGCCAAATATCAACCTTCACGGTCCTTTAAGGAATGCACACATTATTAATGTAAGTTTTCTACATGTAAAACGAAAAAAAAGACAAACAACTAAATTGTTCGATTCTCCTGAAAAGGGTGAGGTTGAAAAGTCATCATATAGGAGCAAAAGACTATTTTTGTTGAAGCAATCAAGATTTTATCATACGAACTATGCACTTGTGATCATCATTCGACCTGGACAAAACACTAATTCAAGAGGCAAGAAAAAAAAACAGAAGGATTGCAGTTATTGTGATGGCCTCAGAAGGAAGGCAGTAGGTTATGTAATCATTAGTGATTTCATTGAGAAAGGTTCACACTAATCATCATCAGCATCAGACAACAACGAAAGAATAAAAAATAAAACTGCTGATGAAGAAGTGAGCATGGTAATTGAAGATTAGATTATTCCACATGAAGAAAATTCAGACATATGCTTGTCTATAATTTGGTTTAATCCTCGGCCACCAACAAACAAAAAACCTAACAGAGACAAACTACTAATCAGCAGAAGGATCTAATCGAGGGGAAAGCTTTTCGATCCAGAAGAAAATACTTAGAATATGGGTAATGATATAACAGAATGATCGGCAAAGCAAGATGCCAGTAACAGCAAACAACACAAAATATCAAAGATCAGACTTGGATACAGTAGAAAGCTCCATCGCAAAATACCAGAAAGAACCGAGAAAAAAGATCAAAACCAGAAAAGCTTCATGAGGAAGTCTTGTCAGTATGAGGAATTTTTTATAATCAATGCACAATTGCAACCACGAGCACCAACAATAAATCCTAACAAATCACACAAGCTTAAAATTTTTGAATTAGGAACACGAATTTTGTGTCTTGGAGGATGCATCAGATCTCTAAGGTGAAAAGAGTGTGACATCGACGTCTCAGACGTAAATTACCCAATTTAACTTTGAGTGCCCTCATCTGCATCAATAACCAAGAAATAGCAGCAAGAACAAGAACTATACATTCCTAGAGAAACTGCATTTCTTGTTTATTTCTAAAATGCACAAAAATAATTTCTTCAGGTATCTAACAAGGGACTATGATCAGAATTGGTTCAGAACTAGCGCCATCAAGCATGCCAATCAAACCAATAAGGAAATTAATCATTCATAATCTCATCTACGTCTATGAAATTAGAAAACAATCATCTATTGAATAAATCAAATTACTCTACCAAAAACAAAGTTAGGAAATAAAGGCGAGAAGAAACACAATGGTTTTTTTTTCCGGAAAAGAGAATGATCAGATTCAGTTCAGTATTGAGGCCATCATATCGGCCAATCAAACCAATAGGGAAATTAATCTCATTCATCATCTCATCTCTAACCAATTAAACCCAAAATTAACAAAAGAAATAAAAGAAATTACTAGGAACGAAAAATAAAACAGTGAGGGCGGCTGCATCAGATCTCGAAGGTGAAGAAGAGTGACATCACAGAAATGCATCAGATGCAAATTACCCATAAACTCATATCTCCTCATTTGCATCGACAACACTCCTTTTTAAAAAGACACTGCTAAACAAAACAAATAAGAAAAAACTGGATAAACGGGCAAAGTATTCTTTCTTCCAAGATACAGAATAAAAACAATATGGGATATCATGAGATGGAGGTAATAGATGATTCATTGGACATCATGTCATCCACCAAAAATATAATTATATCCTCACCTCAATCAACCGAATTATAAAGGAAAAAGAATAGAAAGGAAGAGGATATTAGTATGAAGGACGCAACAAAGCTCCAACGTGAAAAGGGTGTGACATCACAGAGAGGCCTCAGGCGAAAATTACCCATACAACTTGTGTCTTGTCAACTGTATCAACAATAAAAAGGGCAGCCGGTGCATGTAGCTCCCGCTTGCGCAGCGTCCGGGGAAGGGTCCGACCACTCTGGGTCTATTGTACGCAGCCTTTCCCTGCATTTTTGCAAGAGGCTGTTTCCAGGACTTGAACCCGTGATCTCATGGTCACATGGCAGCAGCTTTACCACTGCGCCAAGGCTCCCCTTCCAACTGCATCAACAATGCTCCTCCAAAACACAGCAGAAAAACCGACAAAGAAATATATATTCCCACAAAAACTACAACCAGAAGAAGTGAACAAATATATCATCCTAACCCACAATAATAGTTGCTTAGGACACCACATTGGTACCATAGTTTAGAAGCATGTGATGTTTTTGCAGACACTAACAAAATAACAACACCAAACTTGAGTACAACAATAATCACTTGCTGGATAGTACTAAAGTGTTATATAACATAGTATCACCAATCAAGTCCCTGATAAATCTACAGAATAGTAAAAAGGCATGAGATGTACACCACTATCACCTACCGGACCACAGCAGTGAGACCATGTAGAATGGCGACGGTCAGGCTGATCATAGTGGCATCGTCTCATACACGACGACAATGAGATCCGTCAGTAATCAGTTTTTGCGATGCGCAGGGACGTATCAACATCTTGGGACCATGAGGACTGGCTCTTATTTCCTGAACCTATTACCTCCTGGTTGTCCCTTGTGATTGCCTTAGAAGGGTGGTTCATTTGCCAACCGCACCGACACAAAACCGAGCAATAGAAGCTAGCGACAGTATGAATGTTTGTTGATTTGATTCTTATTATGCTTATAGGCCATTGCGTGGAATCAAAGAATGTGAAAGACAATGCAATGTTA
Source organism: Secale cereale (assembly GCA_902687465.1). Lineage (NCBI taxonomy): Eukaryota > Viridiplantae > Streptophyta > Magnoliopsida > Poales > Poaceae > Secale > Secale cereale. The sequence goes on from LR738716.1 coordinate 64,530,500, forward strand.
TCAAACACCAGAAGCTAAATTCAGATTTAGCAAAAGAAAGGATTCATTACACCAGAAGCTAGCGACAGTGTTTTTCCTCGACGTCCAATCGCATCACAAGAAAATTCCACGCTGGATAGCAAGAGGAACATACCCTTTCTGTCGCCCATCTCCTTATTGCCTGGGAACCATTCAGATTAGTTTACAGGCACAAATATTGTCAAGAGAAGCAGATCGAAACAAACACAGCAAAATATCTAAGCTACTGAAGGCAATGAATCCAAAATAAAGCTAGAGTTTCGAAGACAACTCAGTCCCTTAGATGTTCTTTGGCCATGTGATCATTTCCATAGGAGTCATTACAGGTCTGTAACTGTAAAATTGGCTCATCATGGTTGTCAAAATAAAGAAACAAAAAAATTATAGATGAGGATTTTGTGTGTGGCATGCACAACCTGCATGTAAGAGCAGCCAATGCACTGGAAAAGAACTCGGAGGCCACACGAGAGGGGCGAACTCAAGATACAATGGAACAAAGTTTCTTCAAGGGAACGAGTCCGTCGGGAACCAATCAGACTCGAGACTTATCATCCCAATGGCTAGATAACGAAGCCCAACAAATCACAAATTGATACCAGATGATGAAGCACACAAAATTAAGAGCAAAGTATAATCATAGTCCATCAATTGGGGAAAGGAACCTCATATCCATTGAACTTCTTAAAAATAAAACCAATCCAAATAGGAAAGATAGAATAGAACAAAACAAACGAAGATGGATCAGACTTTTGGCTTGGACTACTCACTCTAATAAAGGATTACAGTTGCGCACAGTATAATCAGTCATTAATTTGGGGAAAGGGTCCTCAAGTCCATTAATTCTCTGATCAATTTAACAACAAGAAGTGTAATGACTGAGCAACGAAATACCATTTTGCATTATTTTTGTCCATCATGCCAACTCTATTTTGTTGCAGCGAATATGAACAGTCTTCCATCAGTATAAATTGCGAAAGTGTCCAAAACATAACTGTTATTTCATTGCTCAGTCATATGATATGACTTCTCATTGAAGCCAGAGGCATCCCTGAAGTATGGCATGCGAAAATTCAAAATTCATCACCACGATGCCCCGAACCTAGGAAAATATGAGAAAACATCAAAAAAGACAATTACAAGAAAAACAGATGAACGAAGATGCACGTGCACAAGGGATCAGAAGGAAATTAAAGATGGTTATCAGTCACTGGACATCAGAAACACGGACCAACTTTTCTTAATCACATCCCACAAAGATCAACTTTTGGAAACAAAAAACAAGAGATAAAATAAGAAATTTGGTGAAGTGATCATCAAACACATAAATACTAAGAATCAGATTATGGATCATATTGTTGCAGTATTCATAAAGGCTTAGTTTTATCAGTGCCCGTGGATGTCATGTGGATACATCACATCCAGATAGGTTCATCCTGCAAACAGGATCCTGGAGCCATCTGCACCTCCAAATATTGTGCATAGCATCACTAGAAATTTGGAAGATGTTTCGGAACAAATTACAAGCTCCTAATTCAGATCAAGAACACATGGAAGATGCAAAGGTTTGGCAGAAACATTAATCATGAATTTCCAGGTATCACCACTTAGATAACACATCTTTTATCAATTGCAATGGCTCAGATTAACAAGTTTTCCAGTCATGAAATCTCAGAAGCAGAACTGGCATGTTTGCTGGAAGTATTTAACATCACCACCATATCAAAGCAGAAAACAGACAAAGCAATACCAAAACAAACACATCAATATCTAAACTACTGACAGCAAAGATCCAGATTACAAGATAACTCAGTCCCTTAGATATTCATTGACCAGGCGATCATTTCCGCATGAGTCATTACAGCTCTGTAACTGTAAAACTGGCTTGTCACAGTTGTCAAAATCTGAACACCAAGAGAGTATCAATGGGGATTTGTGACGTGTACATGTATGTAAGAGCCGCCGGTGCCCTGGGAGAGAGAACTCAAAGGGCACAAGAGAGGGGCGAACCCAAGATACAACAAAACGATGTTGCTTCAAGGGAACGAGTGTTGGGAACCGATCAGACTCGAGAGACTGATCATCCCAATGACCAGATGACGAAGCACAAACAAATTGCAAGTTGAGACCAGATGACAAACACAAAATTTGGAGCAAATGTGACCCAATTATTCAAATTGACAACAGACCTAGATTCAACAGTCCATTGCTTCGAACTCACTGATAAGGATTACATGTGCACACAGTAAAGGGTTGGGCTATACAGCATGGCTGTGGCTCAATGACCATGTGCCCAAAGAGAAGATGAAGAACAAAGGACGAATAAGAGAGCACCTGAACCTACAACCGCACACCAACCGAACCGGCCGCCAAATGCCTCTTTTCGTAGGCAACTTTTCTGGGCAGCCTCTCTATTCTGTGTGCGTCTTCTCAACACCTGAATAAAACCACCACGAATTTAATTACTTGTAGGTAGAACAATATTTTTTGTCCGATGCAAGAATAAATAAAGTTAACCTCAAAATGAACACTTGGAGCTAATTGAACAATGGAGAATGATAATTTCCATTGCCCAACATATTTAAGAAAGAAGACCACACAGCAGCATGCTGTTAAATACTACCTCCGTCTGGAATTAGTTGTCGCTGAAATGGATGTATCTAGACGTATTTCAATGCTAGATACATCCGTTTGAGTGACAAGTAATTCCAGACGAATGGGGTATATGATAAGAGTATTTGATGGAAGAAATCACCAGTAGCAAATAATTGAACCTTCACACTCTGTTTAAATTGAATATATATGTGCAAAAAAACTGAACTTTTACACTCTGTTCATATATGTGAAAATCTGCTCCATAGGTGGAAGAACATATCATATTCAGTGCAAAAACTGAACCCTTGCAATCTGTTTAAACTGGAAAAAATGAACATCTACTTATAATCAGTGCGCAAACTGAATATATAGATGAAATATTCAGTGCATAAACTAAAATATATATATATGCTCATTTCAGTGTAGAAACTGAATATATTCGGTACAGAAACTAAAAACTTAGTGCGTAAAGTGAATATATATGGCACCTTTGTGTGTAAAGTCCAAACTTTACTTTGTTTTAATGGGAAGAAACTAAAAAATTGATCATATTCAGAGCAAGAAACAGAATGTATGGTATGTTCAAGTGCAAAAACTGAAGATTGACTTTTTCAAGTGGTAAAAGTGAATGTACATGCTAGATTTGTGTGCAAGACCATAGCATTAACTCTATGTAAGTGCAAGTAACGAACATCTGCTCTCTTTATGAGAAAAAACTGAATATATATGCTCTGTTTATGTGCAGAAACTGAATGGACGTAATTTCAAAAGAAGCGCGGTAATCAATGGCTATTCCCTTTGGCCGTGTTTTTTCCACCCACTGTTAATTTCTCACCTCTTATGGATTACTTCCCTCCTATAAAATATAAATAGTACTACCTCCGTCTAGGTGAATAAGTCATTCACGTAGTTCTAGGTCATCGATTTGAGGATTTAAATATGTGTTATATGTCATGAAAAGTATATCACTAGATTTCTACAAGGATGTAGTTTCTAAATATATAGTTTTTGTCACACATAATACATATTTAGATAGTTAAATCGTCGACCTAGAACTACGCAAATGACTTATTCACCTAGACGGAGGTAGTACTTCCTCTGTCCCAAGTCCCAAATTACAAGACATTTTTGGTAGGCTAAAAAATATAGCCTACCAAAAACATGTTATAATTTGGGAGGGCGTCAGGGATAACCCAAAAACAAAAGCTTGCCTGGTGGTTCAAGCTCTCAAGGAAATCATGTACTCCCTCTGACCATCCTACTATTAGTAGTCCACTGTACTGAATCACTAGCCTTTTGTGAATGTCGTTACTAAGAATCTTGAGAAATTGAATGTTTGCAATGAAAAAGGACAACGACTCGGTGAAATTTACATGAGAAGAATAATAACAATCAGGATGCTTCTACTGGGTGGCTGGTTAGGCCCAGGGGCCCGGGAAGAACAGGACCGGCCGTGGATGGCCATGGATGCACAGAGCGTTGGAGAGAGAGAGAGAGAGAGATGGACGTTACCGCGCTTCCTCCATTGGGTCGTAGATCCTGCGCGCCGCTGATGCTTGCGGATCCGTCGGCGTCGAAGCTGGAAGGTGAAGGAGAGGTGGCCTTGACGAGTGACGACGATCTCTTGGTGCTGGTTGATGAAGAGGCGCAGGCGACGTCGGGATCATCCTTCTCCTCCAACTCCCTCTGGTCCGCGACGACCCCATCCTAACAGGGAAGGAGGGGGGCGGCGGCGGCGAAGCGGTGGGTGGAGATGGATGCGGAGGCGGTAGGGGAGAGGAGGCCGGCGGCAATGGCGGAGCGGAATCGCCGGCC
>LR738716.1:64540531-64555455 GCA_902687465.1 Secale cereale
AATGACTTATTCACCTAGACGGAGGTAGTACTTCCTCTGTCCCAAGTCCCAAATTACAAGACATTTTTGGTAGGCTAAAAAATATAGCCTACCAAAAACATGTTATAATTTGGGAGGGCGTCAGGGATAACCCAAAAACAAAAGCTTGCCTGGTGGTTCAAGCTCTCAAGGAAATCATGTACTCCCTCTGACCATCCTACTATTAGTAGTCCACTGTACTGAATCACTAGCCTTTTGTGAATGTCGTTACTAAGAATCTTGAGAAATTGAATGTTTGCAATGAAAAAGGACAACGACTCGGTGAAATTTACATGAGAAGAATAATAACAATCAGGATGCTTCTACTGGGTGGCTGGTTAGGCCCAGGGGCCCGGGAAGAACAGGACCGGCCGTGGATGGCCATGGATGCACAGAGCGTTGGAGAGAGAGAGAGAGAGAGATGGACGTTACCGCGCTTCCTCCATTGGGTCGTAGATCCTGCGCGCCGCTGATGCTTGCGGATCCGTCGGCGTCGAAGCTGGAAGGTGAAGGAGAGGTGGCCTTGACGAGTGACGACGATCTCTTGGTGCTGGTTGATGAAGAGGCGCAGGCGACGTCGGGATCATCCTTCTCCTCCAACTCCCTCTGGTCCGCGACGACCCCATCCTAACAGGGAAGGAGGGGGGCGGCGGCGGCGAAGCGGTGGGTGGAGATGGATGCGGAGGCGGTAGGGGAGAGGAGGCCGGCGGCAATGGCGGAGCGGAATCGCCGGCCACGAAGGTTGGGTGGGGTGGGGTGGGAAGGAGACGAGACGACGGAACGGAATCCATCCTTTAATTTGGTTTCCTTTTGATTCAACTCTAGACTGACTTTTGGGCTCTCGTCCTTCGTTGGTCGACCTTCTATTCATTCCCATTCCCATGGATCGATAGCCCACGGATTGTTGGTCTTCCATTGGTCATTTTTTCCGTCACATGGATGATGGATCGACGGTCCCACTTAACCTAATCACAGTCGTTCGCCTAAATTGGTTCCTATTCCTACTTAAATAAAGGCTAGAGCTGGGCGCCGACGCGCCGGCCCAACAGTTGGGCCGGTCGTCTCTCAGCCATTCGATGCCAGCAATTATTGTCATTGGATTAGAGCTTCTCGTGTCGTTTTCACTCAAAAAACACATCTAACAAAGCCGGAGGAAAAAGGAGCAGCGGCGCCGCCGGCGCTCGCGAGCGAACGACCAACCTCGAAGCCAGTTGCCTCCCGCATCCTGGCCGATCACCTCTCGCCGCGTCGCCCATCGCCTGTCGGAAAATGTTTGGAGACTGCGCGCCGCGCTCACCGTCGGCCGGCACACCCTCGTCCTCGGCCGCCTGCACTTGCCGGCCACCCCCACGCCACCTCGTGCTCGTGCTCGGCTGCCCATGCTCGCTGCCTTCTGTCGCCCACGAGGAAGATGCCTCGCTGGTTGCAAAGCCTGACGGTCACCACCGCAACAATTTTTGTCAATGGGCAAACTCCAACGACGGTTGCGACAAAAAACATAGTCGCATCGTAGCAAAATTCAACGACGAGGCCGCGCGTCTTCTCCGGCGCCGGTGGTTGCCGGTTGCAGCACCCCGTTCCTCGAATGTCATCTCCAACATCTACACGTGGTGGTTCCAGCAAAAAAAACTCAGTCCGTTGTAGCAAAAAATCACACCACCGGTCGTAGCAAACCACCGCTCAACATAGATCCAACGAAAAAAGTCGCCGGCGCCGGTAGCAGCAGCCACATTTTCTGGTTCCAGCATTCATAACTGCGGTTGCAGCAGAAACAGCGACGCCGCCACCATCGCAACACGATTGCCGCCGGCGGTAGCTGCCGCTAACGCCTGTTGAAGCTCTGGTTTAGCCGTTGAAGCTTTTTCAGGCAACGGATGTAGCATTTTCAGCCGTCGGTTGCAGCTTTTTTGTGGTTGCGCTATGGCCGCCCCAGCTTCTTGTGTGGTGTTGAAACTTTTTTAACATATCGTATGTAGCTTTCGAGGACGCCGATTGTAGCAAAAATCGAGTATGGATGCAACAAAAATCATCGTCTCCACCGTGACGGGTTGCAGCTCCGCCGTGAATGGACGTAACAAAAACGTTCGCCAGATGTAGCAAAAGCCCATGACGGTTGCAACAAAGGAAATCGCCGCCGTCGCCGTGAGGTCACATCTCGGGCATGGATGAACGTAGCAAAAATCCTCGCCGGCTGTAGCAAAATCTGACGGCGATGGCATCAAAAATCACCATCTCCATTTGGTTGCAACTCGCCATCAGAGGTAGCCCGTCCCTCGCCATCGACCGGTTGCAGCTATTTTTGTTGCTAGTTCGAGCATGCCCGTTGTTGGGTTCAGCTTGTTTGAGGGAACAATTCATGGCGGCCTCGAGCCTTTTCGTGTGGAGAAGGAAGGAAAAAGGTAGGTGATAGGAGGAGGTAGGGGAAAGGGAGCAGCTTGCTCGAGGGAACAATTCATGGCGGCCTCGAGCCTTTTCGTGTGGACAAGGAAGAAAAAAGGTAGGTGGCGGGAGGAGGTAGGGGAAAGGAAGCAAGCGGAGGAGGTAGGGGAAAAGCAGCGAGCGGCGCGCGACCATGAATCACAGGCAGTTTCGTCATGTGAGAGAAAAACAAGAGAAGAGAAGGAACAAGGGGCTGAGAAGAACGAAGAAGGAAGAGATAAGGCACGGGATTTTTTAGTGTGTGGGTCCACTGTTTGCATGTCGCAATCTGAATCGCTAAAAGGTTGCGCGCCTGGATGCGACCGGCCGAATGTTCGGCCGGCGCCCCGGCCACAAACGATTACCTTAAATAAACGGTTTTGTTTGATGCGCCAAAAATATTGCATATCTTTTTTAGGGGAAAAATATTGCATATCTAATTCATGTATATCATTGATTTGTTGCAGAGATTTTCTTCTTGTTTTTATGCTTGATTGAATCACCTCCTCGATATGCAATAAGTAATGCACATCTAGAATGTGCCCTAGACAGACTCATAAATAAAATATAGGACCAATCATTACATCATCTACAACCCAAGTCTTCATACCCGTCCCAAACGCCCGAGCGGCCCGAACAGAAAAATTGCTACCAAGCCGGAGCTGGCAAACCCGACCCAAACATCCGGGCTAATCAAACATTAACGACAACAGGGGCATGCCAAATCTCTTGAACATGAGGTTTGTTGCAATCATCCCAAACTCTTTTTTTTTCTAATACATTGTGAGATCCAGATGTTGTCGTCTTCCCTCGCGCCCGGTCGGTCTACAACAAACCATTTACTGCGGTCGAGCTGGACCGAGTTGCAAAAAGTGGCCTTTGGGTGGAGGTTGCTCCCGAGCAGTCCGATCAAAATCACATCCGACGGCCACGAAGGTGGTCAACGCGTGCAAAGACATCCGTCGGGTGATTCCAAGCGTTTTCTCAATAATGTGAAAAATGCACAGCTAGTTGCACAAGTGGAGAAGGGGTTCAATATGCGTGATGCTTTACCACTCGTAGCATTCAAGTTCGTTGGTTAAGTGTGGTGCTCAACTTTTTACTCATATACCTTATAATTATTTCATAGTATGGTTACTCGCAGTTCATCCTTATAGTTATTTCATGTGTTATCACGTTCACCTCTACATGTTTGAGATGCATGCAGAAGCTCTCCGACGACGGGGGTGGGAGAGGAGCGCCGTTCCGAGCAAATAATGGCCTCAGCCCTCATGGCCTTCTCGGATTGATCGTGTGGTACCAGGAACACGGGCCAAGGGGAGGAGTACACCATAAGCTCGGGATACAAATAGGTAGTTTGTCATAGTGGGGGAGCTAAAAAACGATGGTTTAGTTAGCTACGACGCTGACATAGCTAGGGGACAAACACAAATCATAGTGATGTATGATCTTGTGTTGTGCCATCAAATGTTTTGAAAATGATTACATCTCTGTCATTTAGAAAAGTATTTATATATGCATGCAATTCTTTTAGCCTTCTTCCAAAACCCAGGGCAAAGAGAATAATGATTATCACATTTTTATTTCTATCACATATCCAATTCTTTTAGCCTTCTTCCAAAACCCGGCCGGTGATTATATTTGCCTCCCTCACCACGTACGTACGTTACTCCTTTTTCTTTCGCCCGGCCTCTAGCTATATGACAACGGTGGCCCAACCTAGTTTTGTTTCTTATCAACATTTTGTAGGGGAGATGGCCAAAGAAAAAATGTGACCACCACCCTCCATATATATGCCTCACCATGTTGATCATGTCCGTCTAGTTTTTACTTGGAGATGCAACGGCCGGCCGGCCTGGGGAATGGAGTTCAAGTTGCGGACCTAATTAAGCATTTTAATTATGCTTAGGGGCGCATGTTGGTTGGTTGGTTTAAGCACGAGAGCGAGTGTGAGTTTGGTCCCAACGCGCGCGCATGTCGGCGGCGAGCGTGCACCTTAGAGCGGCGGCGCGCGAAAAAGATGTGGCTTTTGTGGCCCATGCACGCACATATCGCCGGCAGCTCTCGTACCGTGCATGTGGTGGCAAACCCGAGTCGAAGTCGGAGTCGGAGTCGGAGTCGGGGATGTGCAGCAGCAAGTGCTACTGGCTGACGTCCCATTTGATTTCAAGCATGCATGCATGCATGCGTGTACGTAGTTCACTCGGCATTGCTTCCCACTACTACGTACTCTACATGTCAACTGAATTTATTTATTTTGTTTTGTCAGCAACTGAACAGAGTTAAAAAACGTCTTACATTATGAGACGAAGGGAGTAATAAACTTGGACTGGGCATGGTTTGGCCAGTCAATTGATAAGCTTCTTTCCGTGCCTCACAGTACTAGCAGTAGCAGGAACGACGTGTGGAGTTACGTTGACGTTGACCATCCGAGCTCTATATACAAGTGATCTATGGCTGCTGCTTGGGGTCGCGGTAGCCGGCATCCACAAGGACCTTCTCCTTCTTGGCGAGCTCAATGTCGTTGTCAACCATCATCTCAACTAGCTGCTGGAACCCAACCTTGGGCTTCCACCCAAGCAATTTCCTCGACTTGGATGCATCTCCCTGAAGGCAGTCCACCTCCGAAGGGCGAAAGTACTTCTTGTCAATCACCACATGATCCTTCCAGTTGAGGCCGGCGTACCCAAAAGCAGCCTGCAAGAACTCCTCCACAGTGTGGCACTCCTCGGTGGCGACAACATAGTCATCAGGCTTGTCCTGCTGGAGCATGAGCCACATTGCCTCGACGTAATCCCCGGCGAAGCCCCAATCCCTGGCAGCGGAGAGGTTGCCGAGGAAGACCTCGGTCTGGAGGCCCACCTTGATGCGGCCGATGGCGCGGGTGATCTTGCGGGTGACGAAGTTCTCGCCGCGGCGGGGGGACTCGTGGTTGAAGAGCACGCCGTTGCAGGCGAAGAGGCCGTACGCCTCGCGGTAGTTGACGGTGTACCAGTGCGCGGCGACCTTGGCGGCGGCGTAGGGTGACCGCGGGTGGAAGGGCGTGGCCTCGCTCTGCGGTGGCGGCGTGGAGCCGAACATCTCGGAGGACCCCGCCTGGTAGTAGCGCATGGGCTTGGCCTTGGCGGAGAGGCGGACGGCCTCGAGGAGGCGGAGCGCGCCGGTGGCGGTGACGTCGGCGGTGTAGTCGGGCACCTCGAAGGAGACGGCGACGTGGGACTGGGCGGCGAGGTTGTAGACCTCGTCGGGGAGGACGTGGTCGAGCGCGCGGCGGAGGGAGGACGAGTCGGAGAGGTCGGCGTAGTGGAGGCGCATCGGCGGGCGGGCGGCGGAGGGGGTCGCGTGCGGGTCGTGGTAGATGTGGTCGAGCCGCTGCGTGTTGAAGTTGGAGGAGCGGCGGATGAGGCCGTGCACCTCGTACCCCTTGGACAGCAGCAGCTCCGTCAGGTAGCTCCCGTCCTGCCCCGTGATGCCCGTCACCAGCGCCACCTTCCGCGGCGGCGCCAGGCAGCGGGGCTCCGAAAGGTTCTCCTCCCCGGCGGCGGCGGCGGCGGCGCCGCCGTTGGAGTGCGGCGCGGAGGAGTCGGCCATTGTGTTTTCTTGCGAGATCTGAGAGTGTGGTGGGATTGGGGGAAGGGGGCGGTGATTTGGTGGAGGAAGGAGGGATGGGCCCAGGGAGTATTTGTAGGGCCCGGTGACTTTGGGTCTGGGTCAGCTTCTACACTTGTACTGCCTGGGAAAAAAACTGGACACTGGATATAAATTGACACTTGTACTTTTTTTTATTTCTGCACAAGTATTTAGAGCATCTCCAATAGCTTGTCTATATGGATGTCTATACTCGTTTTTCACGACGTGAGCCCAAAACAGGCGTCCAACAGCTTTTCTATATGGTCGTCCAAATATACACATCCTCTAAATCGACCTCGACAATGTCCACGCCTGGACAATGTGAAGGCCTTATCTAAACTCAGCTGGAGTCGTGATTTCTTTCCTCTTCTCAGCGACGGTCCATCTGTCATGGTCCCTGTATATAGACATTCTGATGCAAAACTGGACGTTTATATGTGAGAATCTTTTTAGACCATTGTCTATATGAATATATAGACATCCAAATATACACATGTTATTGGAGATGCTCTTGTTGGGCCAACTTTGAAATGTTTGGTGCTGCTGAATTTCATTGTCTTGGTGTTGAGATAAAAGAAAGATTTTTTTTCTGAGGGAGGAAGATAAAAAAAAAAGAATCTGACGATGCTAAAACTCTGAACTAGGGGTTGGGGTGGGCTAGCTGAGCGGCGATCGGCGGCGAAGAATTTGAGTGTGCCATTCGATGTCCTCATCCGACGGCTGGATGGTCGTCACCTTGCATTTCCTGGTGTTAGTATATAGCTCACCTTGAACTATTTCAGCAGTTGTTGTCAGTAGTTGTTTTTGTTGATTTTGAGTGTTGCCATCACCGTCAACCTTTCTTTTTAAGTCATTTTCCGAAAAGTGCAATTTCAGCTCTTAAACTTCCAGCATTTTTTTCTTAGGACAGGGTGTCACCCTATTGGCATGCAAGGAGCATGCTAACCCCACCCGGGTTTGAGACTCGAGTGACCCATAATGCTTAGAGTTTCACCTAGGGGTGGAATTCGAGCCGAGTCGAGCCAACTCGGTCGAATCGACTCGGTAAAGCTCGTTTCATTAACGAGCTAGCTCGACTCAACTCGTTACTATAATGAGCTCAAATCAAAGATTGGCTCGATTTGTATGATTGACGAGCTGGCTCATTAGCTTGTTAAGCTCGTTAAAGATACGATAAAAATGGATTAATTAAGAATTTGACATGTACATATATGGTCATGTACGTGTGAGTCTCCTGGGTTACTGGGCCTCAAGCGGCTAGGTCTTGTGGTAGGACGCAATGTGTTTAGTTGTTGTTGTTTTTTACTACCCCTAAAGAGCACATATTTTTTTACCGAGCTTAACGAGTTACACGAATACTCGTGAGATCATCTCGTTTAACCTAGTCTGTAAACGATCTTAAACTAAAGCTCGGCTCGACTCGTTATTGTTCGAGTTCGAGTTCATTCGAGCTGAGTCACGAGCTACTCATTTAGTCCCGGATGGTCTCTACGGGCTTAGTCCTAGGTGGTCACATTTAGAAAAAAAAATTGTAGCTTTTCTCTTTGGAAGTAAAGTACAACCTGGGTGAAAGTGAAGCATTGCATAATGCACTTCTCATTGGAACTGCGCTCTTGAGTCATCTTAGTAGACATAAAAGAAAGGAGAATCGAAGCTATCGATGCGTTCTTTATGCGCATAGTCCACCCCTCGAGGAATTACACACTGGATCCAAGATCCCATCTCGATCCTCTCATGAACGATGACTCGGGCAATCGTAACTAGCAATCCTCGAGTCTCTTTTGTGACTAGGACAATACTCATCGCTTTACCAGGATTGCCGTTACAATAGTCGACGCTTCACTCCTCGGCCCTCCCCGCAAGCAACTGCCGACGATCAGATCTTCTTTTAAGCAGAAACTTGCACCACCGATCTCGGTGGAGAAAACATCAAGTGATACCAACATCACATGCTCCCATGCTACAAAGTTGAAAAATTCAAACTCAAACATTCCAAAAAACTCTGAAATAAATCATGGATGTTCACGACACATGTTTCAGCAACCCCTGAAGAAACCAGATCAAAATTCGATATACACATGGAGAATACAAAAAGACAAATTCAGACTGGAATAGTGTTGTTCCAGCTTTTGTCTTCTTTTGACATTATTTATGATGGGTTCTCTTCTTTATTTGTTTCTTGATGCGTATTTCGAATTTTTATCTGAATTTTTTAGGAGTTATCTAAACGTGTGCTGTGAACATCCATAATTTTTCTCAGAATTTTTTGCAATGTTTAAGTTTGAAATTTTTAGATCGGTAGCATGGGAGCATTTGCGGGCTGATATTACCCGATACTAGTGCAGCTAGCATAGAAATCTAGGGATCTCTGACTTGGCCGTGGATCCGGGACTATGTCTGGGCCTCCGCTCACCGCCGCGTGACCCCCCATGCGTTGACCCTGCTGGGAGCTAGCTTACGCCTACTTGAACTTTTGAAAATTATATACTAGTACTACTCATGGAAACTTAGAGCAAGTACAATAAGGTGATGTAGGCGGGCTGTAAGACATTAAATATTATATTTTTGCTTACTTGGAAGAGAGAGAAGAGGAGAGAGAAGAGAAGCGGGCTACTAGTTAACAGCCGGCTGTAGCACGTGCTCCTAGGTACTTTGTGAGAGAGTGGGGTGTGCCATGTATCAACAAGGTAGTACATATTTATATCTAGCTATTGTACTTGTTGGCTATAAGCTTGGCTATATGTGACATGGCAACATCATATAGCCAGCAGCTGGCTATATTATTAACCATGCTCTTAGGATCGCCGGCAGGGTTTTCAAGATTAATTAGCGCCGGTGACCTCGTCGGGATCCGCCATCGGCTGACAGTAAACAAAATGGCGGGCTCAAGTTCAGAGGATCCATCCGTTCTTTGCTTCAGATTCAGAGCTCAAGTTGTCACCTTTTTCATCATCCAGCCTCGTGGGCCGTGTGGAGAGATGTGTAGCTGTCCGTGATCCCAGTAGAAGAAGGAAATGGAAGAAGCAACTGTAGCTGGAAACAGAGTTGCTGTGGGCTCATTGTGGTGGGCATACACCGAACGGCCATCCAATCGAACATGCGTTTTGTCCGTTTTTTATCCGATTGGATCGGCCGTCCGCTCGTCGTCCGTCTTTTTTTGTTTGGGGCAGTCGTGCCTCGAACACGTCGACACGTGTTCGCACTCGCGGCCTGCCAGCCATATTTTTTAAACATAATTCAAACAAATATACACAAATCTTTAATGGTTTCACAACCAAACAAATATGCCATAGTTTACAAGCCAAATAAATATATTATAGTTCAAAAGCCAAATTAAATTGTCTCGGATGCATATGAAAAAGGATACATTTATTGGTTGTCAGAGTGAGCTCATATGTACTCAACCAAATCATTTTGTAGCTGAATGTGAGTTTCTCAATCACGCATTTAATAATGAAATTGGGTGAACTGTGCAAACGTTGCCACTCCTCCATCCTCAGGCACAACATTGTCACATTGAAACTGAAACACTTGGTCGTAGATACGCTCGTCCTCTACGATCATATTATGCATGATCACACAAGTAGTCATCACCTCACATAACTTCTTGGTGCTCCAATTTCTAGCAGGATATCGAACGATGCCCCATCGAGATTGCAGAACATCGAAGGCACGCTCCACATTCTTCCTAGCACTCTCTTGCTCTTGGGCAAATCTCTTCGTCTGCTCTCCTATAGGGTTGGGGATTGTCTTCACCGTAGTAGTCCACTAAGGATAGATACCCTCAACTGAGTTAATTGCACAAAACCACCATATTTGCGGCTAGGTTTGCAGAAAACCACCAAGTCGGTAATCCGTTGCAGATAACACTACTAGGAAAAGGGCTATAGATGGAATTGATACTAATGGCGTACCAGACAAGCAATGCGCCATTAGTATATACTAATGGCGCACCAACCTCAGATACGCCATTATTAGAGTTCAAACTACTAATGACGCACCAGGACCAGCGTGCGCCATTAGTATCAAAAAGTTTTTTTTTTGAATTAGTGCGCCTGTCCAAACATACTAATGGCGCATCGAGACGAAGTGCGCCATTACTAGTTGTAACTAGTAATGGCGCACCAGCATTAAAGTGCGCCATTACTAGTTCAAACTAGTAATGACGCACTGTGCGACAGTGCGCCATTAGTATGTTTTTTTTTGAAAAACTATTAATGGCGCACCCACTATAAATGCGCCATTAGTAACCTTGATTACTAATGGCGCATTTATAGTGGGTGCGCCATTAGTAAGTGGGCAGCAACAAGATATTTTGGGCAGCCTCTCCTACCCACACTCACTTTCTCCCACACTTCATTCTCTCCACCTCCTCCTCCTCTCGGGTCCCTTCTCTTTTTCACCTCATTTCCACCATAGATTCATTCAAATTAAGTGGTTAAATTACCTTGTTTTGATAGATAAGTAAGGAGGGAAGCTATATTTATGTTGTTCTCCATACAACAATGTGCACATGCACTTTTTATGGCCTAGCTAGATCTATGTATGTTCGTGGTGTTGCATATGTTTGTTGTGTTGCATATGTGTTTGTGTTTGGAGGTGTACCGGTATTTGAAATGCGATAGTTGCCAATATTTTCTCGGAATGTTGATTCATTTCCGTTTCGGTGAGAATTTTGGCATTAAGCATTCTTTTTTGTCCTATTTTTAGGGAAAGTCATGGCAAATTTTTTCTTGGTTCTAAAATATCGTTTTGCTCTACCCCGCAGGCGACCATGGTGCGCACGATGACCGAAGGCATCGTGAATAGGTTTTTGAGGTCCGCGAAGGCCGAGATGCTTCAAAAGAACGAGACGGAGATAAGATGTCCGTGTCGAAGATGCAAGCTGAAGAGCCTTATTGCGGAACCGGATTCCGGGCAGGTGCGGGACCACCTGCTCTTGCGTGGTTTCATGGATGGCTATCGGTGGCAAGGTGATGAAGATGACTACGAAGTCGTCCATGGGGGCCGGGCAAGAAATGAGGAAGGGCAGCAAGACAACCACCGTGGCTCGGGCGGGCGAGAAGACGAAGAATCCCGAGGAGATGATCACGACGGTGATGCTGTACACAGTCATCATGTAGAAGATGCAGGACATGATGATGAGGAAGATGCCGGAGCAGACGACGGGCATGATCATGAAGATGATGATGCCGGCGGAGCAGACGACGCTAGACCATCGATGGGCTGGGTGCAGGACCCTCATATTCAAGAGCTGCTTCTCAAGCAGACCGATAACGCAAGAGCTGCCGCCCGAGAGAAAGCCAAGATGGATCAACTTGAGTTAGACGCGGTTACTCCATTGTATGAAGGATGCAGGCCCGAGGATACCCGCCTGAAAGTAACGCTCATGGCTCTGGAGATGAAGGTAAAACACAAAATGACCGACGCATGCTTCGACGAGAACATGTCATTCTGGCACGAACGTCTTCCAAAGCGGAACAAGTGCCCCACCAGTTTGGAGGAGGCGAAGAAAATCGTGTGTCCTCTGGATTTACCGCACGTGAAATACCTTGTGTGCATGAACAATTGCATCATTTATCGAGACGAGCACGCGGAGTCTACCATATGTCCGGTGTGTGGCGTCACTCGATACAAGAAGAGGAAGAAAGCTCCTCGAAAAGTGGTGTGGTACTTTCCGATCACTCCTCGTCTGCAGCGGTATTTCGCGGACCCTAAGGTAGCAAAGCTCCTGCGTTGGCACGCGGATAGGGAGGAGAAGAAGCGAGAAGATGACGCAAATGATCCGGAGATAGATAAAAAAGACAAGATGCTGAGTCAGCCTAAGGATGCGAGCCAGTGGCAAGCGTTGAACTTCGAAGACCTAGAATTTGGGAACGATCCAAGGAACATCGTGCTGGGCGCGAGCACCGATGGAGTCAATCCGTTTGGCAGCCAGAGAAGCACACATAGCACCTGGCCTGTGTTTGTGTGGATGTACAACCTTCCCCCCTGGTTGTGCATGAAGAGGAAGTACATTCACATGAGTATGCTAATTGAAGGACCGAAACAACCAGGGAACGACATCAATCTGTATCTGGGGCTGCTGAAAGAGGAGCTAGACACGCTGTGGAAAACTCCAGCCAATACGTGGGACGCCGCAAAGAAAGAATATTTCCCTATGAGAGCCGCGCTGCTCACGACGGTGCACGACTATCTCGGTTACGGATATGTCATGGGGCAGGTGGTCCACGGATTTTCTGGATGCGTCAGGTGCATGGATGACACAACGTATCGCCAGCTAGATAGAGATCCCGGGTCTTCGAAAACCATGTTCATGGGACATTGAAGGTGGCTTCGCGACGATGACCTGTGGAGAAAACGCAAGGATCTATTCGATGGTGAAACCGAACCCCGAGGACGCCCACATACGAGGAGCGGCGAGGAAATAGACGAGCTGTTGAAAAATTGGAAAGATTGCCCACTGCCGGGAAAGAAGCAAAAGGCGCCAGAGCCGGGAAAGAAGCGAAAGGCGCCAGAGCCACTGCTGAAGGTATGGAAAACGAGGTCTGTTTTCTGGGACTTGCCGTACTGGAAGATCCACCGTGTGCCTCACGGCCTTGATGTAATGCATATCATGAAGAACGTGTGCGAGAGTCTGCTTGGTACCGTTGGAGGTTCAGCAGTGTAGGCGCGTAGGAGCGCGTCCTGGGCGCAGCGGTGCATTCGGATCGTGCGCACGTGATCAGGAGTTAGACGCGGGGTAGTGTGTGCACCCGTATAAACTCCCTCCCCTTGTACTGCTTGTTGTGAGCGAGCCAGCTGAAAGGAGAAAAAGATTTGGGCGTTGGTGCGCCCGTGGCGGCGTTGGTCGCCGGCAGAATTCTGTGTTGTCTCCTCTGGTTCTTCTTCTACCTCCGTCCGTGTGAGAGATAGAGGAAGTGGCAACAACATCGTCGTCCTCCCTTTTCGCTCTCAATCTTCTTCTCAGCTCACAACATTAAATTAATTTTTTTTTCGCTCAAAACAAAATAGTACTAATTCTTTTTCCATCCGCACAGCATAACAAAATCTCAAACCCAGGCCCCTACCATTTTGCAGCCAAGCCCTTGAAGTCTCCGTTTCCTTACAAATAAGGCCAAAATTTCGACAAGTCGTGGCATTTTTCGCCGGAAATTTCGGCAGCATAACGCGTCGGGAACGAAGAATCGCAACATGCATGCACAAACAACGCCAAGGAAAAAAGAGAACAGCTTTCTTCTAAATTGGTGGCAGACTGGCAGCAACAATAATTTGACTTAATGTAAGACCATTTTTTATACCATGATAGTGTTAAAGATGATCTTGTATTAATTTTGGAACAGAGGGAGCAAGTGCCAGTCTAATCTGCTACTACATGATAATGATATCATCTTGTTGCAGACTTAATCAGCTACATAGATATCTGTATCTGCTTTCGGACGGCCAAACAAGCAAGAAGAAGGAAACTTCACCCAAGACCTGAGTTTCTACATACGTGTGTTCAGCAAACCGAACGAGAAGCGCTTCTTGTTAGTGTTTCTACCATGTCAGGCAAAGCTCTTGGAACTACTATAATCCTACGTATGATGCTTATATTTCTCATGGCTATATTATTTGAAAAAACAAACTGAGATGTAAATGATTTCACACACGATGCTGCTGCTGCTACTGCAGGAAAGTTCATATCTTCAACGAGTCACCCGTGATACCAGGGAAGCTGGCTTTGGTGGGCATATCATATAATGAGCTTCTTGTTTTTGTTGCTGCATCCAACTCTATTAGTTACCTCTACCTAATTGACTTTCATGGAATACTCCAACCCCTATTTGTTCGACAAAAGTCCATAATCAGCTGAAAGTATGTGCTTTATAAATTCAACTTTTAGTAATAATTAAAGTAGAAGCACACATGCAGTGTAGAAATTAAATCCTACAGGGCACAGGAGGACTTGGGACTTTCATGGAATACTCCAACCCCTATTTGTTCGACAAAAGTCCATAATCAGCTGAAAGTATGTGCTTTATAAATTCAAATTTTAGTAATAATTAAAGTAGAAGCACACATGCAGTGTAGAAATTAAATCCTACAGGGCACAGGAGGGCACACTTTCAGACTTTGCTATGGTTGCAGTTTCAGACTTACAGTTCCAAATCAAAGAGTTGTTGTGGTTGCAGTCTCCAGTAGTATATATGTAAACTAAGAGTCACACAAAACCAAAATCAGTAAACTAAGACTAAAATGGGAAGACTAAAATGTACACCGCATGCTAGCACCAAATCAGTCTCACGCAAAGTCAACAAATCAGTAAGAAAATCACAATGCAAACCGAGAAGAAAAATACCCATGCGGCTGCTGCTGCTCCTCCTCTGCCCGACCCTCCATCAGCTGCTGCTCAAAGTGTGCCTCCTCTCTCGGAAGCCTCCACGCAGGACCTCCTCTGCCATGCGCACAGTTCTCACCACGGCAGCCTCCCCGCAGGACCTCCTCTGCCATGCGCACAATGTTCTCCATCAGGCAGAAA
The DNA here is from genome assembly GCA_902687465.1 of Secale cereale. Taxonomy (NCBI): domain Eukaryota; kingdom Viridiplantae; phylum Streptophyta; class Magnoliopsida; order Poales; family Poaceae; genus Secale; species Secale cereale. The sequence goes on from LR738716.1 coordinate 64,555,119, forward strand.
GATCCTTCAGATAAGTTAAGAGAAGTCATATCACACAAATCTCTCCAGACCGGTTTAAAAATGAATGAAAACGGGGGTGGAGGGGAGCTCACCGAGAAGGACGAGAGGTGCTGCATGGAGGGCTCGTTGACAGTTGGAACTGGCTGCTGGTGACGGCGAGCCAAGGAGGGGGCGGCTGGAGGGAGCAGCTGTCGCCTGTCGACGCTTCATACCTAGATCGAGCAGACCAGGGCCACAACATGGACGATCAATGTTGCTGCGCGACGCATCGAAGGAACGGCGTGGGACTCCATGTGAGCATGCCTCATAGAAAAGGGGAGGGACCCTTGGAAAATTG
>LR738716.1:64555465-64577309 GCA_902687465.1 Secale cereale
GAGGGGAGCTCACCGAGAAGGACGAGAGGTGCTGCATGGAGGGCTCGTCGACAGTTGGAACTGGCTGCTGGTGACGGCGAGCCAAGGAGGGGGCGGCTGGAGGGAGCAGCTGTCGCCTGTCGACGCTTCATACCTAGATCGAGCAGACCAGGGCCACAACATGGATGATCAATGTTGCTGCGCGACGCATCGAAGGAACGGTGTGGGACTCCATGTGAGCATGCCTCATAGAAAAGGGGAGGGACCCTTGGAAAATTGAGGAGCGGATGGGGGGGGGGGAAGGGGGAACGCGGGGAGGAGGGAATGGATCGAGATTTATAGGGAGAGGAGGGAGCGATAGAGAAGCGCGGGGAGGCGTTGGATGCGAGGTCGATCCGCGTGATGCACACCAGAGGCCGATGGATGACATTCGCGAATGAGAGGAAGGGGAGTAAATAGAGGAGGAGACGGCTCCTAGTTTCCAGGGAGAATTTAAGGGATTAATTCCCTGGTATCCATCTATCCATTTTTTCCTTCTTTCGAGGTGCTCGTACCTGTCTATCTATCTTCTTGGTAGCAAGCTCCTAGCTAGATACTACTTTGAGTGCTCCTCTCCCATGGCTCCTATCTTCTTGGTAGCAGCACAACCATCCTTTGATCTGGCCAAGGAGGGTTTCATGAGTTGGGTCCTTGGGGTCATCTTTGGTGTTACCATCATCGGTCAGCAGACTCACAAATCCATCCTCGGATATTATCCATGAGCTGGTATTCGTTGTGATTCACATGATGACGACTTAGCCGTTCTTCTGAATGATGTCGGCCTGCTGCGGTATGTCTTGGAGGCAGCGGCGAAAGCCTTCAAACTGGTGATCAGCTCTCAGATTTTTACTACTGCCCATGCCCAATATACAAGGAGGGAGGAGAACCATTTTGCCTCATGAGCTTGCTGGAAGAGTAAGAACAAAGGAAGACGTTCTCTTAATATAGGTGATGTCCCAGAGGGAACTTCACAACTTACTGAAAGAAAAAAGATTCAGTGTAGCGGCCTTAGCTAAGATACATACATGCTAGCTATTATGGCATGAGATGAGATGGAGGAGGAGCACGGTCACAACAATGTAATATTGGTACTGGTCGGCATGATGAAGACGACCGACCAACATACAAGTGTGGCCGTGAGTGCCGGCTTGCTACTGACTCGTTCAGTTGGACATGGTCACGGGCTCATGGCCGTTTGTGTGTTTTTGCTGCTGGCTGGCTGTTGTTTGCCTCATGGCTCAGTCAGGCAACCACTTGTTTCTTCTTTCTTTAGCACATCAGTTTGGGCTAATCGTCAAAGTGAAGAATTTTATGGTCATGGGCCATCTACATTCACAATATGCATACAATCTGAGAGCAGCATACACAAATATTGACGACTTATATTTAGGAACGGAGGGAGTAGATGAGAACTTCTCCTCAACTAGTTTTTTACATGCACTGCATAAAAAGAACGCTTGATGATAAAAGCACTCCTCCAAACAATAAATTCACTTCTTCTTTAGCATATCTCTACCATTGCTACCTAGCCCAACAATTCATGCATACTTGAGAAAAAGAAAACAATTCATACAAAAGTAAACAAAGACAATCTATTTCGGGACCTCCAGCTTCCAACACCAGTTCAACTTCGCAGCCAACAACACAAGGCACAATCAGCTTGCTCGTCTTCCCATTTCTTTGGGGCCATGCCATAATAACTCATAATATGATAAAACAAATTGAGCTTGCTATATGAAATAAAAAACACAGTCAACACAAGGAATGAGAGTTATGTGTGCCAAGAATAACCCATGGATATCGCTGACTTTGTAAAACAGTAGTATATATTTCCAAGCAGTCAAAAAATTCTCCATCTAGCCAGCCATTTACTTACACCGCCTCTACAACAATCTCATTGTTACAACTCGGTCAAGAAAGCCAAAATAAATTGAGTAATAAAGAAAGAAATCTTCAGTGTGCCATTTCATTTCAACACTAGCTAGATGTTCAACACTGGAACCACTACAAACCTAACAGGAAGAGCACCACAAGTCTCAAATCCCATCTTACCAAAGCCGCACTAGTTACAAGTACCATGCATGCATGATCCAACTCGTCTTGCCAATTTAATCCTTACTTCTTCCAAATCTCAGCTCTGGAAAGGGCCGCTTCTTTCCCCAGCGCCTTGCAACTTTTGGAGGGTGACTCTGACGACATCTTCATCAACAATCCTAATGCCACCAGCACCAAATAATGGACCAAAGTTCAACACCAAGTTATCACTGCCATGCACAACACGTGAATCAAGAACAGTTCAATACATCACATAATATTTTATTTGTAAAACCGGTGAGAAGTTTTCAAGTAACTACTACTATAGTACTACTCTACTAAATGCAACAACGCCGGTTCGTCACGAATAATTCAATACTGGACGCAATGATAAGAATCTGTAATGCGGAAGAGCTCAAAGGACACACCTTGTAAAAGGAACCAACTTCCTCATCAGCAAACATCTTCCCGGTGACCATAGTAGCCCTCGACCAACTGGATCTTCACCTAAACAAAATAGCAACCAACAATTAACCGTTCTGATCCTAGAGACATACAATGAATACCTCCCCACAAAATAAAAAACCTAAGAGCAGGCAGGTCACATGGGAATAAAGCCTTTATAACAACAATAATATGACAGTCAGCAACCAACCAACACAACCAACCACGCCCAAAAAAATCAGCAAAAATTAGACACCAAGAGGACAATCTAGTGGGTACGCAGACTACCAACCTGAGACCAACAGACCCACAGAGGAACAACGGCAGCAACGTTGCCCCCAAAACAGTCAAACCCGCCCAAACAGAAGCCTAAAATCAAAGCACGGCCGCATAAATCGAGCACCCAACTGCACCAACAGAGGAACCAAGCCGGGTGCATCCAATAGCCCACACAAACTGAAACCACAAGAACACCCACACCTCCCCTTGTCCAGGCAATGAACAAAAACGAATCTGGGGGTGGAGAGGGGTAGCTCACCAAGAGGTAGGAGGAAGCAGCCATATGTGAGCTCGTCATCCCCGGCCACCACGGCTAGTCATCTTGACCGCTGGAAAATAGGCAGGGGCGAAGAAGGATATTGGCGTTCCTCAAACACCTCCTCTAGCCGCTAGGAGGAATGTTGACGCGCTCCATGCTTGTGCCCGCCGTGCGGTCAGAACTCCATGGCAGCTCCTCCACTACCGGTGCGTGGTTGTGGAGAAGGGGATCCCAAGGTGGACCGTCTGCGGACCAAAGCATTGTCAATATATAAACAATTAATTCTGGTTCCAAGTATCAAATGTAGAATAAGTTCATCTACATCAAGAGAAAAACATCTAAACATAAAAATTCCGAAAGCAATTATAACTATATATTTCTCTGAATTTTAATCTTCTGACTGCAATTAGCAATAGTCAAACTGTAGTATAGCAACCCTGACCAGCCCCTACATGTGAATGCCAATCTAAAAAAACAGAGTAGGTTCATAGAGACTTATGCAGCCAGAGAAAACATCAAATGAGTGTATATGACAAAGTTGAGATATGTACTATCTACTATGAGATCAAGAACCCTCCACAAACATCGTCATGAACTTGCACCCCCAACTAATAAAGTTCATTTTCTAAGTAAACTAATAAAGTTCTTATTAAGAAACTCAGTTTTTTACAACATCATGAATTTGTACTGCGAGTTTAACAACCCTTCCAAACGTCATGAAACTACTAACACACGCATATGCTTGGGCATCGAAAAGTAACCAAGCAAGTTGACAGTTTCTCTTCTTGAGAAGAATGAGAAATCTGCTCCTGAAGTAACATCAAAGTGATTTACTTGATAAGTACACACGTGATTTACTTGATAAGTACACATGTCAGTTTACCTAGCTAGAACGGATCCAGAGGAATACCGAGTTGTTTAGCTAGATAACGTTAACAAGCTAACAACAAGCATTACCGATATGAATTGGGGTCATCAAGGCCAAACCGGAAAGCTAAGTAGACATGGCACGTAGGCCATGACCCAGAGATATACCATGGCTCGATGACCACGTGCCCAGTGCAAGGGGAAGAGCAGAGGATGATACCTTTCAATGATTGTAGTCGAGGCAGAACCACGCCATCACCGGTGACGGTGGAGATGAGAGCTGGCCTCCGGAGTGGATGAAATTGTTGAAGTTGAAGTAGCACATGGGAGCGTGGATCTGCACACGAAAAATAAGCATCACATGGGGTGATGATGATAAAAAATATTTGTGAATACCTTCATGACATTCCAAGTAGATTACTTGAGTGGTATCACCACAGTTGGTGATTCTGAACGAATGGACAACCCAGTCCAAGTAGAAAGCATACTCCGCCTTGTGCAGCAACATACACTCTCTTAGACCAGCCTCATCGATCTGGATCACCTGCAAATGACCAAAGCGTATTTGTTACACATGCCACATGGATGTAGTAATGATAGAGTGACAAGACAGCTAAAGCTTATATACAAACCTGAATACCACCAGCTTAGATCCTCAACATCCTTAATGGCAAGAGCAATCTGGTAGCATGTCTCAGGTCTGTAGACCAAGAACCAATTAGCAGCTAAAACACCTCCATTTGAAGGCTATCAGAATATATATATATAACAAGCTAGGGAGCAATATCAACCTTGGCTGGTCGTTCCTGACAAAAGATCAGTTGAGGACTGTTACAGCACCAGCCAGCGTTTCCTTCATTGGGCGAGGGGTCATGCTCTGAGCTATCTTGGACTAGATTATCAACAGAAAACATCGATGGTGGCGGTGTAAAGCACACCATTCAGTCCGTTCTTCACAATCAGGTTCATTCCACTGTCCCTCACTGACGCCTGTTATGGTTAGTGTGCGAACCGCGTGCTGCCAAAAGTGGTAACTGGCAATAAAGAATGGGTCTATAGTAACAAGCAGAAGTTTAAAAGGAATGTTCCGAGAAACATAGTGCACAAACTGTGAATGTTTTGAGAACCAAGCCTTACAAATTTATTATCATTTTCAACGCAAACAAACATGCAGCGAAGACAACATAATAAAAATCGACACGAAAGAAAAAATGGGGATATTAAAGGCTCAGACATCCAAGGAAGGAATTAGCAGCATTAGTTCTCAAGCCTGGCTGGGCGAGAGTTCTTAGGCAGCAAATGCGAATGTTTAGAGAAACAAGCCTTAAATGTATCATCATTGCGATATCATTTCCAAGTTGAACAAATCATATTGACTAACCACTGGTTAGTGTAATCATAATAACCAGACCTATAAACCGACTGAGACATGATCTCAGGTTCCTATCAACATGTGAAACACAAGCGTTGCATCTTCGATCAATGTTTGTATCTAACAGAGAGATGGCAAAAGACCTAACCAATTTTAAACCTCAGAAAGCTGCAAATATATCCTCATCTCAAATCTGACGCTAATTCCAATATAAACCTAATCATTATAAGCCTCAATTGCATTCTAGATCTAATTTGGAAATCAAGATTTCCCAAGAATCGTTGAGCTAAAGAAATCAAAGAAAGGTGAATCATTAGAATATAAATTCCTGCTCATTCACAGGTAAATAAGCACACTGTGTCACAAGGTGTCCCAAGATTGTTTCAATGTTTCATTCATTGATACTGACCAAATCAACAAATAATTAAAAAACACAAAATATCTCTGGTGGACTCAGACGCGAAGATGACACACATCTTGTAGATACAAAGAAGCAAACGATCAATAACAGCCAAGAGAGATCGTTCGAAGATACAGAGTTGCTCAGAGGTGGCAATATTTAATTGGTTCGACTCTGCCAGCATTGTCATAAAAGGAAAAGAATAAGTCTGGAACAAAAACCAAACCAACTGGAAGACACAACTAACAGAGCTCAAATTTGACAACGATAGGGTTCAGAATTATGTCGATCAGCACAGATCCTCAAACTATTTTGGAAAATCGTAATCACAATCGAAGTTTAAAATGATTTGTTACACTGATACCCTCTTGCAATCAAAATAAATCTCGAAAATTAGTGAAAAGATCAAAACAACCATAGAGGAAATCTCAAAAGAAGACGGGCAGGATCTCAGTAAGAACGTGGCGATTGATAATCACACCTGGAAGATCATATTTATTATATTGTCTCATCACTGCTCAAATCCAAGGAAATAAAAACTCACCAAATTTATTAGTCAAATGGAAATTTCTTGTCTGTTAGTTTACTTTAGTCATAGGCCAAACAACAAGTAAGTATTAACATGTCAAAACAAGACAAGTATGTAATAAGAGGACTCTGAATATGGGTGGTGAAACAACAGGACGGTCGACAAGGCAAATAAATGCCAGTTACGAAGAACAACGTCCAATATATACTCCCTCCGTTCCGTTATGTAAAGTGTATTATTTTTGGCACGGTGAGCAAAGCATGAAATTATAGACATGTTAGGACTAAATTACCCTTGGCAAATTGATTGATTAGTGGTAAGTAAATCAATTAGTCCAGGAAAATAAGAGATGCATGCAATCGACAGAGATATACTTTCCTTCTTTTGCAACAAGGAGAGATACAGACTATCTGAAAAGAGATACTTTCTATTTTTCTGGAGGGCTAATAAAGGAATTATGAGGAATTAGAAGCAATACACCTTACATTCTGGAATTTTATCAAAAAACAAATACACCTTATATAAAGGAACGGAGGGAGTATCTTCTAGTTCTGTAAGGAATGCACACCTTATTAATGTAAGTTTTCTACATTTAAACGCAAAAAGATAAACAAATAAATTGTTCGATTCTCCTGAAAAGGGTGAGATTGAACGGTCATCAGATAGGAGCAAAAGACTATTTTTGTTCAAGTAATCATGATTTTATCATATGAACTATGCACTTGTGATCATCATTCGACCTGGACAAACCAATAATTCAATAGACAAGAAAAAACAAGTTGACAGAAAAAACAGAAGGACTGCAGTTATCGTGATGGCCTCGGAAGGAAGGCAGTAGGTTATGTAACCATTAGTGATTCCATTGAGAAAGGTTCACACTAATCATCATCGGCATCACGCAACCACGAAACCCATCAAATGAAACTGCAGATGAATAAGTGGGCAAGATCATTGGCCTCATAGAGAAGATAAGATTGTTCCACATTAAGAAAATTCAGACATATGCTTCTCTATAATTTAGTTTAATCCTCGGCTACCAACTAGCAGAAACCCTAACAGAGGCAAACTACTAATCAGCAGAAGGGTCTAATTGAGGGGAAAGCTTTTCGATCCAGAAGAAAAGACTTGGAATATGGGTAGTGATATAATAGAATGATCAGCAAGTCAAGATTCTCGTAACAACGAACAATACCAAATATCAAAGGTCAGACTTGCGTACAACAGAAGTGCTCCATCCCTGCCATGCACAACACATGCATTGGGAACAGTTCAACACATCACATAATATTTTCGTTGTAAAACTGGAGACAAGTTTTCAGGTTGACTTCTGCTACTCTACAGAATGCAACAGTGCCGCTTCGTCATGAATAATTCAATACTTGATGAGAAGAATCTGTAATGCCGAAGGGCTCAAAGGTGAAAGGACACACCTTGTAGAAGGAAACAACAACCACCATCTAGTGTTTCGATCCAAGAACCTACGCTGAAAACCACTCGACGAAAGGAAAAACCTAAGAGCAAGCAGCAGGTCTCATGGGAATCAAGCCTTTAACAACAAAAGTATGACAAAGCGGTGGAGAGGGAGCCGGTCAGGTCAAAAATCTAAGAGAAAACAATCAACAAAAACAACCAACCACGCCCAAATAGTCTGCAAAAATCAGACACCAAGAAGACAATCTAGTAGGTACGCGGACTATCAACCTGAGACCAACACATCCACAACAGAGGACCAACAACAGCAACATTGCCCCCAACAAACAGCCAAACCCACCCAAACAGCAGCCTAAAATCAAAGCACACCCGCATAAATCAAGCACGCAACTGCACCAACAGAGGAACCAAGCTGCGTTCATCCAATAGCCCGCGCAAACTGAAACCACAAGGACACCCACACCACCCCTTGCCCAAGAATAGACCACCAGCAAATCAGCAATCAGAAAGATAAACGAAGAATGATAAATCTGGGGTGGAGAGGGGTAGCTCACCGCGAGGAGAGGAAGCAGCCATCAGTGAGCTCGTCGTCCCCCACTGCCATAGCAAGTCACCCCAGCGCTAGAGAGGGGGCAAGGGCGAAGAGGTATGTTGGCCTTGCTGCTAGGCTTCTCGCCCCTCGTTGGTTACCCCAAGTGGAAGGTGTGAGATGTAGTGTTGCGGAAGTTTTTCCCTTGGCAAAGATACCAAGGATCGAATCCCCAGAGACTCCTAGGTTCAACAAGAAGGTGTCAACTGCTACGGCGCCAGATATTAGCAGTCAACGTGGACCTGCACACAGATACAAATAACTTTGCTCCCAACGAGTACAGAGAGGTTGTCAATCCCTCCGGCCTTGTAGTTCACAAAGGATTAAACGCAAGCGATAGTAGTGATAGATATAATTGCAATAGTAAATAATAGCGAAAAGTAAATAGCGGATGTGATCAATGATGGTAATGTGGACCGGAGTCTCATGGCGTTCACTAGTGATGTCTCTCTCCCAAAAGACGATAAAACAGCTATGTGAGGTAAACGAATTACAGCTGGGCAATTGACAGGACCATGTGCGCAAACCAATGCTGACTACATTGCAAGAAAGGTTGAGGTTCAAAGCATGGGCGGTACGCCAAAGTAAGTAGACCGAAATCCATCAATATCTACTACTAATCATCCACCTTGAGATATCTATCCAGAACATCTCGCTGGTATTAAGTTGCGAGTCCCACCCATAGTGTAAACTCAATGCAACAGACAACTGCATTAAAAGAACTTTGCGTAAAGTAAACAATCCTTGCACACGCGGGCACAAGCACCGTTGTTTTCCCCCTTGTGGCAACATCACATCCCCTAGACTCATGTTCCTGTCACTCAAGCTAGTCATCGAGGGGCATGAACCCACAATCAAGCATAACGTTCCCTCTTGGAGTCACTACATACTACTTGGCCAAAGCAATAAATAACAACGGAGAACATGCAAGAATTACTTACGAACATAAATATAAAAGAGGTAGATCAAATATATTACTCAAGCACAATCTGAACATAATCTCATAATCCATCGGATCCCAGCAAACTCATCATAGCAACAGCATAAGGATTACATATGTGCCTCGATCATGTAGGGCAGCACACGAGGACTGATTAGTGAAGCACAAGAACGGGAGGAGAACATCACATAGCTACTAGTCATGGACCCATGGTCCAAGGGAGACTACTCACAACTCATCCGGGAGGCGTCCATGGTGGTGGAGAGGCTCCCGGTGGTGATCCTCCCCTCCGGCAGGGTGCTGGATCAAGAAGGAGGAGACGTCCCCGAGCTGTACGTGTGAAGAACGCGGAGGCACCGTCCGTTCGGTGCTAGGATCTTCGGCGATCTGAATCGCGGCGAGTACGACTCCATCAACCGCGTTCTTGAACGCTTCCGCTTAGCGATCTACAAGGGTATGTGGATCCGACTCTCCCCTCGTAGATGCATCTCCTAGATTGATCTTGGTGAGCGTAGGAAAATTTTTTGTTTCCCATGCAACGTTCCCCGACAGTGGTATCAGAGCCAGGTTCTTGCGTAGATGCTTTCACGAGTAGAACACAAAGGGTTTTTGTGGGCGTTGATGTTTAGATTGCTTCCCTCCTTGGTCTTTCTTGATTCAGCGGTATTATGGGATGAAGCGGCCCGGACCAACTTTACATGTCCACGTACATGAGACCGGTTCCATCGACAGACATGCGACTTTTGTTGCATAAGATGGCTGGCGGGTGTCTGTCTCTCCTATCTTAGTTGAATCGGAATAGACAAAGGCGGTCCTTGTAGAAGGTTAAATAGCAACTTAAATATCACCGTTGTGGCTTTGCGTAGGTAAGAAGCGTTCTTGCTAGATACCCATAGCAGCCACGTAAAACATGCAACAACAAATTAGAGGACGTCTAACTTGTTTTTGCAGGGTATGTATGTGATATGATATGGCCAATGACATGATGAGATATATTTGATGTATGAGATGATCATGTTGTAATAGTTAATATCGACTTGCATGTCGATGCATACGGCAACCGGCAGGAGCCATAGGGTTGTCTTTAATTTTTGTATGACCTGCGTGTCAATCATTAAGCTCTATGTAATGCTTTACTTTATCGCTAAGCGGTAGCAATAGTAGTAAGAGCATGGTGGGCGCACGACAACCTCGATGGCGACACGATGATGGAGATCATGATGATGGGGATCATGGCGTGGCGCCGGTGACGATGGAGATCATGCCGGTGCTTTGGAGATGGAGATCAAAAGCACGAGTTGATGGCCATATCATGTCACTTATGATTTGCATGTGATGTTAATCCTTTTATGCATCTTATTTTGCTTAGGACGACGGTAGCATTATAAGATGATCCTTCACTAAAATTTCAAGATAAAATTGTGTTCCCCCCGAGTGTGCGCCGTTGCGAAGGTTCGTCGTTTCGAAGCACCACGTGATGATCGGGTGTGATAGACTCTACGTTCGCATACAACGGGTGCAAGCCAGTTTTGCACATGCAGAACACTCGGGTTAGACTTGACGAGCCTAGCATGTACAGACATGGCCTCGGAACACGGAAGACCGAAAGGTCGAGCATGAGTCATATAGTAGATATGATCAACATGTAGATGTTCACCATTGACACCACCTCATCTCACGTGATGATCGGACTTGGGTTGGTGTATCTGGATCATGTCACGCTCGAATGACCAGAGGGATGTCAATTTGAGTGGGAGTTATAAATAATTTGATTAGGTAATAACTCACTTATCATGAACAATAGTCTAAAATGTCTTTGCAAATCTTTTGTTGTAGATGGCTCGCGCAGTAGCTCCCCTGAATTTTAATGCGTTCCTAGAGAAAGCTAAACTGAAAGATGATGGGAGCAACTTTGTGGACTGGCTCCGCAATCTGAGGATCATCCTCACAGCTGCCCAAAAGGTTTATGTCCTAAGTGCACCGCTAGGTGAACCCCCCGCTCCGGCCTCTGTGGACGTTATGAACGCCTGGCAGACGCGCTCGGATGACTACTCAGTTGTGCAGTGTGCCATGTTGTATAGCTTGGAAGGAGGACTTCAAAGGCGTTTTGAACGTCATGGAGAATATGAGATGTTCCAGGAGTTGAAGTTCATCTTTGAAAAGAATGCTAAGATCGAGAGGTATGAGACCACCGATAAATTCTTTGCTTGCAAGATGGAGGAGAATTCGTCTGTCAGTGAGCACTTGCTGAAGATGTCTGGGTACTATACCCGCATAGCTGATCTGGGACTTGTGTTCCCGGAGGAGGCTATCATTGACAGAATTCTCCAGTCACTCCCACCTAGCTACAAGAGCTTCGTGCAGCAGTATAACATGCAAGGGATGAACAAGTCCATCGCCGAGCTGTTTTCAATGCTGAAAGTCGCTGAGGCAGACATCCAGAAGGAGTATCAAGTGTTGATGGTCAATAAAACTACCAGTTTCAAGAAAAATGGCAAGGGCAAGAAGGGTAACTCTAAGAAGGGTGGCAAGGCAGTTGCTCATCCAGTGAAGAAACCCAAGGCTGGGCCCAAGCCAGAGACTGAGTGTTTCTATTGCAAGGGGAACGACCACTGGAAGTGGAACTGCCCCAAGTATCTGGCAGACAAGAAGGGGGCAAACAACAACAACAACAAGCAAGGTATATGTGATATACATGTTATTGATGTGTACCTTACCAACTCTCGTTGTAGTGCCTGGGTATTTGATACCGGTTCGGTTGCTCACATTTGCAACTCTAAACAGGAACTACGGAATAAACGGAGGCTGGCGAAGGACGAAGTGACGATGCGCGTGGGGAATGGTTCCAAGGTTGATGTGATCGCCGTCGGCACGCTCGCTCTTCGATTACCATCGGGATTAGTTATGAACCTGAATAATTGTTATTTAGTGCCTGCGTTGAGCATGAACATTATATCTGGATCTTGTTTATTGCGAGACGGTTACTCATTTAAATCAGAGAATAAAGGTTGTTCTATTTACATGGGTAATATCTTTTATGGTCATGCACCCGAAGTAGGGGGTTTATTCTTATTGAATCTCGATAGTGATGATACACATGTTCATAACATTGATGCCAAAAGATGTAGAGTTGATAACAATAATACCACTTTCTTGTGGCACTGCCGTCTGGGTCATATCGGCGTGAAACGCATGAGGAAGCTCCATGCTGATGGACTTCTGGAGTCTCTTGATTTTGAATCACTTGACACATGCGAGCCGTGCCTCATGGGCAAGATGACAAGGACCCCGTTTTCAGGGACAATGGAACGGGCAAGTGACTTATTGGAAATCATGCATACTGATGTGTGTGGTCCGATGAGTGTCACGGCGCGCGGTGGATATCGTTATTTTCTCACCTTCACTGACGACTTAAGTAGATATGGGTATATTTACTTAATGAAGCATAAGTCTGAAACTTTTGAAAAGTTCAAGCAATTTCAGAGTGAAGTTGAGAATCATCGTAACAAGAAGATCAAGTTCCTACGATCTGATCGAGGGGGTGAGTATCTGAGTTATGAGTTTGGCAATCACTTAAGAAAATGTGGAATTGTTTCACAGTTGACGCCACCTGGAACACCACAACGTAATGGTGTGTCCGAACGTCGTAATCGAACCCTATTAGATATGGTGCGTTCTATGATGTCTCTTGCCGATTTGCCACTATCGTTCTGGGGATATGCGTTAGAGACAGCTGCATTCACTTTAAATAGGGCTCCATCTAAGTCCGTTGAGACAACACCGTATGAACTGTGGTTTGGTAAGAAACCTAAGTTGTCTTTTCTCAAAGTTTGGGGTTGCGATGCTTATGTCAAAAGGCTTCAGCCAGAAAAGCTCGAACCCAAAGCGGACAAATGTGTCTTCATAGGATACCCAAAAGAGACGGTTGGGTACACCTTCTATCTCAGATCCGAGGGCAAAGTGTTTGTCGCTAAGAACGGGTCCTTTCTCGAGAAAGAGTTTCTCTCGAAAGAATTGAGTGGGAGGAAGGTAGAACTTGATGAGGTTATTGAACCTCTGCTTCAACCAGAAAGTAGCGCAGCACAGAAAGATGTTTTTGTGGAGCCTGCAACGGTTGAAGAGGAAGCCAATGATGATGATCAAGAAGCTTCTGATCAAGTTACTACCAAACCTCGTAGGTCGACAAGGGTACGCACTGCACCTGAGTGGTATGGTAACCCTGTCTTGGAGGTCATGTTGTTGGACAACAGTGAACCTACGAGCTATGGAGAAGCGATGGTGGGCCCGGATTCCGACAAATGGTTAGAGGCCATGAAATCCGAGATGGGATCCATGTATGAAAACAAAGTATGGACTTTTGAAGTATTACCTGAAGGGCGGAAGGCCATTCAGAATAAATGGATTTTTAAGAGAAAGACGGACGCTGACGGCAATGTCACCGTGTATAAAGCTCGACTTGTGGCAAAGGGTTTTTCACAAGTTCAAGGGGTTGACTACGATGAGACTTTCTCACCCGTAGCGATGCTTAAATCCGTCCGAATCATGTTGGCAATAGCTGCATATTTCGATTATGAAATTTGGCAGATGGATGTCAAAACAGCGTTCCTTAACGGTTTTCTTAAGGAAGAGTTGTATATGATACAACCGGAAGGTTTTGTCGATCCAGAGAATGCTGACAAAGTTTGCAAACTCCAGCGTTCCATTTATGGGCTGGTGCAAGCATCTCGGAGTTGGAATCTTCGCTTTGATGAGGTGATCAAAGCGTTTGGGTTTGTACAAGTTTACGGAGAAGCTTGTATTTACAAGAAAGTGAGTGGGAGCTCTATAGCGTTTCTAATATTATATGTGGATGACATATTGCTAATTGGAAACAATATAGAACTTTTGGATAGCGTGAAGGGGTATTTGAACAAGAGTTTTTCGATGAAGGACCTCGGTGAAGCTGCTTTCATATTGGGCATCAAGATCTATAGAGATAGATCGAGACGCTTGATAGGACTTTCACAAAGTACATACCTTGATAAAGTTTTGAAGAAATTCAAAATGGATCAATCCAAGAAGGGGTTCTTGCCGGTATTGCAAGGTACAAAGTTGAGTAAGACTCAATGCCCAGTGACTGCGGAAGATAGAGAAAAGATGAGTGTCGTCCCCTATGCTTCAGCCATAGGCTCTATCATGTATGCAATGCTGTGCACAAGACCAGATGTCAGCCTTGCCATAAGTATGGCCGGAAGGTTTCAAAGTAATCCTGGTATGGATCACTGGACAGCGGTCAAGAATATCCTGAAGTACCTGAAAAGGACTAAGGAAATGTTTCTCGTTTATGGAGGTGATCAAGAGCTCGTCGTAAAGGGTTACGTCGATGCAAGCTTTGACACTGATCCGGATGACTCTAAGTCTCAAACAGGATACGTATATATTCTCAACGGGGGAGCGGTAAGCTGGTGCAGTTCCAAGCAAAGCGTGGTAGCCGATTCTACATGCGAAGCGGAGTACATAGCTGCCTCGGAGGCGGCAAAGGAAGGTGTCTGGATGAAGGAGTTCATGACAGATCTTGGAGTTGTGCCTTGTGCATTGAACCCAATGACTCTGTTTTGTGACAACACTGGTGCCATTGCTCTAGCCAAGGAACCAAGGTTTCACAAGAGGACCAGACACATAAAGCGACGCTTCAATTCCATCCGCGATTCAGTCAAGGAGGAGGACATAAGCATTTGCAAAGTACACACGGATTTGAATGTTGCAGATCCGTTGACTAAGCCTCTTCCACGAGCTAAGCATGATCAACACCAAGACTCTATGGGTGTTAGATTCATTACCTTGTAATGCTAGATTATTGACTCTAGTGCAAGTGGGAGACTGTTGGAAATATGCCCTAGAGGCAATAATAAAAGAGTTATTATTATATTTCCTTGTTCATGATAATCGTTTATTATCCATGCTATAATTGTATTGATTGGAAACTCAAATACATGTGTGGATGAATAGACAAACTTTGTGTCCCTAGTAAGCCTCTTCAGGACTAGCTCGTTGATCAAAGATGACCGCGGTTTCCAGGTCATAGACATGAGTTGTCATTTGATAACGGGATCACATCATTAGGAGAATGATGTGATGGACGAGACCCAAACGTTAAACATAGCTTTTGATCGTATCAGTTATCGCTATAGTTTTCTGCATGTCAAGTATAAGTTTCTATGACCATGAGATCATGTAACTCACTGACACCGTAGGAGTGCCTTGTGTGTGCCAAACGTCGCAACGTAACTGGGTGACTATAAAGGTACTCTACAGGTATCTCCGAAGGTGTCTGTTGAGTTGACATGGATCGAGACTGGGATTTGTCACTCCGTGTGACGGAGAGGTATCTCCGGGCCCACTCGGTAATACGTCATCTTAATGAGCTCAAAGTGACTAAGTAGTTAGTCACGGGATTATGTATTACGGAACGAGTAAAGAGACTTGCCGGTAACGAGATTGAACTAGGTATAGAGATACCGACGATCGAATCTCGGGCAAGTAACATACCGACGAGACAAAGGGAACTGTATACGGGATTGCCTGAATCCTTGACATCGTGGTTCATCCGATGAGATCATCGAGGAACGTGTGGGAACCAATATGGGTATCCAGATCCCGCTATTGGTTATTGACCTGGGAGTGTCTCGGTCATGTCTGCATAGTTTCCGAACCCGCAGGGTCTACACACTTAAGGTTCGGTGACGCTAGGGTTGTTAGTGAGAACAGTGTATGGTAACCGAAGGTTGTTCGGAGTCCCGGATGAGATCCCGGACATGACGAGGGTCTCCGGAATGGTCCGGGGACGAAGATTGATATATAGGATGAGAGTGATCGGAGTCCGGAAGTGTTCCGGGAAGCACCGGGGAGTCGTCGGATGACCGAAAGGGGTTTCGGGGGGTCCCGGTAATTGTTATGGGCCCTATGGGCCACAAGTGGGAGACGCAACAGCCCTCATGGGGCTGTGCGCCCCCCCTTGGGCCCTCTCCACCTGCGCATGGGGGCTGGCCCCCCCCTAGGGCAGCCGCACCCTTTGGAGTGGGGGGCAAGGCACTTGGGGGGGGAAACCCTAGCCCCTGGGCCGCCGCCCCCTCCCATCTCCCCTTGGCCGCCGCCCCTAGGGGGAAACCCTAGGGCGCCCCCTCCCCTCTCTCCCCCCTATATAAAGAGAGGCAGAGGGAGGGCAGCCACACACGTTCGTGCCTCGGCGCTGCCCTCCCTCTCCCACGAATATCTTCATCCAGTCCGCAGTGCTTGGCGAAGCCCTGCTGGAATTCCTCCACCACCATCTCCACCACGCCGTCGTGCTGCTGGGTTTCTCCGTCAACTTCTCCTTCCCCCTTGCTGGATCAAGAAGGAGGAGACGTCCCCGAGCTGTACGTGTGAAGAACGCGGAGGCACCATCCGTTCGGTGCTAGGATCTTCGGCGATCTGAATCGCGGCGAGTACGACTCCATCAACCGCGTTCTTGAACGCTTCCGCTTAGCGATCTACAAGGGTATGTGGATCCAACTCTCCCCTCGTAGATGCATCTCCTAGATTGATCTTGGTGAGCGTAGGAAAATTTTTTGTTTCCCATGCAACGTTCCCCAACATACAGAGAGGTTGTCAATCCCTCCGGCCTTGTAGTTCACAAAGGATTAAACGCAAGCGATAGTAGTGATAGATATAATTGCAATAGTAAATAATAGCGAAAAGTAAATAGCGGATGTGATCAATGATGGTAATGTGGACCGGAGTCTCATGGCGTTCACTAGTGATGTCTCTCTCCCAAAAGACGATAAAACAGCTATGTGAGGTAAACGAATTACAGCTGGGCAATTGACAGGACCATGTGCGCAAACCAATGCTGACTACATTGCAAGAAAGGTTGAGGTTCAAAGCATGGGCGGTACGCCAAAGTAAGTAGACCGAAATCCATCAATATCTACTACTAATCATCCACCTTGAGATATCTATCCAGAACATCTCGCTGGTATTAAGTTGCGAGTCCCACCCATAGTGTAAACTCAATGCAACAGACAACTGCATTAAAAGAACTTTGCGTAAAGTAAACAATCCTTGCACACGCGGGCACAAGCACCGTTGTTTTCCCCCTTGTGGCAACATCACATCCCCTAGACTCATGTTTCTGTCACTCAAGCTAGTCATCGAGGGGCATGAACCCACAATCAAGCATAACGTTCCCTCTTGGAGTCACTACATACTACTTGGCCAAAGCAATAAATAACAACGGAGAACATGCAAGAATTACTTACGAACATAAATATAAAAGAGGTAGATCAAATATATTACTCAAGCACAATCTGAACATAATCTCATAATCCATCGGATCCCAGCAAACTCATCATAGCAACAGCATAAGGATTACATATGTGCCTCGATCATGTAGGGCAGCTCACGAGGACTGATTAGTGAAGCACAAGAACGGGAGGAGAACATCACATAGCTACTAGTCATGGACCCATGGTCCAAGGGAGACTACTCACAACTCATCCGGGAGGCGTCCATGGTGGTGGAGAGGCTCCCGGTGGTGATCCTCCCCTCCGGCAGGGTGCCGGGAAGAGTTCTCCTGGTGCTCCCGATCTTGGAAGCGGCGGCGGCGGCAGAACAGAGATGGGATCGCGAAAAGAGTTCCTCCTTCAAGGGTTTCGGGAGACGCTTTAAATATATGCCAAAGGGGGGCATCGGAGGAGCCTCGGGGGGCCTAGGCGCCCCCCCCCCCCCCGGCGCGGCCCAGGGGGGGGGGCACCGCCAGGGCGCCTGGAGCCCTGGTGGCCCCCCCGGCAGTCCTTCGGGCGCACGGTAGTTTCTGAAATGCTGATTTTTTATATAATTTTTCTGGATTTTTCCTGGCAGTTCTCGTAACGTGAAAACCTGAAATACAAAAACAGCCGAAAACAGAAACTGGCACTGGGGTGCACTGGGTTAATAGGTTAGTCCAAATATGATCAAAAGTGTATGGAAGTGTATAAATATCATAGCAATATCACCCAAAAGAGGCATGGAGCAAGCAGAAATTATAGATACGTTTTGGATGTATCAACATCCCCAAGCTTAATTCCTGCTCGTCCTCGAGTAGGTAAATGATAACAAGAATAATTTATGTGGTGACATAATATTAACCATATAGGACTTTTTCATAGTCATATGACAAAAGCTTACTGAGACAATGAATCTATAGTAATTAAGTTGCCTCATGAGAAAATCACAAAGAACTGAAAGTTTTGCAATATGATACTGAAATATCAAATAGATTTGCAATGAACATGATGTGCAAATATGATAAAGTGATATCTAGCTTGCCCCCTTTATTGAAGCAAAACATAAATGCAGGGGCACCTTCAAGGTTTAAGTGATGACTAGATACAATGATTTCAAAATAAACGATATCACAATCATGCAAAAGACAATGCTACTTTGGGACAATGCACATTACACTCAGAATGACAATCATGCTCTCAGTAGTTGGTGCTTGAAGAAAGAAGGTGGAGACTCAACATAAAAGTAAAAGATGGCCCTTCGCAGAGGGAAGCAGGGATTACTCATGTGCTAGAGCTTTTTATTTTGAAAACATAGAAACAATTTTGTCAACGGTAGTAGTACTTCATATGTGTTATGCATAAGACATCCTATAAGTTGCAAGCCTCATGCATCGAATACCAATAGTGCTCGCACCTTGTCCTAATTAGCTCGGATTTCCATGGATTGTCATTGCATTACATATGTTTCAACCAAGTGTCACAAAGGGGTACCTCTATGTCACCTGTACAAAGGCCCAAGGAGATAGATCGCATTTGATTTCTCGTTTTTGATAGATCTCAACTTGAGGACATCCATACCGGGACAACATAGAAAATAGATAATGGACTCCTCTTTAATGCTTAAGCATATTCTCATAAGAGATTGAGGATTAATGTCCAAGCTAAAACTTCCACCATGATACATGGCTTTGGTTGGCGGCCCAATGTTCTTCTCTAACAATATGCATACTCAAACCATTCAACCCATGGCAAATCACCCTTACTTTAGACAAGACGAACATGCATAGCAACTCACATGATATTCAACAAAAGTGTAACAGTTGATGGCGTCCCCAGAAACATGGTTACCGCTCAGCAAGCAACTTATAAGAAAATAAGATACATAAGTAACATATTCTTTACCACAATAGTTTTTAAGCTACTTTCCCACGAGCTATGTATTGCAAAAAACTGAAGGTTTTAAAGGTAGCACATGTAAATTTACTTGGAGTGGCGGTGAAATACCACATATAAGTAGGTATGGTGGACTCATATGGCATAACTGGATTAAAGGATGTTGATGCACAAGCAGTCAGTCCGCTTAGTACAGGTGGAGGTTAGCAAAAGACTGGGAGCGACCAACTAAGAGAGCAATGACGGTCATAATCATGCAGAGCGACAAAGCAACATTGAATCAGGCATGGTAGTTATATCGCTACTCAGAAACAAAAGATCATCAAGGCTTGACAGACTTTCTTTACAGTCTTAAATATGCGTGAGCATACGCCAAGTCAATCAAAATAAATTCTTGAAGGAAGATATTACTAAACCATACCACATCATTGGCAAACAAATCATGTTGGTACTCCAATAACACATTGGGAACCCTTCAGCTATTTGAGACTAACCATAAGAAAACCTGAACTACTAAGCGCCATTATGCACGTAGCATCTTTATCATAGACATATTAACCAATGCAACGGAAGCAAACTCTCTTAATAAGATAAGCAAGATAATTAAAGAGAGTTCAAGCAACCAACTACACAAAAGCTCTTTGAAAAGATAAGCATGAATACTAAGAGCTAAGCATGCTAGTAGCTATTTAAAAGACAAAGAACACACACAGCAAAGATAGACATGAAAATTCTATGTTATGTTCTAGGTAGAAGTGGAGCGTGTTTCTCTCCCACATAAAGAAAGCTGAGTTCCGACTCGTTATGAAAAACTAAAGAAAACTAAAAGCAAGACGCTCCAAGCATAGCACATAACACATGAAGTGATTAAAATATAGTGGAACGAAAGACGAACTGATAATGTTGATGGAGAAGGGGATGCACGGGGGCATCCCCAAGCTTAGACGCTTGAGTCTCCTTGAATATTTCTTGGGGGTGCATGGGGGCATCCCCAAGCTTGAGCGCTTGACACTCCTGAATCTTTTTATCATCTTCCCTCGCACACTTGAAAACTCCCTTCATACATAACTCATCATAATCTGATTAGCGAGGTTAGTACCCATAATAAAATAATTGTACCTTGCTGGAAATAAAGATATTCTTGAAGGTCTACTGTTTCTCAAGATTGCCAAAAGGTTTTTGCAAAGAAAAAGCAAGCTCTTGGTTTGCAAAATGAAGGAAAAGCAAAACAGGACATATTCTGTGAAAAACAGAACAGCAGGTAGTAATTGATTTGTTCGGGGCACTTCTGCAACTCTAATCAAAAAACTCAGAACAGACGCACGAAAGACAATTATATAGAGCACGCTGTCGAAAAAATTCAGACCAAAAAGATGATCTGATGATTTTGTACGAATTATTCTATCCAAGGACAGAATCTGTTTCCTGGACAGCACCTCACAACTTTTGAACTTTCTAGCAATCAGAGGCTACACTTGGCACAAAATTGAAAACCAAAGATACAATGATGATGCTACAGTAGTAACAACATCAAGACACAACAAAAGCAAAATAAATTTATTCATGTGGGCTGCCTCCCAAAAGCGCTTTCTTTTATGCCTTTAAGCTAGGCATAATGCATAGAGGAATCAATAACCATCGTAATAATCGGAGCTATAAATTGCTTCAAATGGTTCCTCAACAAGTTCATTCTTGTTCCTTCTAGAAAAGGGGTACACACCTTTTGCCTTTCCGCGCAAGCGGATTTGTCCCTTACCTATATCAATGAAGCCTTTAACCGCTCGGAGAAGTCCCTTCCAAGCACTATATTTCCTTGGTTTGGCTCCATGATGAAGAAATCAATCATTGCAATCTCTTTAAGGAATTTAACTGGCACGTATTTTATTCTTCCCTGGATTTCAGAAATATCTCCATTAGTGTGTTCATGATAAGATGGTAATCTATCCATGTTAAATTTTAAAGAATCATGAACAATTTCTGGCATAGTAGAAACCATAGATCCAATATCACAATAAGCAAGGAAGTCTTGATTAGAGATGCTAATCCTAACGAAAGGCTCCCAATCATTGTCTATTTCCAAAATGTCTTTCTTATTGGGTTTAGGTTTCTCTATCTTCATCAAGTCTAGAGCATCCATTCTCTTTTCAATAGTAGAAAGTCTATCTATGACAGTATCAAAGTTATGATCATAAACAAAGTAACTAGATAGACCATGTATAATTTCAAGAGCTCTAGCTTCATCACACTCTAGGAAATCTCCCTCGGCTATAATATCAAGAGAGTGTTTACACCATTTAAAAAAGACCATGGTAAAAAATTTAAGCACAATTTTTATAGGTATCCAAGGCATAATTCTCCTATGTGCATCAGAAATTCTGTCCCATGCCTTCTTCATATTTTCTCCATCCCTTTGATGGAAATCTAGAACTTCTGATTCCCTCAAAGCACTAAATCCTAACATGTTTAGTTAAACAGAAAGGACTACTAACAGGAAAGCAATTTTTTTT
>LR738716.1:64596847-64608686 GCA_902687465.1 Secale cereale
TTACCTCAGGCAGTCAGGCAGCCGGGCCGTGGCATCCACCGGTCGATGTGAAGCCCGGAGATGCGGAAATGTTACTAGAAGTTTCCTTTCTCGATGTTTTACCCTAGTTTGTTGCAAAACTGATTCTTTAGTTTGCTGCCATCCATTGAGCATCATGTCGGAGGCGAATATGTCCTGCTCATCGAGCTTGAAATGGATTTAAATATTTAATCATCCTTTTTAATATTAGACGGCTGACGGCGTATAGATCAACAAACTAGTCACCAATAAACTAGTGCTTGCAAATTACTCCTGAGGTGGCCCGCCGCCAGAGGTGCTCACCGGCGCGGCCGCGTGGCACCTATGAAGGTGGCGTCGGGGATCCGGGTGGCTCCATCACGGGTGGAGCGCCTCGGTCTTTAGGGCGGCGGCCCTAGGTGGTGGCGCGCGAGGCCTCCTCCCCGGCCGTGTGGGCAGCATGGAGGCGGTGGGCGTCGGCTACCACGGCGCCCCCTCGGGCTGCTGGTTCGCCATGGAGAAGCTCGTCACCTACTCCGATCTGCTTTGGATCCGGTCCTTGGTGGCTCCGGTCGCCGCCCTCGGGCGGCGGCGGCGATGGTGCAGATCTGGTGGCTGGAGGTGGATCCGGGGGAATCCCTTGGCCAGCACGGCGGCCACATCGAAGACGGCGCACACTCAAAGCCGTCCACGAGCACATCGAGGCCGGCAACCCGTCGCGGATGGAGTACCCGACGGCCCCGTCCTTTTCTTGTTGCCGTGGCAGTTCCTGGATGTCGAGGCGAGTGGAGACAGCGTCGTTGTCCTCCTCGGGCTCTCATTCCTCCGGATCGTCGCTCCACCCCGTCAAGCCGGAGCCGCGGGAGACGCCGCTCGGGCGGCGCACCCACGGCGGCGCCCTCGTCATCAACAAGGGTGCCCGTGTCCCTTCTCCTCCCTCTCCTCCCGCCTCGTCAAGCTGAAGACCGAGCCGGCGCTCCTTCCCATGAAGAAGGAGCACGAGGCCATGGCCGCCGTCTTGGAGGACGGCCTGGCGTGGTCGCGCCAGGACTATGTCCGGGAGGAAATGGAGTGCCAGCCGCGCTCTGGAGTAGATTGCCGCGTGGCGCCGTGGCCGCGACGAGGGCGTCGTCGTCGTCCTCGATGACAGCGACGAGGAGGCATCGGCGCCGACCAACTCCGCCCGATTCGGCGACGCGGGTCAGGGGTGCAGCAAGGATGGCGGCGACGGCATGCAGGACGACGGCGACTACACCGCCGTCTACTAGCTCCTCGGCATGTAAAAGGCTCAGGCAGCGGCGGGAGGCGTAGTTTTTTTATTAAGTCTTTTTGTTATGTACAAATATGAATGAAAATCGCTGCATATGCATGAAACCTGCAGAATTTTAGTTGAATTCCGTGTCTTTTTGTCTATTTTTAACCGAACTTCGATTTAAAAAACGGCGTCTCTGTGGGTCGACCTGAGGCGATGCTTGGGAACCCAGCCGCCCCACGGCCAAAATACCGCCGGCTAGCCCCACAAGGCGCTATTTCAGTCCTTGAAGGCGCCGCACGGCTGGAGATGTTCCATCCCATTCCTTTTATATCTCGGCGAAGGTCACACGCTTCCAAATTGTCACCAAACTCACAGCTCAGCTCTTCGTCTCTATCTCTCTCTTGCCACATAGCGACAGAGCTTTGAGCTCAGCTTAGTTTGTCTTGTGCGTACGGCCTACCCACATTGAAATTCAGGGGAGGATGGGTAGTGGGAGATGAGATCAGTGGAAGCGGGCGATGATCTCATTCATAAAGCGCTCTTTATTACAACGATCGCGTCTTAGCTACCCACCACACTCTTCAGCAAGAAGCTAGAGAACAATCCAAGAATCCATCACACATCGAAATTCAGGGGAAGGGAGTGAGGATTTCATTCATAAAGAGCTCCTTATCCCGACGATCGCGTCCTAACTTTCCACCACTCTTCGCCAAGAAGCTAAGGAACAATCCAAGAATCCATCACACATGGCGTCCAGCAACGGCGGCGCGCTCCCCGTGGTGGATCTGGCGCCGTTCTTCGGCGGGGACGGCGCCGACGACACGGGAGCGCGCGCCCGGGCCACCGAGGCCGTGCGCGCGGCGTGCCAGGCCACCGGGTTCTTCCGCGCGGTGAACCACGACGTTCCGCACGAGCTCATGGCGCGCGCTCTCGATCTGTCGGCGGCGTTCTTCGCGCTCCCGGACGAGGAGAAGGCCAAGGTGCGGCCCGCCGAGGGCGCCTCCGCCTCGCCGCTCCCGGTGGGGTACGCGCGGCAGCCCGCGCACTCCGCCGACAAGAACGAGTACCTGCTCCTCTTCAACCCCGAGCTCGGGCTCAACCACTACCCAGCCGAGCCGGCCGGATTCAGGTTACTTCTTTCTTACTCTGCTTCAATGGTGAATCCTGATTGTACTAGTTCTTAGACACCTCTGCTTCAATTCTCACTTGTGAGTGGATCAACTTTCCCCTGTCTTATAAATAAACTGAAAGAAAAAGAATGCATCTTCAGGGATGCGTTGGAGGAGTGCTACGCGAAGCTCACCGAGCTGGGGCTGCTCATCCAGGACATCCTGAGCGAGTGCATGGGCCTGCCGCCGGGCTTCCTCGCCGAGTACAACGCCGACCGCGGCTTCGACTTCCTCACCGCGCTTCGCTACTTCCCGGCGACATCCTCCCACGAGAACAACGGCATCGGCGCGCACGAGGACGGCAACTGCGTCACCTTCGTCCTGCAGGACGGCGTCGGGGGCCTGGAGGTGCTCGGGGAAGACGGCCGCTGGCTCCCCGCGAAGCCCGTGGAGGGCAGCATCGTCGTCAACGTGGGGGACGTTCTGCAGGTCCTCAGCAACAAGAAGTTCAAGAGCGCCACGCACAGGGTGGTGAGGAGGCCGGCGGCGCACCGCCACTCGATCGCCTTCTTCCTCAACCTCCACGGCGACAAGTGGGTCGAGCCGCTGCCGGCTTTTGCGGCCGACCTCGGCGAGCCGCCGCGGTACAGGGGGTTCCGATACAACGACTACATGCAGCTTCGCATGAGGAACAAGACCCACCCGCCGTCCAGGCCCGAGGACGTCGTCCACATCACCCATTACGAGATCTTGTAGCTCGCAAAAGCTTTGCTTCCATTCCATGATCCATGGCGTACTCTGCTTTTTCTCTGTTCTCAAATTTTCCAGTTCGTCCTCTGTCTGTCGTGTGAACTGTGGGCTATTATTCAGAAGCATTGGATTACAACCCAAAGAAGCAGATGGAAAAACTTATGCCCAGGAATCACCTCACCTATGCCAAAGAATCTAGTGGTAACTCCTAGTCCTATCCTACTCATAGGTTTCCTTTCTAATTAGCAAACTGACATGCGCAGCTTTTCATCAACAGGTTCAGTAATGAGCAACGGGAATTGAAGCTTGCGCCATTCTGATCTAATCTAATCTTATCAAAATCACTCTATCTACGTCACACACAATACGGCACCCCTTTAGATCAGAAAACAACCTAACTCATTTCAACCCAAGTTGAACAGACAAACCGCGGAAAGGGTCAAAAGGGGAACCTCTGCCAAGGAGCGATCTGGAAGACGTGGTGGTCGTCGTCGTCCAACTTAGTCTGGATTGGATGCTGTTCGTCAGGCACTGCCGCCTTGCCGAGGACGGCGTCGCCGGCCGGAACCGGGGTCAAGGAAACAGAGGCCGCCACTGGATCCCATCCGCCCCCGCCTCCACCTCCGTTGCCGCCAATCTCCCTCCATCACGCCCATCAATCACCACGCACCGCCCAAAGCCGTCGCCCAAGTCCCTAAGTCTTAAGTCGCACACGCATCCCGCACGCGGATGGACGACTCTTTCTAGTATATATACAGACGATCTTAGAGGAAGGCAAGGCATGGTGAAAAGAAGGAGGGTGCCACGGATCAATGAGGTGGCGCAATCCTAGATGGCTTGTGGACATCCCTAGGGTGCTTAATGACGTGATGATGAATGACGATTCGTTTCATCTCGTTTTCAGAAAAAGAATTTATTACGTGGCACAAAACTCTCACATCTTTTACAATCTCAAGAATGTGTTGTAACAACTTCAAGTTACTCTGTTTTCTATTTTGTACCAAACTTTTCAAGTCAGTCGAGCTATTAGTTTCTTTCAGGATGCCAAGAAAAGATTGTTCTAGAGCTTATTGTTCCGGATTCAGTCAAGCTATTCTGGTTTCTTTTTAAGTCAAGATTCAGTCGAGCTATTAGTTTCTTTTGAGGATGTCCAGAAAAGATTGTTCTAGAGCTTATTGTTCCAGATTCAGTCAAGATATTCTGGTTTCTTTGAGGATGGCAAGAAAAGATTGTTCTAGAGCTTATTGTTCCAGATTCTAAAAGTGTTCAATGCAAGCCTTGTTTGACGTTGAGGCATGGGCAGTCTCTTTTCTCTGATAGTATTTCACAAGAATTACAAGCGAATGGATCTGGTAACATATCCATCCATCCATTCATAGGCATGGATCCTCAAAGGACAAACTGATTATATGATCAACAAATCTTCCAGATCATCAACTAGAAACATTTATTCGGCTCGGCATGGCACACAATAATTCTGAACACATACATTCCTTAGCTGACGTCTAGTTTCATCCACGTATCTGCAACAGTGTATAAATGGAAAAGAACAACTCTCCAAAAAACAAAAAACGAATGCGACAGCTTAATAATGCTCTCCAAGGAGGCGATCACCACACTACTTCTATTTCCAACAACTCTTCACTCGAGATTGCAGCAAAGAGGACCCACTCTTCACTCGAAAGAGGATCCACCATAAAGGGAGCCGACAAGATCGATCGACCGATCAATCTCTCCTCAAGCCGCTCGAGTTCACCTTCTGGGGCACACAATACATCGTGGGCGTCAAGCAGAATCATGGGGGTTGCATCTACTACAAACTGTCCTGGCAAAACATCAAATAACCACAGCTCAGTTGGTAAGAAAGGATTGCACGGCCAAGAAGCATATCAGCAAAACACATTGGAATAGGTCGAGTAAGCCACAAGCCACCTCAGGAAATTTAACCTAGCTAGCAAGAGATTTGATTTTACAAACAGAATGCACACCTTAACCACTACAGTTTTCTTGCCAAACTCAGATTTGTTACCAAGAGATTTTACAAACAGAAATCTGACTATATAAGGGCGTCACTTGATTGGCCAGGTTTGATTTAGACTATCAAGTCTTAAAAAATAAAAATCATAATGAAATTTCAACCTTTTGAGCCCATGGTCACAGATCAAAATCGTGATTTTCATGAAAAGAGATACAGTAATACGAAAGCCTTGGTTGATCTAAAAGAAATACATATAAGGATAGGTCGGTTATAGAGCATCCTGCTTACAATCAATATTTCCTGTTGCATGCTTGACACACAACACATATCAGGGATAAATGATGTTGTAAACTGGAGTATTCACCTCATACACTGATACCATGTTTGCCATAAAAGTGCCAGTTTTGTCAATGCAAATGACTGTTGTGCATCCTAATGTTTCCACTGTGGGCAAAGACCTGAGGATGGCATTCAAGCGAGCCATAGCTTCACTTCAAGAAGGAACAAAGTAGACCACTACACTTCAATATAAGATGAATAAGAAACTCATAACATCTAGGCTGAGGATAAGATTGGTAATGGATAGTATCATGTTTCTAGTTTCTTAACCAGAGTCATGGCTGAGACAAATGCACAAGATCAATTCTCTCCCGCTCAAAAAGGCCCAATCAAAAATTACTAATTTTGCGGCAAGCAGCAGAAATTGGTCACACCATGTTCGGTAACTAGATAACAGGTCATGGGATTAACCCATTCTGTTACAGTTTATAAATCCCAATGACTTAGCGTGTCATACACTCTTTCAAATTTGCAAACTTCACTTTTCCAAATTCCAACGGATCAGACTTCCCATTTTAATAAGAATCTGAGTTAATTTCATGCTTCATTAATACTGTATTTAAGAATCAACTGACTGAGGAACATTATAGTATAACAAACATTGGTAAAGTTGGAACATATTTAGTACACCTTCAAATTACAACAGATCTAAATCAGATACTTTTTGTTGTTATATCAACTAAATCACATCAAATGTTTTATTTGGTACTACTGCAAAGCTAGAAATTGTGTACAAGGAAACTCACGTTCAAAGTCTCTTTGGTTAGATCTCCTTGTATGGTATAAACCTACTTAACTCAGGTCTGTGTTGGGATCTGAGATAGTATTATGTGCAAAGCAAACAAAATTATAAAGAAACGGTGGAGGCTGGCTTTCATGCTTACATGTGCATGCCTCGCAAGAAAAACATGTTTAATTTTCCAGAGCTGCACAAACCTTGCAATGGGGATACATGGTGCAAACTTGGACAATATTAGAAAGGTCAGTTCACTATTTCAATTTACTGGTGCTTGCGCTCTTAATTAAGATATAGCTCTGATGTGAGTTCCGCACCTAGTAAAAATGTGAAAAGGAGGCCAGGTAGATAGGAAAAAACTTTACTAGGTGTGACTGCCTGAAAGAGTGCCCTTGGAGTCTAGTTCATATGAGGTGCTACTTGTTGTCAGCTGTAATATTAAGTTTATTAGTATAACATAATGGTGTGATTTATACGCTCTTATATTTCTTAACAGAGGGAGTATACAAGACCAAGAGTGGATAGTTTTCAGGCAACCTATGTACAGGATTGACATGGATGAAGTTGGAATACAGTAGGTTTAACACCAATATAAATAAATAATGAATTCATTGCAGTACCTTTGAGTAGTGATTTGTTTTCTTATACTAACGGAGCTCGCGAGAATTTTTGTCTAAGTTTTGTGTTGTGAAGTTTTCAAGTTTTGAGTATTGCTTTGATGGACTATGGAACAAAGAGTACCAAAGGCCTAAGCTTGGGGATGCCCATGGCACCCCTAGGAATTCAAGGATAATCAAAAGCCTAAGCTTGGGGATGCCCCGGGAAGGCATCCCCTCTTTCGTCTTCATCCATCGGTAACTATATTTGGAGCTATATTTTTATTCGCCACATGATGTGTGTTTTGCTTGGAGCGTCTTGTATAATTTGAGTCTTTGCTTGTTAGTTTGTCACAATCATCCTTGCTGGACACACCTATTTGAGAGAGTTAAATATGGCCTAGGAATGGTTAGAACACTCTATGTGCTTCACTTATATCTTTTGAGTTGAATAGTTTTTGCTCTAGTGCTTCACTTACATCTTTTAGAGCACGGTGGTGGTAATATTTTGTAGAAATTGTTGAACTCTCATGCTTCACTTATATCTATTTGAGAGTATATTAAAACAGCATGGTAATGTGTTTAGGCTAATAAAACTAGTCTTCACATGATAGACATCCAATGTCAATGTAGTAAGAATTTTCACACTAAGTGCATTGAATATGACGAGATGTTGGATGCTTGATAATTGTTTTGAGATATGAGGATAGTGATATTAGAGTCATGCTAGTGGAGTTATTATGAAATTGACAAATACTTGTGTTAAGGTTAGTGATTCCCGTATCATGCACGTATGGTGAACCGCTATGTGACGAAGTTAGAGCATGAGGTATTTGTAGAGTGCCAACATTTGTGTGGAGGTCGTGGGCGCGCGATGGGAATCACTAACGGTTTTCTTTATTTCACACTAACTTGTGTTAAGGCAGTGATTTCGATAAGGGTAAAGATGTTGGATGCTTGATAATTTTCACACTAACTTGTGTTAAGGCAGTGATTTGGATATTTCCTGACGACCCAACTTTGGTTTCTCAAGCTTTCTTTTCTTTTCACATTTGGTTAGAGCATCTACAATAGGAGCCCCTAAATCCACCCAAACACCGGGGCGGGCTGCCTGGTCAATGCCCAAACGCAAATTTTTTATCCAATCGGACATGGAAAATCCGGCCCAAACGTCCGGAATGATCGACACCTCATATCCAGTCCATATCTGGGACCGGTATGAGGACACTCGGACAAGCCCGCCATGTAGGAACCGGCCCAGTGTGGCCCACCCGACACCATATTAATTGGACTCTATCCGCACTCCTGACGAAACCCTAGACGCATTCTACTCCACTCCACTCCATCCACAAGCTCCTGTCCGGCAATCTCTGACCTTCTCCCGCATGGCGGGCATCGATCCGAGTCCTACACATCCTGATTCGTCGACCCAGAGCTCATCCCACGCTGCCCCAAGGAGGAGATGGCCGTCCGCCTTGCGCTCCGCCGCTCCCGAGAGGAGTCCTCCTGATGACAACGCTCGGACTCCATCCAACCGGAATCTATTGCGTCTGTCGGAATAGCACATGGATCCGGAACCAGGGGCAGTCGGGACTGCTCGCCAGAGGCGGTGCGGTCTGTCTGGTGTTCGAACATTATGGCGGATGCGCAGCCCCTTTGTTGGTGCATTGAGTTGGAGGTGCACAACCACTTCAAGTCGAACGCAAATATGGCGTCGCGTCCGCCATGCTAGGCAGCAGGCACGGGAGGCCGCAACAGCCCTTGCGACAGAAGTCGGTGAGGCGGAGTCGCACTCTCCTCCGCCACATGTGTTACCGAGGAACCCCTGGCGCCGCAACCGCGCCGTGGTGTATATGGCTGGCTCCGAGCACAACAGATCCATCATCGACCTCACATCCACCGGTGATGTGCAAGGCATGGGCTTTGAAGAGGAAGAGGGCATGTGAGACGGCGGCGCTTCAAGTCCCATGAGCCGGTGCGTGCCCCGTATCCTACTCTACCTCGCCGGTGACTGTACCAAACATGGTCATGGACGGAACAAACCAGGACGGTCCGCGCGAGAATTTAGAGTTGTTTTACATTGCATGTAATTGTATGGATTTGATGATGTGCAAATAGGCTATCCGGTTCTAAAAACATTTTTTTTTGTACGGTCACTTTTTGCGGACGCGTCTGGACTCTGGACACGCCTGTGCATGTTTTGGCGACGGATTTTGCGAGTTGTAGTTGTATAGATGCTCAGCTCTACTAGAAGACATTGAAATGTGAGAGACGTGGAGGTAAAAAAAAACGTCAAACGCCAACCCCAGCTATTCTGAACAAGCTAGCCATGACCTCAATGTTGGGGACCTCGCAGGCCATCCGTGCCAATTGGTCACAGTCCTCACCATCCGTGCCACGCGACTGCAACTTCCGATGAGCAATAATTCAATGAGGCTTTTAACATCTTCCTTCTGGGAAATGTAAACCCTAGCCCATTCAGATTCCACCACAACCATTTTAGGGCATCTCCAATAGATTGTATGTTAGTCTTGTTGGTAAAATGTCCTCGTCATCAACCAACAAGCTATCATACAACTACTCCAATAGTTTGTATCTAAGCTATCCAATAGATGATGAGTAAATAAATGTGGTTGCTCTCTATTTCACCTTGGAGCTTGTGCAAATGTTGTTGGTTATTCTACATACAACTTTGCTCTATCTTCACATTTATTACATGCCACATCATCATTATGTCCTAGGTGGCAAATTTACCAACGTCTATCTTACAGCTGTTGGAGATGCCCTTACTGGGCACCGCAGCGAAGCCATTGGTATATGTAGCACCTCAACTCGTCTTCTTCCTCACCAGTTCCCCTTTCTCAGCAGTTAGAGGTCACCACACCCCACCTACGAACATGTCCTCGTCGAGCATGTCGAGCGACGGCGGACCAACCGTCGCCGTGAAGCTGTTCATCGACAAGGAGAAGAGAAGGGTGCTGTTTGCGGAATCCGACAAGGAGTTCGTCGATGTGCTCTTCAGCTTCCTCACCCTGCCCCTCGGTAGGATCGTTCGTCTCTTCGACAAGCAGTCTCAGGTTGGATGCCTCGACGAGCTGTACAAGAGCGTGGAGAGTCTCGGTGAAGGCCACTTCCAAGCCAAGGCGTGCAAGGCGATGCTTCTTTCGCCGCTCAATGCCGCAGCAGCCCATTGCCACCGGCTTCAAGTGAAAGTTGACGACAGCAACCCTGTGTATCGTTGCAAAAGTGAATGGTGCAACTATCGACCGTTTAGCTCCGTCCCTGATGCTGTTTGCAGATGTGGAAATGTTGTCCAGTACCTCCGGGAATGGAAAACTCAGAATCCTCGTGTTGTTGAGGATGGGGTTTTTGGCATTAGTGGCTCCAAGTTCATCATAACTGATGATCTCCAAGTTGCTCTTGCTTCCACAAGGGTTATGTTTTCTCTGATGGACCAATTTCGGATCCCGGGAAATGGGAACATCGAGGAGAAGGTGCTCCAACTCAATTCTGCCAAGGTCTGTCTCCAACATCACACTGGAGAAATTATTTGTACTGTAGATTTTTTTTTTTGGAAAAAGTGTACTGTAGAGTAATTTTTTTATGCACAAGAGTACTGTAGAGTTAGTACTTAGTACTACGTACTAATATAGTTCCTATATTGGATTTCTTCCAGATGACTAGCTTGCTTGGGAGAGCACTGCTGACGAAGCAGCCTTTAACCGGGTTGTACTTCGATGTTGCGATTGCGCAGAATGGTACTCCCTCCGTCTAGGTGAATTAGACATCTTAGAAGGTGCACTGCAACCTAGGCGCAAAGAGATTGGGCAAGGAAAAAAATTGAATCACGGATGAAGCCAATCACATCATTTCTTTCTCAATTAAAAGCGTGCTATTAATTAGAAGACCTCTTCAAATCCCAATAGCGTGCCACAGAAATTGCATGCATTGGTCCTCCAATTAATAGATGGGGTCTAATTAATATGCATGCAACTAGTACTATTCTTTCGCGCCTTAGTGTTTTGGGATTATTTCATTTTCATAAGGTGACTTACACACCTAGACGGAGGGAGTACATATCTTGGTAAGCTTCCTGAGAATCAGTTGGCAGAAGAAGTAGCTGAGGCTGACCCCAACTTCAAAGCCATCAAGGTGAAGCTTGTTCAGACCAAGGATGACTCAGTAGTGCTGTATGCTTACTTGCTTAGGTTGGGCAAGACTTCGTTGATCTCGCCTTTGGCCTCCTTTGTATTCCACTTGGAAGTATCATGAAGGTTTTTAGTCACCTGCCCCCGAACGGATGCATTGGTAATCTTTACAAGAGTGCATCTGGAAGTGTGAAACAAGATTTTCACATGTATACTACAAGGTCCCCTCTCGTTAGGGTTTCCTCCTCTCGGCGCCCGCCGCCGTTGAGAAAAACTCCGCCGCGATCTTTCCCCGTCTAGGGTTTTCTTCCTCTCGGCACCAGCGGCCGTTGAGAACGACGGATACGTTTGTTGATCCGCCTCTCTCACCCCCGCCGCAGGGGGTTTGTTGGAGAGGCCAGGATAACTGCACCGCGCCGGCCCTGGATTGACCTAGGGCTAGGATGGCGGCTCCTTCGACGTCTAGATCTCAGGAGGACAAGGAGCTGGAGGAGATGATGGCAGATCTTGGGATAGTGGAGGACGAGTGTGATGATCTGATCTTTGAAGATGAGGTTACAGATGCTGATGCCATCCCCAGGTGGCTTGCGATCGGTAGGGTTCACACTTCCAAGGATTACGGTGATTTCTGGTTCTACAAGAACATGAGGAGCGCCTGGGATCTAGCAAAACCAGTAAAGTTCAGATCACTGGGGGACAACCTGTATACAATGCAATTTTCGTGCTTGGGAGACTGGATCAAGGTGATGGAGGGTGGACCTTGGGCGTTTAGAGGACAGCCTGTGGTCCTTGCAGTTTATGATGGATTTACAAAACCATCGTTGATCGATCTGAACAGTTTCAAAATATGGATCCAAATACATGATTTGCCTGATGGCTTCGGCCCGCTGGTAAAAGCCTTAGCTGCGAAAGTGGGAGCTGTGTGCGAGGA
>LR738716.1:64608786-64618983 GCA_902687465.1 Secale cereale
CCCCCCCCCCCCCGAGTTGCGAGTGGGAAAATACAAAAACTACCCCCGCTCCAGTTGCGAGTCATCGCTGGACTTGCAACTAGGGCAAATACAAAAACTACATCCCTCGAGTTGCAAGTCGGGGTGGAGATGCAACTAGGGTGAACAAAAAATCCTCACCTGTTGCGAGTCGACGGGTAGACTTGCAACTGGGGCGAATATAAAACTACAACCCTCGAGTTGCAAGTCGGGGGTGGAGTTGCAACTCGGGCGAGTACAAAAAAAACTACAACCCTTGAGTTGCGAGTCGGGGGTGCAATTGCAACTGTGGCATGAAAAACAAAAACAAAACACCCTGCTGCCTCGAGTAACGAGTCGTTGTTGGACTTGCAATTTGGTCGACGGATACCCCCCTAGTTGCGGGTGAAGGGTCTGATTGCAACTACCATTAAACAAAAAACCACCCAAGTTGTGAGTTGATGCCGGACTTGCAACTGGGCGAATACAAAAAACATTGAGTTGTGAGTCGATGGTGGACTTACAACTGGGGTGAATACAAAATCTTCTGAGTTGCGAGTCGGCGATGGAGTTGCAACTGGGGCGATTACAAAAAAAAGCTACAACCTCAAGTTGCGATTCAGGGGTGGAGTTGCAATTGTGGCATGAAAAACAAAAACAACCACTCTCCCCCCTGAGTTGCAACTTTAGGCTTGACTTGCAACTAGGGCAACTACAAAAACTACACCCGCTCGAGTTGCGACTCGGGGGTGGAGTTACAACTAGGGTGAATACAAAACCCTCTCTAGTTGCAAGTTAACGGCGGACTTGCAAAACTGGGGCGAGTACAAAACTACCCCCCACTCTAGTTGCGAGTCGACGGTGGACTTGCAACTGGGGCGAATACAAAACCTTCTAAGTTGCGAGTCGACGGTGGAGTTGCAACTAGGGCAAATACAAAAAAAACTACAACCCTCGAGTTGCGAGTCCGGGGTGGAGTTGCAACTGTGGCATGAAAAACAAAAACAAAAACACTCACGGCCTCGAGTTGTGACTCAATGTTGGACTTGCAACTAGGGCGACGGACACCGCCTTAGTTGAGGGTCAAGGGCTTGACTGTAACTACCATGAGACAAAAAAACACTCGAGTTGTGATTCAACGGGGGACTTGCAACTGGGTAAATACAAAAGCCTCGAGTTGCAAGTTGACAGTGGACTTGCAACTGGGATACAGAACCTTCTGAGTTGCGAGTCGGCGGTGGAGTTGCAACTGGGGCGAATACAAACAAAACTACAACCCTCGAGTTGCGATTCAGGGGTGGAGTTGCAAATGTGGCATGAAAAACAAAAACACCCATGGCCTCGAGTTGTGACTCGATGTTGGACTTGCAACTTGGGTGACGGATACCCCTCTAGCTGCGGGTGAAGAGCCTGATTGCAACTCCCATGAATCAAAAAACACTCGAGTTGCAAAGTCGAAGGTGGACTTGCAACTGGGCGAATACAAAAGCCTTGAGTTGCGAGTCGATGATGGACTTGCAACTGGGGTGAATACAAAACCTTTTTGAGTTGCAAGTCGGCGATGGAGTTGCAACTGGGGCAAATACAAAAAAAACTACAACCCTCAAGTTGCGAGTCAGGGGTGGAGTTGCAACTGAGGCACGAAAAACAAAAACAAAAACAACCACTCCCCCCGCCCCCGTTGAATTGCAACTTGAGGCTTGACTTGCAACTAGGGCAACTACAAAACTACACCCGCTCGAGTTGCAACTCGGGCATGGAGTTGCAACTAGGGTGAACACAAAACCCTCTCTAGTTGCGAGTCGATGATGGACTTGCAACTGGGGCAAATACAAAAACTACCCCCGCTCTAGTTGTGAGTCGACGGTGGACTTACAACTAGGGCGAATACAAAACTACACCCCTCGATTTGCAACTCAGGGGTGGAATTGCAACTATGGAATGAAAAAATAAAAACACACACCTACCCTCCGAGTTGTGAGTTAATGGTCAACTTGCAACTTGGGCGAATACAAAAAAACTACACCCCCTTGATTTGTGAGTCGGGGGTGGAGTTGCAACTGTGGCACCAAAACAAAAAAACAAAAACACTACCGGCTCAAGTTGCGACTCAGGGGTGGAGTTGCAACAAGAGTGAACACAAAACCACTCGAGTTGCAAGTCGACGGTGGACTTGCAACTAGGGCGATCACAAAAAACCTTGAGTTGCAAGTCGATGATGGACTTGCAATTGGGGTGAATCATAACCTCCTGAGTTGCAAGTCGCCAGTGGAGTTGCGGGTCGGGCTTGGAGTTGCGATTGTGGCACGAAAAAAACACCCCCCGTCCCCCGAGTTGCGAGTCGATGTTGGACTTGCAATTGGGGCGACGGATACTCCCCTAGTTGCGGGTCAAGGGTCCCCAGTTGCAAACAAAATGGAGCAAACATGAAAAACATGGCAAAACACACACACAAAAAGGGTTTGCAGAGCAACGGGCATTTTCTGTGAGATTGTGACAGACACAAACTCCAAATTCAGGAAATTTGGAGACATATTATAACAGGAATAAGAAACAGATTTGATCTTGCGCACATATCCATAATTTGGAGTACATTTCATTTCAGGTGAGAACAAATTTCATCTTGTGCCAAATTTTCTTTCTTTAATTTGTCAATCAATAATAAAATAAAAAACACAAGCTGGCACAGAGCATGATAAACATCAAAAGCGAAGTAAGCAAACTGAAGCAGCACAACCAGAAAAATATCACAGGGATATATCAACAGAGCAAAAAAGTAGTTTCATCTACAGGGATAAGCATCTTCAGGCAAGCAAGCAAACAGAAAACACTACTCCTACAGAGAGGAGTACTCCGAATATGTAACAGCAAGTTTCAGCTACAAGCATAAACATATTGTACCATATCTAGATTTAGAATCAGAATCAATGTAAAAATGTGGTACATGACGCATACACTTGGGCATCTCGGCAAATGAAAAAATGCAGAGATAAGACAACTTAAATCATAGGAATATAAATTCTGCTTCTTAGAAATGGAAACTGCAGACAACTTAAATCACAGGAATCCACACATGGCAATTGCAGAAATGTAAGGCTGAATGTTCTCTTTTTTTAGTTTTTCTTGGAATCTCTGAAGCAGATCACACAATGGGACAAACTAAACATCCTAATCTAATCATCTCCTAGGACCCCACTGATGAGACAAACATACTCCTAAACTAATCATTTCATAACTTAATCAAAAGATGAACTGAAGACAAGCAGAACATTCATAGATAGATTTAAAAAAATTGATGAACCATACACCACATTTCGGGAGATTGGAGAGGATGAAAGAACCATATATCTACGAACAAACAAACAAGAAACAAAACGAAAATGTACAGCTGCTAACGAACCCTATCCACAATTCGGGACATTGAGGAGCGAACCCCCAGATGTATGCTACTAATTAAAATCAATGAGCAAGGAACAAAAAACAACAAAGACACTCCTAAACTAATCATTTCATAACTTAATCAGAAGATGAACTGAAGACAAGCAGAGCATTCTTAGATAGATTCAAAAAAAATGACGAACCATACACCACATTTCAGGAGATTGGAGGGGATGAAAGAACCATAGATCTACGAACAAAGAAACAAGAAACAAAACGAAAATGTACAGGTACTGATGAACCCTACCCACAATTCGGGATACTGAGGAGCGAACCCCCAGATTTATGCTACTAAAATCAGTGAGCAAGGAACAAAAAACAACAAAGACACTACATAAAAGAGGAACAAGGAAGAAGAAATAGCAAACTACCTACGATGCGTCTCCCTCTCCTTTACCCTCTCTAGAAATCGCCTGCGCCTCGAGCACCAGCTGCCAGGGAGAAAAATGGGGAACGGCAATGAGGAATGGGAAACGGCCAAAGTCAATGCTTCGGCACAGAGAAGTATATATTTTGAGACAAGGCACAGAGAAGTATATAACGTGGGGGAAAACAGAACGCCGCTCCCTTGTCTTCGTTTCACGAAAACAGCCCACCAGCCCAACAAACAAGCAACGCGGCCCGCGAAAAACAAACAAAACCAACACAACACGCTCGAGTTGGGCCGCGCGCACAGACGAACGACGAGGACGCGAGCGAAAACGCACGACAACGACAGAAAAACATCTAGCGCGAATCTTGAAGATAGGACGAGATCTAATGGCTATAAACTTAGATGTGAGATAGCTATTTCACATCTAGATGTGAAATAGCAAACCTGTAGCTGCATTAGTACCTTATAAGTTTGAATTTATTTTTAACTCTACTGCTATACCTCATTCTTCTCCTCCCACATCATTCAAATACTCATCGACCTGAGATGGTTTTTTTGTTTTTTTACAAAAATCTTCCAATCTATGCATCAAGACTCAAGAGTCAAGATAGTAATAAGAACACCGAAAGTAAAAATTGCATACGGGTCCATAGACTACCTATCGATGGCTAAAAAAACGCAAGTGAGCCAAAGGTGCGTCGTTTTCATCGCTCCTCTCTCATCGTAGTCGGGCAAATATTATTGTATTAGACAGTTAGAAAGTCATCGTGCTAAGACCCCATATAATCAACGCATCAAAACAACAATCGTTGTCGATGAAAAGAAACGTAAAACAAAATAATCCAACCTATCGATCTGCCCCGTCCGTCTCCGCACATGTCCAATGCCGAAGCGATATGATTTGATGGGATGGGGCGGCTATGTATGACATTCATACCGGCTACCCCGTCCGCCTACCGGCATTAAAGAGGTTGGCGGCAAAGAAACCAAATCCGGCTCCCGCTCATTGATATAGGCCGCCGCGTGACATGGTCGGCGACCACTATTTATAAGTGGACACACCTGGCTCGATCCGCACTCGCCATGACCGCGAGTTTTAGAGAAATGTGGGAGAGGCTCTTGACGGAGCAGAAGCACGAGTTGGCCGCCGTTACGGTCGGCTGACGGGGCTGTCGTGCCCGACATATAGAGCTCGGCTTGCCGGCGAGCTTGTCGGTGGGGAACGACAACGACTCGACGATGGAGGAGTCTTCCGACGACATGCATGTGCCCCCTCCCGTGCCTGTCCATGCTGGTTTCACAATGGAGCAGGCACATGCACACTTCAATACCGCCCTGGCAGACGAGCAGCTGGCGCCACAGCCACTGTCAGCGTTCTGGTAGGAGCATGAGGAGCAGTTGTACAACCTTTGCCCTACTCGCGCATCATCGGCTGGCGGAGGGCCAAATCTACGCGAGGAGGTTGTGGCGATCATGGC
This sequence comes from Secale cereale, assembly GCA_902687465.1. Classification (NCBI taxonomy): domain Eukaryota; kingdom Viridiplantae; phylum Streptophyta; class Magnoliopsida; order Poales; family Poaceae; genus Secale; species Secale cereale. Next base: position 64,614,073 of record LR738716.1, read on the forward strand.
CATGAAGAACCCAAATTTCATAGTCAAGTAGCGGCAGCTTGTCAGGAGAACGAATGAAATCACATGTGTTTCTTAAATAAAAAAACATCATCAAGCGGCAGCTTGTCACGCTCTAAGTTTCGGACGCGAACAAGCGCTAAATATTTTTTCGGTATACCTTTTTTTCTCCATTTTGCAATGCATGAATAACAAGCTTTACATACAAGATCGGTTTGTTAGGACTCAGTGGCGGCTACAGGAAATGAAGGCTGGGTATTCATTAAATTTTTTTTTTTGCTCTAAATGTAGTATATGAACCAAACAACACAACAGTAGCAATATATGAACAAAACAACACTAGCATAACGGCAATATCGATATTTCAATGTATTAGACCATAACAACATGAATACATAAGTACCTTTTGATTGATAAAGTGACGATATCCTTCTTACAATATAACTCTGCGGTCGCCTTTTTGGAACAGATTGATGACATCTCCATCCTTCACTTGATTGAAAAATTCTCTCTCAACGAATGTAACCAAAGAATTTCATCATCTTCATCAACCACTTCATCGTCTTCTACAATTGGGGACGGGGAGCCTCTCCCCCTCTCCGGTTGCGGAGCTTCGTCATGTGTATGCACTAGTGCTAGCTGTAGGTTGCTCTCAACCTCAACGGAAAGAACAGTTGGTGTGGATGTAGAACTTATTTTCCTTGCCTTTGAAGATTTGTCCCCAATTCAAACAAGCTAACATCCTTCTTCTTCATCTAAATCACAATTCACAATCACTACATAAACAAAGTAGAAATCAGTGACAGTGGCATTGTGGCATCAAATCCATCACATAAACATCCTTCTTCTTCAAACTTCAATGTCCATTTAGTTCAATTTCAGTTTACAAGCAAATCTTCAGATTTCTTACAAAAAACACAGGGCAAAAAGTCAAAATATACCTTGAAGGTTGGAGCTGGAGGAGACAGTCAGCAGGGGGCACTGGAGGCCGGAGGCCGGATCTCGGAGGCGGACTGACGCCTTGCGGAGGAGACGGCCGGACGGCGGACACGAGACCGGGACGCCCTGACCGGCTGACTGGAGGCGGAGGCGCGGAGCAAATGCAGTTCGCGGAGGGGAGGGGCGGAGCCGGAGGCCGAGGTCCGAGGGGAGGGAAGGAGAGGGCAGTCCGGCTGGACCTGGAACCGCCGCCGCCCGCGCGCCGCTAGGTTTGGGGATCGAGATCGAGGGAGCCGGGGAGGGAGACTGGGAAGTGCGTACTGGTGGGAGACGGAGAGGACGAGAAGTGCGTACCAGACACCGCTCGCTCGTTTGTCTCGTTCGCTGCGTGGCTCACTTTACCCTCTGTTTTGGACTAGGCCAATATAACATGTATATTAAATTTTTTTGGGACATAAATCTTGGGTATTCCTGGGAATACCAGGAAGACCCCAGCGCCGCCGCTGTTAGGACTGACCCGATGAACGCAAAAGACAAAAAAAGACGTATCCCTATCTCCACGCTTTTTTCTCATCAAATCTAGGGATCCTAGTTGCAAAACGCCTTCTGGCTTGGAGGAAAGCTGCAAAACAGAGCATCTCTGTAAACCTGAGAGGGAGGATAAATCGGCCAGTCAGTGCTCCACGTTACCGATTAGGCTCATAGTTGGTGGTTTTTTGTGACATGGCTCAAATGTGGTATCGACCTGTTACCCTAGCCCGAAGTTTGGTTGTTTTGGGTAAATAACTCACAGAATTACATAATACAAATCGGTCATAGGAAAAGAGAACGGAAGATGGCGTTGCACCGACCTTTTGGCGGAAGTTGATGGCGCGGGCGACGGCAGTGAACGACTCGGCGGCGTCGCGGTAGGCGGGGCGGATGGGCATGGTCCGGTCATGCCACACGCCGGTCGCGAAGCTGACGCGCGGGCCACCTGTCTGGGACCGGTCGGCGAGGACCTGCTTGGCGAGCGTGCGGACGTGGCCGGCGATGTTGTGGCTGCCGAGACCGCGCATGAAGGGGGCATCGACGGCGGTGCCGTCGAGGCGGTGGAACTTGTCGTGCTGGGTGAGATAGTCGGCGAATGGCTTGGCCCACTTGCCCTTGAAGTAGATGGCGTTGGCGAGCACCAAGTCGGTGAGGTCTGACAGCGCGCCCCGGCTAAGTATGGAGGGGATGAGGCCGTCCGTCGACGCCGACACCCATGCGTTGATCTCCTCCCTAGCCTCCTCCGGCTGGCGGCTGCACAAAATTAATTGATCGATCATGGGAGAAGAGAAGGGAAGATGTTGCTGCACTGACCTTTTGGCGGAAGTTGACGGCCTTGAAGGATTCGGCGGCATCGCGGTGGTAGGCGGGGCGGATGGGCATGGTGCGGTCATGCCACACGCCGCACGCGAAGCTAGCTGACGCGCGTACCAAAAACCAAATCAAAGAAAGAAATACTACCGCGCGTGCGTACGGTACGGTACGTGAGCAAGGGAACGTCCCGCGCGTGCGTCGTCGTTTGCTTTTCCGCGTCGGTCGAGTCGACGCGTCCGTGCAATCAGCTCGTTAGCTAGCTGCTCCTTGCTAACAATTTTATTTTAATAAAATCACCTTCAATATTCTGCCCGCTCCGGATCATCCGGAGGAGCAGACCCTGATAGCCCGTGCGCGCCGGATCCGGATCCGGCCCACCTCGCAACGCCGGACAATGCCCACCACAACAACAACGGTCCTCGTCTACCACGCCCGCTCGCGCGTTGTGCGGCTACTCTGTGATGCTCGCTCTTGCTACTCCCTCCGTCCGGGTTTATTAGGCCTAAAAGCACCACGAGCATGTCCCTTTTTATAAGGCCTTACTTTGGAAACATACATGCATGCATCTGTTTCATTGGCCATAGAAAGAGTTATTGTTGCTAGTCCCATGACTGAATAATAAATATGCTGCATGCATGCTTTTCTATTGGCTGCATGTGAGAGTTGACATGTGAGAGAGTGCTTTGGGAATAGGATGAAAGGATTAATGTGACCAAGTTACTATGTGCCTTGGTCCAAGAGAAGTTGTCTTAGGGCCCAATAAACCCGGACGGAGGGAGTACTTCGCATCGTGCCAGGGCCGCTCACCTCTTGAATCAATACTTTAATTAATGATTTAGATCAATACTTTATAATAATGATCTAAAACACATTGTAGTACCTCTTTTCCAATTTATAAGGTTTATCTCAAAACTTTGTTTTTTTTTTCATTTTATAAGTCTCATTTCTATTGCTTCACATAGCACGCTCAGATATCGAGGTCCATTAAATCACTACATGCAAGTGTTAAAAGAAAACTCATCAATGCATGTAGAAGTTCTTAGTTAGTAAACACACACACTACTAGAAAAATGCTTAGAGCATGGTTAATAATACAGTCAATAAAATGTTATAAGGAATTGCCATGTCATCTATAGCTAACCTTGTAGCCGGCATGTACAATAGTAAGTTTTATATGTACTACTACATTAGTAGTTGGCCCACCTTACAACCTCACAAAGGATCTTGGGTCTCGTGCTAGAGCCGGCTACTAAGATGAGTGTGGTGACCTCAGGAAGGAACAATGCTAAGCGCGTGAACCTAGGCAAACCATTTAAAGAAAGGAAGCCCACCAATACATGAAGAGCTTTAGTTGCTAAATCATTAAATGAAGCAAGCTTAGCAACCATAAGCTAAGCACCTATGCATTGGGGAATATAGTTGCTAAGCTATTTAATATGCTTAGCACCTCATCTAAGCACCCATGCATTGGCATCAGCCTAATGAAGAGCCCGCTTCTCTTCTCTCTCATTCTCTCTCTCCTCCAACTCATCCAAACTATAATATTTAAAGGCTTATAGCTCGCCCACGTCGTCCTATTGTACTTGCTCTTATAGACAGTAGCTATATTAGTAGCGCTTTTATAATAAAACGCTACTACTACTTATCAATAGCGCTTTTTATAAAAAGCGCTACTACTATGCACTTACTAGTAGTGCTGTTTTTATTAAAAAAACGCTACTACTACAATTGCCAGGCCGTTGTCGGCAGACCAGGCATAGTAATAGCGCTTTTATGAAGGAAGCGCTACTGCTATTGTACGTAGCAGTAGCGCTTTCTACATATAAGCGCTACTACTACAGGCACCTTATCCACGCTCCGGCCCACGCTCGACCTCACTCTCCCCCTCACACACACTCTCACTCGCGCGCCTCCGCCGCGCGCCGTCGCAGCCGTCGTCCCCCACGCCAGTCTTCTCCCGCCGGCTGCCCTCGCCCGCCGGCCACCCTTCCCCGCGCCGGCCCTCCTCCCCCGCCGGTCGCCCCGCCTGCGCCGGCCGTCCTCCACCGAGAGGTACTCCCCCTCCCTCCTCCCTCCTCATCCCTCTAAGTTAATTAACTTAGGTGAATTTAGTTCATTAGGTTAACTAAGTTGAACTAAGTGAACTAGCTAGGTTAATTTGGTTCACTAACTAGGTTAAATAGATGTTTTTAGATGTTTGGTTAACTAATTTGGTTAGTAAGTAGATGTTAATCATGTTAGGGCAGTAGTGGTACTGTTAATCGGGTTAGAGCAAGCAACGTCGGTCGATCAGGGCTGCTGCAATATGACGATGGCTTGGGCGGCAGCGGCGACGTGGGTGACAACATAGGTGCTGGCTGCCTTGGAAGCCATGCCTACAAGGTAACTAATTGGTACCTTGCGTAGCTATGGTTATTATTAGAAAACCGTTCGGTTCAGTTAAAAAATTGTTAAAATTCGTGATTTTTGGTTGTAATATGTTGAAATATAGTAACAAATTCTGTCATTTGGTCGGACATTTGATTACTCTGGTTGGATGGCGTCCGCCTCTCCGACTATCCCAAGTGTGCGCAAACATTGATGTGTATGTTTTGATGATCTGCCATGGAGTTGCACGAAGACCATCTCACT
>LR738716.1:64636630-64668556 GCA_902687465.1 Secale cereale
ACAACTTTGGAGAGCTTCGTACCATCATGCTACTGTTACTTTCGCCTAATGATGAAGTATTGGTTTTGTTGAATCCTTTGACACTAGACAAAATGTGACATGAGGGGGTCTAGGGTTTGTGGATCGCCGAGCAGTCGAGGGTTGAAGCTAGTTCTACGTTTGCCATTAATATATCCATCTGTCATGTTTGAATAATAATTGGCATGTTGTAAATATTTGTAGAAACAATGGACGACAACACCCGAGACCTAGCACAAGAAGCGATGTTGATGGACATAATCGCACACGGACAAAATGCCGTCTTGTCGTTTCTCAACGACACCGATGAGCAGGTCGAACAAGAGCTGCAGCTGGAAGATCTAGGCTATGATATTGATGAATCTGGTGACCCAATGCACATGGAAGAAGTAGACCGTGAGGACGGCTCCGGTGACCCAATGCCAGTGCAAGAAGGAGACCGTGATGCTGGCTCCGATGACCGAACCGAGTCCGGCCAGGAGGTATATATTTTAGTTAAGCATGTGCTGACTAGTTAATTGTTTCATTCATTAACTCTCGTCTTTGTTCCTTTTTCTAGCCCTCCGGATCGAGCAAATCTTCGGTAAAGAGACGAGGAGCGAAGAAAAAGTTGAGGCCGGATGAAAAGTTTGAGATCTCAGAAATCTCGCGCTCCGGCGAGCCGATTGCACCCATCCGGACAAAGAACGCATTTGTTAATCAGTGCGGGGTTCTGGTTAGGGACAAGATCCCGATCAGCATCCATCAATGGTTAAAGCCGGCTGCAAACGACGCTCAGGTGACTTATGTCACTGATATGCAGAAAGAAGATCTTTGGACTGAGCTGAAGTCAAATTTCGTCCTACCGCGAGAGGTTGATCCGGCGAAACCAGTTAAAGAGGAGTTAATCAAGTCTGCTGCACTTTCGAAGATGGCAGACCAATTCAGGGCATGGAAGAAAAAACTGAATAAGTTTGTCAAAGATAAAAAGACTCCAGAATTCGTGGGCATATATGAGAAGATCAAAGATGACTGGCCCGCATTTGTGGCCCATAAGAAGTCGGAAAAGAGTCAGAAGATGTTGGAGACAAACCGGATAAATGCTGCGAAGAAGATGCATCACCATCGCACGGGGTCGGGCGGCTACCTCGTAGCCCGGCCTAAGTGGGCCAAGGTTGAGAATGATCTGCTTCAGAAAGGGATCGAACCAGAGACAATGCACTGGCCAGAACGTTGCCGGACTTGGTTCTTCGGGGCTGGCGGAACCTTGGACCCTGTAACAGGGTGGTGCATTTGGACGGACAAGCAATTGGAAACACCACTCAGGAAGATGCGACAGTATATCAAAGCAGCGCATGAAGGGACGTTCATCCCCGACAGAGAGAACGACGAGCTGACAATGGCCCTCGGGAATCCTGAGGACCCTGGACGGACACGAGGCACGCCAGGCTCCCTTCAGTGGCGTGCTGGGTTTCCGGACGCAGGAGGCTACAAATGCCATGACAGGAGGAAGAAAATGGAACAGACCGAAATCTAGGCGCTGCGGGCCAGAATACAAGCGATAGAGGAACGGGAAGCTAATCGGGAGAAAAGAATTGCCGAAGCTTCCCCCGAAGCTACCCCGCCATCTCAGCGGAGAAGCAGCGTGGCTTCCACCGAGCTGCTTCAGCCAGAGCCTGCCTTGACAGCTACTGCCAGGAATCCTGTGGATGCTATCACGCAGGCACAAAATTGCCACCTTATGGCACAGTGGATGAATCTGAAGGTCAAGGCGGCTGCTGGCTCTGTTTATCCTTCTGGACCCGACGACACTTTTCACTGCCGGCCGATTCCAGAAGGATATGCTAGGGTGATGGTCGACGAAATAACGGAGGGATTTGAGGAGCTCCAGCTTGACCACCCTACCGGTGAAGGGGAGACTCGGCTGGGTTCTTCACTGAAGACTCCATGCCTATGGCGGAAGGACCTAATCAACATTCTCAACTGGACGCCTCCGCCTCCTCCTCCTCCTCCGGCGAGTCAGGGCACTCTGCCTCCTCCACCGCCTCCTCCTCCGGCGAGTGACCATCAGGGCACTCCGGCTCCTTCTCCGGCGCGTGGCGGCACTCCGCCTCCTTCGCCGCCGGCGCGTGGCGGCACTCCGCCTCCTTCGCCGCCGGCGCGCCCGAGCAGCCAGCCTGCTCCTCCTTCTCCGCCTAATCAGCAAGGGCGGAAGAGACCTGCCGCCGCTCCGGCTGCTCCTGCTCCGGCGTGTAAGCAAGTAAAAAAGACAGCCGCTTCGTCTGGTCCGGCGACGTCTACCAGTGCCAGAGGCGGGAGGCGATGCAGATTCGGTCCTTCTCTCACGCCTCTAGAGAAGTTACCGTACGAGAGGTCCGACGAGGAAAACACGAAGATCGCTGAAGGCGAAGTGAAGGACTTTTTTGAAGGGTTGAAAGCACAGAGACATCCACCTCCGGAGGAGAAGATAGATGCGGTGAAAGCAAAGCGCACTCTTGCTACCCTGAAGCAACCAGCGAAAAGTAAGCCGAAGGGCAACTATGACCGCATTATTCAAAAGACATTTCAAGATGCCAAGCGGTCCGGAAGTACAAAAAGTGATCAGAGGTTAGCAGAAGGGCGAGCTGGGAAACAAATTGCCCAGCTCGGCGAACAAGCGAACCAATCGTGCCCCCCGCTCAAGGTGTCTAGCGACATGGTCACTAATGATCCGAGGATGGTGCCCGGTTATAACAATCTTGCAGATTACGCATCCGACGATGTACACTATGATTTCATGGACGTGCAGATAGAAAGATACGAGTACAAAAAGCCTCTCGTCAAAAATGAAAGATCTCTATCAACGAATATGCGAAGATTGCATGATTGGTACATGAAAATTTGCAGAGAGTCTGGGGGGAGGAATAACTTGTATTTGAGAGTTAAACCGGAGCATGACCTCGTTGGAATTGACCTGTTGCCTGTTCCATTTGAGGAGTTCTATCAATTTTTCAATCAATTGGCCCTCGATAAAGCAACGGTCACCTGCTACTGTCTGTAAGTAGTACTACTTCTGTCATTAAGTCTCTCTATATAGCTGATCTTCATTGCATGTATTTATAATTATCTTCACTATATTATGCAGATTGAAGATCGTCGAATTGAAGAAAAGACAAGTAGGTGATATTGGGTTTATTAACACATACCTCATAGATGCAACCGAGGTTAAATTGCGTCCCGACGATACCGAGACCAACTTGCTACGATCGTTGGTGGTAAATGAAAACAAAGATATAATACTCTTTCCTTACAACTTCAAGTGAGTGTTAATGTCTTGTGCATATTTGGTTTCCCTTATATATCAGTCAAGTTTATAGTGATGTAATTGATGATCTCATGCATTCGTGCGCAGCTTCCACTATATTCTCTTAGAGATTAAGCTTGAGAAGGGAGTAGTAACTGTCTTCGACTCTAAACGTAAAGATCCCGAGGATTATGCGGACATGACTCAAATGCTAGCCAGGTAAGTTAAATCGATCAATATTATCCACCATGCATATATATCAGCAACTTCATTTCTGATATCAACTAATAATTGTTTCCTTTGTCTGGCAGGGCTTGGAAAAAATTCACCAAAAAAGCTCCGGGACTGCCGAAGAAGCTACAATTTAGATACCCGAAAGTAAGTACTATATAGTAGCATGTTCCGCGCGCGCATCTCCTATATCTTGATTCAAGCGCTAGTTTCATCAATACCAATTTGGCATTCTTGCTTATCAGTTTGATTGACCTCTATTTCTTGTAAAGTGGTTGTGGCAGGAACCCGGGAATGATTATTGTGGATACTACATTTGTGAGTCCATCCGCCACACGACCTGTGAGCGGGGCTACACTGATGAACAATTTGAAGTGCGTAAGCAATCAATAATATTCACAAATTTATAGCATCATTTCATGTATTGACCCCCTACTTCAAATTAGATGTTTCGGATGCGGGATGAACTCCTAACACCAGATCGTCTGCGAGCAATTCAAGAGGAATTGGCGGCATTCTTCCTTGAACACGTGATCGCTGAAGACGGAGAATACTATGTGGACCATGCATCCATGTGTTAGGAGATTATTTTTGTAAGAGATAATTATTGTATATATGTGCCCGGTAGTGTCGGATAGATATACGAGAACTTGTTGTTCGACCAATCTCTCGGAGAAGGAGAGGTGGTCGATATTACTTCTCTCTGTATGCATATATATATATATATGTTGATTATACGAGATCTTCTGTTCCTTCGTTTGCTTAGTAGCTAGCTAGCAGCTAGCTAGCTAGCTAGCGTGACTCTAGTCCTCTCTATATACGTATGTGTAGTATGTAGCGTCGACCAAGCACGGACATAAGAGAGAACACTTCTCTCTATTAATTAGCTAGCTAACACAATATATGAAACACCTAAATTAACCCCCAAAACCTAAAACCCCCCTCCCCTTTCAAAAACAAAAAACAAAAACCACAGCCACAGAAATGCTGACGCGTGGATGCCTTTTGGTCCCGGTTGGTACCACCAACCGGGACTAAAGCCCCTCCTGCCTGGACTCGGTGCACAGGCCACGTGGACACCCTTTTGCCCCGGTTCTGGATTGAACCGGGACTAAAGGGTCAGAGCATTAGTACCGACCCTCTTGTCCCGGTTCCAGAACCGGGGCTAAAAGGCCCAAATGAACCGGGGCTAAAGACCCTTTATCTACTAGTGTAATGGGGAACGGTTCGCATGCTACTGTTCATGGTGTTGGCACGGTAGATCTGAAGTTTACTTCGGGAAAGATCGTGCAGCTGAGGAACGTGCAGCATGTCCCTACTATAAACAAGAATCTCGTTAGTGGCTCCCAACTCTGCAGAGATGGGTTTAAAGTAGTATTTGAGTCCAATAAAGTAGTTGTGTCGAGGTTTGGACAATTTATTGGTAAAGTCTATGACAATTTATTGTAGGTACGAGTCGGGCTGGAGCATGACAATGCGCAAGTTCATAAGCTTCCCCAGGATGTCCATGTCAGTAGCCTTCAAGGAGGTATGGCTTAGAGTTATCCTGGAGAGTCGATGGAGCTTTTTGATCCAGTCAGGAAGCTTTGATATCTTGCCATTGATTTTAAGGCTTTGTAGAGACCTGGGATGTGAGATTTGATCATCTGTGTACATGTTAACTTCCTCTGCATCCTTTGCGAGTATAATATGGACTGACAGAGAGGTTAGACATTCATCTAGCTTCCCGATTTCTGTAAGCAAACTAGGGAGTGCGTCAGATTTGTTGCAATGGATAACAACTCCCAATTTCCTCAATTGTTGCAGTTGGCCAAGATATTTCAATTCCTTCACATCAGCATCATGAGAAACTTCAACATGGGATAGTACTTGTATGTTTGTCCTGCTCGCAATTCCACGAGGCATATGAACAACGCAAACTGGTTCACTGGATCTAGTGTCATCGTGGTTTACACTACCGGCAAGCAAATGAATTATCTTCTGGAGCTCGTTGGCTTCCATAGGAAATGATTTTATCTTGGTTTCCCTGATGTCAAATGTTTCCAAGTCCTGGAGCTTGCTGATCTCCTTGGGAAGCTCCTCAACTTCTGTCTTCCTTAGACTCAGATACTTGAGCAGAAACTTCTTATTGCAGATGTTCCTGAGGTTTTGCTTGTTCAAGCCAGGACAACCTTCCAGGTCTAGGACCTTGATCAATCCCAGATGAGAAGATGCAGGCAGCGAGTTCAGAAAAGATATTACCACGTCAACCGATGAGTGGTCTTCAGAATCTTTTGCATCCATTGGAGTGGTACACTTGAGAAATCTTTGACACAAGCTGAAATGTGTGGCATGTTGCCTATCGGAGAGTTGTTGTAGTTGCATTTTGTTGCGAATGGAAAGGTGGGGGACCAACTTTGGTGGAAGATTTGTGCTCTCAATAGTATCCTGACGGGCGATCTTGGTAATGATGAAGGAGTAGACTTGATTAGGTAAATTGCATGTCTTGGCTTTGCCAAAAGGGCTAACGTCACTGAGAAGAATAAGGCCTCGATCAACCAGCGCATTGAAACAACGCTCTGCTTCATCCAATGCATGTCTTGTGGTTGTGGTTACGAGGTTTTCAGCAGCCCACCGCCTCAGTAAGCTTCCCTTCTTAATTGGAACGCTTCCCTTCTTCAAAGGCTCGCTTCGGGGGAACATGGACATGTAATGCAAGCAGCTCTGGTACTGACTGGGCAGGTCGTTGTAGCAGAAACTTATGATTTCCCTTGCAATGCTCACCATGCCGAAATCTTGCAGTTGATGCAGTAATGCCACCAGTTCATTCTCGCTTCTGCGAGGATTAGCATAAAGAGCACGGAGAAACAACCTGGTGGAGAAGGGATCCCAACGACACTTTTGCAATATCTTCTTGACAATGCTCTGCAACTCTTGACTGTTGTGGCCACCTACCAGCAATTCATTGGCTTTCTTGCTCAGAGCTTCAATATGGGAGTAGAAGTGCACTCTGTAGCGGGAGGGTCTGCGCAAGAACAGCCAACTGGCTAGATACCACCCATGGAATTGAACTGGATGTTGTATCACTGGAGTAGCTATGATTGTGCTGTTATGATCACTTTTTTCACCACGTGGCAGAGCAGATGCTATGTGTTCCCATGGTGCCTCATCCTCATGATCTGCTAGGACAATCAAGAATTTTTTACCTTGAAGCTTCTCTTGGATCTCTTGCGCCAATAGATCATCACACCTTGTGTTCCTCGGCGCCTCGACAGGTGGGGGGACTGCTCTGGTCTCTTGATTATCACCAGATGAAGGGTACAAGACCTGTTGCAGTAAGCACTGGAGCCTCTCCGTGCGCTTTGAATAACGCCCGGCGTCGATCCAAGCCACAAAGTCGTAATCCTGGGCTTTGCGTGAAATGTCGTAGACCCTCCTCGCCAGCTCAGTCGCGGGGCCGTATGCACGCGGCTCGTCGTCTTCTGGGTAGGGGGCATCAACCGCTGGTGTTACAATGGCGAGGAGCCTGGTAGGTGGATGTCGTGCATCATCTTGGGACAAGCTAACACGGGAAATTACATCTTGCAACCAGGCAACCTCTTCACTGGCGGGTTTAATCCAGGACTCGACGACAGGTGCGACATTATGGGTAAGAAATTCCACTGTAGACTCAAGGAAGCCGCCGGATTGTTTCTCCTCTTGTCCTGAGGCATTGCCTTCCGTTATGTGAAATGCCTCTAGGGCCTTTTGTACATATTCATTGCTCGCTACATTCCTTACGGCAGCTTGCAACCATCCATTGCCCAGCACTAGTTCTTCAATAATGTCATTGTTGAATACTCGTGACAGCCACTCGCTCAGCCGATCTGAGTAATGCATCTCCGCCATGATCACCTCCCTTGGAGTAACTGCCGCCTTGATACGGTCTACCGGGTCAACAGTTGCTTCTGGTGCCGTCTGTATTTCTTTCTCTTTGCCTTTTTTATCAAGGGAACCACCACTTTCCTGTTTGTTTTTGTCAAGAGAATCGCCACTTTTGAACTTTGGTTGTCTGCGAAATCCCAGTAGCTGCTTGATCGCGGCGATGAATGCACTCATCTCCTTGTCCGAGATCTCAGTCTCTTGTTTGCTCATGATGGCGGCAGCGTCAGCTATGTTCTCCGGGTCTCTATCGCCTAGCAACCCCCTTGCTGCCGTGGCCAGCTCCAACTCCAGGTCCACTGTCTTGCCCAATATAGAGGCTAGCGGATCTTGAGAGCGGTGAAGCACGATGGTCGTCATCGTGCTTCCCGCCTCTGGTCACCCAAGCCGCCATTTCCCGCGCGTCGGCGCCGAGCAAGTTCTCGGCATCGGCGAGGGCACGGCGGCGTCGCCCTGCCACCGCCGCGTCCTCCTCCGCCTCCTTGGCGCCACCTCTGTGGCCACGCGCCGTCGTCGCCAGCGCCTGGACGCCGTACCGCTGCCGTCGCTCCCCGACCTCCTGCGCCGTGGACTTTATCTCCTTGATCTGCATGGCGATGCGGTAGCGGTCTGGCAGGGTGCGCACCACATGCGCCGTCCGGTAGACGGAGCTCAGGAGGCCAGTGGAGGAGCGGCCGGCGCCGACGGTCTGCACGTAGTGGTCGATGCAGCTCTGGGAGTCGTAGGCCACGTCCCGGACCTGCCTCATCCACGCCTGCACCTGGTTGCTCTGCTCGGCGGGGTCGTCCACGTCCAACAGGAAGCCGTTCATGCTCTCCATCTCGCCCTTGATGAACCGCATGTCGCGCCGGACGCTCCTCATCAGCACCACCCTCTCGGCGATGGCCGCGCCGATGGTGCCCAGCACCGAGTCCACCGCGCCCTTGGCCATCTCGGCCATCTCGAGCACTCTCTCTTGGATTGCAACTTACGCACGTACTGTAGTTGGAAAGCTGGATCAGCTCTAGATCGAGTGCATGGACAAGGTGGAAGCTCGTAGGGGTGTTGTCGTGTTGGTGGGCACGGGATAAACTAGGAGTAGTACTAAGGGAGATTACACTCTGGCACTATTGTCACACAAGTGTCCTAAGCGTAGCAAGGCAGGCAAGTATTGGATAAAGTTAAGCAAAGTAGCCGATGCATGCATGCATGCGGGCATTCATGAGCTGGCTAAAATTCCTTGTGTTTGAAAGATTTGATACAGTTAAGACGTCCATTTTTCTGACTGTCGACATAAATAATTTTCTTTTCCTTGTGTTTTTTCATGGCTTCTTAGGCTGATTTTTTGACCTGTCCCTATTAGGGGTAAATCATGTTTTTTCTTAGGCTAAATTTCGATTTGCCACTATTTGAGGTAAGTCGACTTTTCTATTTGGCTTGAAGCATACACGTTGCTTTTTTTTTTGTTATATGTGCTTTTAGTTTTACTTTACTTTTATTTTCAGTCAGTTTTTCTTTTTTCTACATGGATATTTTTGACATGTTGGATGAGTGGAAACATATACACGCAAGTACTATACATATGTGTGTAAATTACACTAGACTTTGAATATTGCCCAATTATATGTTTACTAGCTAATTGTCCATGCAATGCAATGGGGCATAATTCAACACCAATAGTGTCCAACATAGACCTCCTATTTTTTATTTTTGGTAAGGTTTAGTTTGATTTATGTATGGGTAAGGGAAGACAAAGAAAATTTTGATTTAGTTCATGTTTTGGTAAGATTTGATTTGATTTGGATATGGATAGTGGAAGACAAGGGCAATTTGAATTTATTTGAGATTTTGCTAAGATTAAATTTGATTTGATTGAGTTAAGTAGGATGTGATTTCGGGTGTTGAGGCTTCACCGACGAATGTATGATCGCCAACTCCCCTCTAATAGTAGAGATTCTTTGCATATTAAAAAGTCTCATTTCAGTGCAAACTTGCGTGAAAGTTTTTTAAAATTGTTTCCATTTTATTTCTTCTAAAATGGAAATACCAATGCAAGCAATTCATTACTTGTTAGTAAACTTCATTATTTTGATTTTGTTTGATTTCTTCATTTTGTTTCATCTTTAAGTCTAATACCAATGCCACTAATTCATTGCGTCTTATGAAACTTCTATGTGCAAAATTCCACTATTATATGCTTATTCTTGCATATTATAGAAAAGTCATAATTTCTATGTAAATTCTATCATTATTTATTTTTAATTTTTCATTTACTTTCTTCCTAAAGGGTAATATTAATGCCACTAATTCTTTCTTTATTATAAAAAATCATTATACCTATTTTTTTTTAGTATTTATTTCCTTTTCTTTGTTTGTTAAGGGTCGTATCCATGCAACTAATTCATTCCTTTTTGTGCAAATTCCACTATTATATGCTTGTTGTTGCATATGATGAAAAACACATTTTTTGCGTAAATTTGGTGCAAATTTTGTCATTTTATTTATTTATTTTTCCACAAATAAGCGTAATACCAGTGCCCCAAATTCATTCTCTCTTACAAAAGTTCGTTATTTTGATTTTGTTTGAGTTTTTATTTCATTTTATTTGTTTAGATAACTACACATATTGTAGGCCTGCTAATGCCTTTGATCATCATCCTCATATGAAGATTAATTAATTGAACTCTAACTTCCTACATATCACATACCTCGTATCATAATTAAGTTTCAATTGTTCAATTGGTATATCTATGAACTCTAACAGTTGCATGCTCTTGAGATCTGCTTAACAAAATATAATACTATAGCTAGCTAGCTTGTGTTGTGAGGCAAGGAAGACGGACGTCCGAAGCATGCACCACTTAGCAAGACACACAATTATCTAACAAAGTTTAGCAAAGAAGCACATACGATACATGCATGCGAACTGGCTAAAATCCTATCTCAAACATGTCGGGATCAGCTAGCTTTACAAAGTTTCGTAAAAGTATCTCTAAGACCATCTCGAATAGTTGTCCTATAATAGGGTATAATTGTTCTTAAGGAACATTAGGGGTAAAAATGTGGCTCCAACAACTGCCCTTGTTGTATATTTTAGTTCAAAAAGTTTAGGGCGGCTGTAGAAACCGCACCGAGTGCTACAAATATACAATACTTGGCTGCTACCTCAAAACAAATTGTGTCGCCTGCGTAGCCTCAACCACCACATAGAAGGCAACCACCGCATAGAATGTTCTCAAATAGTTATCATCCCAACCAAGAGCAGAGGTAATTATTTATAAATAATGTTTCTGCTACACACAAATAATGCATGAAACCTACTACACGGTAATGCGCGCGTAGGGAGTTGGTGATGGGTAACCAGGAATAAACAAGGACTAGTAGCAGGGGAAATTCAACTCTCGCACTACTGTTGCACAACGGTAATTTTAGCGTAGCAAGGCACGCAAGTATCGAGCAAAGTTTAGCAGAGCAAAACAAGTAACGCTAATATTCTATCCCAAACTTGCTGCGGGGATCCGCTAGCTTTACAAACTTTAGTAAAAGTATCCCCAAAGCACCTGACCTTGATCATGAGCTAGCTAGGTCCGCCATTTTTCCCTGTTTGGAAAGATGTGACAACTAATCGCAAGGCCCGCTTTATAAAGATGAAAGTTGACATGGAGCCTGCGGGTAGGCTTTGCTGATGTTCTTTTCTATCTTCTGACAACATGTACGTCATGTGGACGTGTCTTCTCTTTTAGTAGTACTTATTTTGTTGTTATTGAGAAACACTCTTTTACTTATTTTTTTGGTCTATTGGCAGCCTAGCTATGCCCTCTTGGAGGGGTGCACGCTTAAGAACAGGTACTTGCATCCATTTCATCTTGTGTACAAGTATTCATAGGAGGAAACTTATCTGGTTTGGAGACATGGAGGACCAAACACTACAAGACTTGACACGTACGCCGAGCGCGAGGAACACTCGACAAAGGGCCAAAACCCCTCGGCAGAGACTTTGCCGAGAGTTGCGCTCAGCAAAGGCCACCCGGTGTACACCCCTCTGGCAAACAGGAATTTACAGAGAGCCACCTATCGGACACTCGGCAAAGATTTTGCCGAGAGCCAAACAGTTGCTCTCGACAAAATAAAGCGACTTCACATCCGTTGATTCCATCAGCTCTTTGCCGAGAGCCACTCTTGGCATAACTGCCACAACCAAGTCCCTGATGCTCCTAGCACATGCCACTTTGCCGAGAGCTGCACTCGGTAAAGATTCATTCCCAGTTCTGCTTCTACCACTTTCCCCTCGGATCACCATAGAAAAACAGATATACAATACACAAACTTGCATTTGAAGTCTCAAAGTTTAACAAAGAAACTCACATAAGCATTATATAAACTAGTCGTCAAACCGTGCACCTGCACGGGCTAGCAATTTTAGTAATAGACATAACAAATTTTTGAGAAACTGGAAATGTGTAACAATAATTTCCATATGTTGATATAGGTTATTATTATCACATATGTACATATGGTCTAATGAAGTTACATTGCTTTGATTGTTTTGCGATTATATTGTTTCCATCGAATTGTGTCATAGCTATCCGGGCTTTGACACACCTACGTACATAATCCTACGTGATTTACGTAATGGCTAAGGGTGCAAGTTTTGATTGGATGAAATCAGCGGACGGGTCCCACCCAGCTGAAATCAGGGGGACAGAGAAATTATGAATGAAGGTTACCTAACAATTTTCGTAACACGTTCGTAGGTGTAGGATTATTGTAGCTATCCACGTAAGATTTATGGCCGATATTGAGAAATATGG
Source organism: Secale cereale (assembly GCA_902687465.1). NCBI lineage: Eukaryota > Viridiplantae > Streptophyta > Magnoliopsida > Poales > Poaceae > Secale > Secale cereale. The sequence goes on from LR738716.1 coordinate 64,648,832, forward strand.
ATGTCCTACTTGTCAAGGTTACATAAGGGTATATGTGTTATGTTGGGAGAAAACATAGTTCCAAACACACAAGTTGTTGCAGGTATCATGTACTTGTGATCTAAAAGTTTCTAGAAGGTATAAATATGAAGTGCCCTATTGTAGCATATATCATACTTTCTTAATGAACCTAAAAAAGACATACATCTTCCTTTTTTCCACAGAAGCATGGTAGAATTAGAAAATCTTTGTTTCCATATACAAAAATGGACACATACATGAACGACTTTCTATCAATATACGCCATATCGCAGTCGTATATTCTCAAAATTTTCTCTTCTGATTAACCTGCATGGGTAAATTATAAGATTTTCTATCCATACTATAGATATCTATATCGCATAGAAAATCATATTTACTATATGAGAGGGAAAGTAGAGGCTGTAAAAACTGTACTGTTTATATAAGATCTTTGAGGCCCTTGATACAATTATTATTTTTATTAATTCATCAATTTATATGTATATAATGATGTTTTAATAGCTATTTTTTTATTTTTATAAGACAAAAAATTGACATCAAATGGATCTTTTTCCTTTTTCTGTTCATCAGTGGAGTATTTATGGAAGGAACCTGTCCTTCTTATATAAGGAACCCATTGATGATTTCCTTATTTCCTTTCACCAACGTTACATGTAGGTGCTCTATTTTTTACCGAGCCATCTATATGTTACACATACGGTTTCAGCTGCGAGAGTCGTGGGAGAGACATTTCCCCTTTTTGCCTGACTGTTTTATTCCTTTTCAACATGAAAAATAAAGATTTTACTGATAGATTTTCAAGGGTAGTCAAACAGATCTGTATATTGTATCATCGCTTCAGTTTTAATGGAAGGAGAGTATCATTTTTTGAGTGTATCGTGGACACTCCCCACTTTCTTAGTTTTGTTTCATGGAAGTATAATGTGTCACATGCGATCTTCTCTTGTGTTTCTATTTTAGCGCCATACTTTTATGGAAAGAGGCTATCTCCAGATCTGTTATTTTTTCATCGCTGGAATTTTCATGGAAGGCGATCTTTTTTAGGGAACCGTGGACACCACTTTCCTAGTTTTGTTCCACCGAAGTATAACAGGTCATATGTGATTTTGTTTTCTTTTTCAGTGCCCAAATTTTATGAAGGAGGATATCTCTTTTTATGGAACCGTGGCTGTTGTTTTTTTTTTTTCACCAATTCATTTTGAACGTGTCATATGTAAGGCTAACTCTTTTTATGGAACCGTGGCAATTTTTTAAGTATAACGTGTCTGATGCGATATTTTTTTGTTTCTATTTTTGCGCCCAACTTTTATGGAAGGAAGCTATCTTGAAATCTGTTTTTTTTTTCATCGATGGAGTTTTTATGGAAGAAGATTACCCTTTTTTTAGGGAAACTTGGAAGCCAGTTTCCTAGTTTTTTTCCACCGAAGTATAATGTGTCATATGTGATTTTCTTTTTTTTTCTTTTTCAGCGCCCAACTTTTATGGAAGGAGGATATCTCTATTTATGGAACCATGGTTTTTTTTCGTTCACCAATTAATGTTGAACGTGTTGTTTTCCATGTAAAATGTTTGTTTTTTTCAGCAATGTTGAACTTGTCAGGTGTATTGTTTTCGGATGGGACCATCTGTGTTACGTAAGTTTACTTTAATCTTAGACGTTATTTCTACAATCCAACGGTGTAAATAATTTTGATGATGTGGATTAATGGGAAGGCTTGAAAGGTGCCTCCAATTAGTAAATATAAGATAGTTCACACAAGATTCATTTGAAATCACAAAGTAGCTCTTCGGTACAAGTGCCTACTTACTAAATAACAAAGTGGTCAATGCATGTCTTCATGCGACCAGGTGATAAAAGCAACACCGCAATTATGATGAACTGAAAGATAATTCTCAAGTTCTTTCATCCACTGATCCCAAAAAAGCCGTTTCTTGCTTGCACCATTGCCTAATTCAGATTTTCTCTTTTGATTAAGCACATAGTGATTGTAATGATACTGTGCCTTCTCTCTGCTATTGAATGAGTTGTGGGAGCTGCCTTTGTAATGAAGCACTTGTTTATTGCATTCATACCATGCATGAATCATAGACTCCTGGATACCTACCTCTGTACCCTGCTTACAATTTCATCTACAAAGAAAGAGAAAAGGAGACAGAGAAGGATGCAAGGTTAAAATAGCACATCATACATGAAGGAAATATGCCCTAGATGCAATAATAAAGTTGTTTTTTATATTTCCTTATATCATGATAAATGTTTATTATTCATGCTAGAATTTTATTAATAGGAAACTTGCTACACGTGTGGATACATAGACAAAACACCGTGTCCCTAGTAAGCCTCTACTAGACTAGCTCGTTAATCAAAGATGGTTAAGTTTCCTAACCATAGACATTTGTTGTCATTTGCTGAATGCGATCACATCATTAGGAGAATGATGTGATGGACAAGACCCATCCGTTAGCTTAGCATAATGATCGTTCAGTTTTAGTGCTATTGCTTTCTTCATGTCAAATACATGTTCCTCCGACTATGAGATTATGCAACTCCCGGATACCGGAGGAATGCCTTGTGTGCTATGAAACGTCACACCGTAACTAGGTGATTATAAAGATGCTCTACATGTATCTCCAAAGGTGTTTGTTTGGTTGGCATAGATCAAGATTAGGATTTGTCACTCCGAGTATCGAAGAGGTATCTCTGGGCCCTCTCGGTAATGCACATCATAAGAAGCCTTGGAAACAATGTGACTAATGAGTTAGTCGCGGGATCATGCATTACGAAACGAGTAAAGAGACTTGCCGGTAACGAGGTTGAACTCGGTATGAAGATACTGATACGTCTCCAACTTATCTATAATTTTTTATTTTTCCATGCTATTATTTATGAAGTCTTGGATCTTTAATGGGCTTTATCATTCACTTTTATATCATTTTTGGGACTAACCTACTAACCGAAAGGCCCAGTCCAGATTGCTGTTTTTTTGCCTATTTCAGGGTTTTGCAGAAAAGGAATATCAAACGGAGTCCAAACAGAATGAAACCTTCGTGAGAGATATTTTTGGAGGAAATCACGCTCGGGAAACGTCAGGACCAAGTCAGGGGGCAAGGTACCAGCCCTCAAGGGTGGGGGGGGCGCCCCCTGCCTCGAGGCTGGCCCACACGGCCCCCGGTGCCCTCCTTCCTCCTATATATACCTACGTACCCCAGAAACTCCATACGCAGAGAGAAGACCCTAATTCCACCGTCGTAGCTTCTGTTCCCGTGGAGATCCCATCTTGGAGCCTGTTCCGGGAGGGGGATCCATCACGGAGGCCTTCATCCTCATCATCATCATTGCCCTCACCATGAGTTGTGAGTAGTTACCACAGACCTTCGGGTCCATAGCTAGTATCTAGATGGCTTCTTCTCTCTCTCTCTCTGCATCTCAATACAAAGTTCTCCTCGGTCTCCGAGGAGATCTATTCGATTTGATCTCTTTTTGCGGTGTGTTTGTCGAGATCCGATGAATTGTGAGTTTATGATCAAGGTTATCTATGAAAGATATTTGGTTCTTCTCTGAACTTTTTATGTGTGCTCATAATATCCTTGCAAGTCTCTTCGAATTATTGGTTTGGTTTGGCCTACTAGATCTATAGTTCTTGCAATGGGAGAAGTACTTGGCTTTGGGTTCAATCTTGCGGTGTCCTTTCCTGGTGATAGTAGGGGCAACAAGGCACATATTGTATTGTTGCCATCGAGGATAAAAAGATGGGGTTTTCATCATATTGCTTGAGTTTATCCCTCAACATCATGTCATCTTGCTTAAGGCGTTACTCTGTTCGTATGAACTCAATACACTAGATGCATGCTGGATAGCGGTCGATGTGTGCAGTAATAGTAGTAGATGCAGAATCGTTTTAGTCTACTTGTCTCGGACGTGATGCCTATATACAATGATCATGCCTAGATAGTCTCATAATTATTCGCTTTTCTATGAACCGCTCGAACGTAATTTGTTTACCCGCCGTAGAATACCGCTATCATGAGAGAAGCCACTAGAGAAAACTATGGCCCCCGGGTCTATTCTCAACATATCAATCTACATCTACTTTACTTTTCTTGCTTTTATTTGTTGTTTTATTAAACCAAAAATACCAAAAATATAAACTATCATCTCTATCAGATCTCACTCTTGTAAGTGACCGTAAAGGGATTGACAACCCCTTATCGCGTTGGCTGCGAAGTTCTTATTTGTTTGTGCAGGTGCGAGGGACTCACGCGTGGTCTCCTACTGAATTGATTACTTGGTTCTCAAAAACTGAGGGAAATACTTACGCTACTGTGCTGCATCTCCCTTTACTCTTGAGCGAATACAACGCAAGCTCAAGAGGTAGCAGATACCAACGATCGAATCTCGGACGAGTAACATACCGATAACAAAGGGAATAACGTATATGTTGCCATAACGGTTCGACCGATAAAGATCTTCGTAAAATATGTAGTAACCAATATGAACATCCAGGTTCCGCTATTGGTTATTGGCCGGAGAAGTGTCTCAGTCTTGTCTACATAGTTGTCGAACCTGTAGGGTCCGCACCCATAACGTTCGATGACGATATTTGTGTTATATGAGTTATGTGATTTGGTGACCGAATGTTGTTCGGAGTCCCGGATGAGATCACAGACATGACGAGGAGTCTCAAAATGGTCTAGAGGTAAAGATTGATATATAGGACAATGGTATTCGGACACCGGAAGTGTTTCGGGATGCGCCGGGTACTTATCGTGTCACTGGAAGGGGTTCCGGGCACCCCCCGGCAAAAGATATGGGCCAAGAGGGGAAACACACCAGCCACAAAGGGGTTGGTGCGCCCCCCCCCCATATGGGCTGGCCAAATTAGAGAAGGAAAGGGGAAGGAGAAAAGGATAAGGGGAGAATAGGATTCCCCCTTTCTTCCTTTTCCCTTCTTACTTCGAATAGGAATAAGAGAGGGGGTTTTGGCAAGATTGGAGAGAACCCCAAGTAGGATTCCTCCTACTTGGGCGCCTCCTTGGCTGCCTCTCCTCCTCTCCAACCTATATATACATGGGGAGGGGCGCCTTGAACACACACCAACTATTGTTAGCCGTGTGCGACGCCCCCCCTCCAAAGATTACACCCTCGGTCAAATCTTCGTAGTGCTTAGGCGAAGCCCTGCGCGGAGCACATCACCATCACCGTCACCACGCCGTCGTGCTGATGGAACTCGTATACTTCCTCAACATTTTGCTGGATCAAAAGTTCGAGGGACATCATCGTGTTGAACGTGTGCAGAACTCAGAGGTGACGTACGTTCGATGCTTGATCGGTCGGAACGAGAAGAAGTTCGACTACATCAACCGTGTTGTCAAACGCTTCCGCTTTCGGTCTACGAGGGTACGTAGACACACTCTACCCCTCTCGTTGCTATGCATCTCCTAGATAGATCTTGCGTGAGGGTAGGAAAATTTTGAAATTGCATGCTACATTTCCCAACAATACATAATCCAAGTAAGCATTCATTATTCATACACTCAAAAGCATGGCAAGTAGCAATCCAAGTTAATATCACAGCTACATAACTATATCACTAAATCAATGCCAAACTATCTAGGTGGACAACTCCGAGGTGTAGTCGGTGAAACTAGTGATCGTGGAGTCAGAGCACATGCGGACATCACCCATAGTGGAGGACAAAGCGCCGTCGGAAATGATGGTCGGTGGACTCAATGGCACCAGTTCGTCACTCTTCTTACGTGGTGGGGCCTTGATCTCCTTAGTAGGCAGATTCTTCTTGGCCAGATCCTCAAAATACTTTATTAGGATTAGTTGCGGGTTCTTCTCAATGAGCGCCGCCAAGCGGTCCTCGGCGCGCTTGTCCTTGACCGCGAAGTTGACCATAATGGAAGTTGCGTCGAAGGAGGATGTCATAGCCGCAAAATCGATCGGTGCTAACACCTTTCATAACACAATGAAAATAACATAAGAAGGCCACCGACACCACGTCAGCCGACTCCTCCTCGAAGTCCGTCACCGCGTCAGTAGACTCCCACTCCTACAAGTCCGCCACCACGTCAGCCGACTCCTCCTCCAAGTCCGGCACAGCGTCAGCCGACTCCTCCTCGAAGTCCGCCACCGCGTCAGCAGACTCCTGCTCCTTCAAGTCTGGCACGGCGTCAGGCCACTCCTCCTGCTCCAACTCGGCCACCTCAGCTGTCTCCGCCGCCTTAGCAATCACGGAAGAGAGCCGCAGCAGCTATGGTGCATAGCGGTACAAAAAGTCAAGGTAGTACTGGAGGTACAGGCGGAGGCAAGCGATGTCAATATGGTCCAAGCCTCACTCCTCTTCCTGAGAGGCCTTACGACATGACCGACGAGCAACACACAGCCATAGTGAAGGCCCAAGTGGACGCTCATTTTGGAACAAAACCGCCACCGCCGCCAAAGGAGAAAGTGCCTGAGAAAGTCGTTGACCACTTTATTCATATGGCAAGAGAACCAGCTCCCAAGCATGTTGACTCATACTATGAGCACCAAATCAGGAAGGCACATGCACGACGACTACCACTATTCAAGAATTCACCCGATTAATTAGTTAACGGGCCAGTTAATCGCTACTCATAGGATGGCCGAATCGAATAGCACATATTCACATCGTTAACTTGTCAGGCTGATTAATTGGCCAGTTAGACCGATTAATCAGTTGTTAGGCCGATTAATCCTTGTTGGCACATTAACGGGTGGGCAAACAGAGCCCAAATTTTTGGCCTATAACCCTTCCCAACCTCATCTCGCTCCTTAATAGCTAGGGTCAATAATGTTACCTCCTCTCTATGCTTCTTGAATGTGTACGACATCAGGTTTTGGTATACTGCATAGCTGGGAGCATGAGATTGTGTTATAATGCATAAAAATATAGATATATGTTGGCAAGTTCCTATTCAATCTACCGATTAGCGATCGACAGAATAATCCAGTTAATAGGCCGATTCACCGATTAATCGCTACTCCTAAACCGACCGAGCAGCTACAAGTTAACGATTTCTTGAACATTGACGACTACAGAAGAAGTCGAGCTCGAGCTCGAGCCAAGCAGCTGGCAAAAAATGCGGGAAAACCGTTCCCCAGCTGGGAGAACAGGCAGCGCAATCGATCCCCCCCCACTTTTTGTACCACCGAAGATCCCCCCACATGTGAGTACCGGCACCGATGATGATGTGCTAATAACCGACGATCATAGAAGGCAGGGTAGAGAGATCGGATGCACTGTAGAACAACTCCTAGAACTAAAATAGAAATATGTCCGCGGTCAACCTATGCTAGAGACTGAGGAGGTCAAGAAGCTCCCAACCAGAATGTATGAATTGCATGATTGGTACCTGAAAATTTGCAAGATTCACAATCGAGAGTCCCTCATGGTGAATGTCAAGGCAGAGCATTACTTCCATGAGACCGATATGTCCGTTGAGTATTCGGAACTGTTTCTCAGTTATTGAATCAAGACGCACTCGACAAATCTATCGTCAGTTGCTATTTTCTGTAAGTGATTTCTATCTGTAATCTAAGTCTCAAGCTAGCTTAGTGCTCGTTGATCATTACCTGTAATTATCCTACCTATATTCTTTTATGTGGTATTAATTATGCAGGATGAAGATCTATGAAATGAAAAAAGTTGGACGCTATGGCATTGGGTTCATTCACCCAAGTACCGTTAATGAAGAGACATGGACACTTGCATGGTATCGAGATGAGTTAGAGAAAAACATGCTATAGTTCTTGAAGCGCCTCAATACCAATGGAGATATAGTACTTCCTTACAACTTCACGTGAGTCACGCTGTCTTGTATACTACGAATTCTGTTTTTGCTTACTAGCTAGATGTTAATAAGTGTATAGGGTTTAGGGTAGTTAATGAGTGTTACGCACATGTGCGCTTAATTTATACATGCGAACGTGTGCGCATGCAGTTTCCACTGGATCTTGTTAGACATTCAAGTTGAAGAAGGACATGTTATACTACTGGACTCACTACTTAAACGTCCTAAAGACTACTCAATCGTGAACAGGATAGTCCACAGGTAATTTTAATCATTATTTCCCTATATGTCGGCCTCTTTAGTTCGTCATTTCTTTATATCAACTAATTATAATAACTCCTTTATTCATTTTTTTGCCAGCGGGCAGGGCTTGGAAAAAGTTCATCAAAGTTGTTCCAGGCCCACCATGAAAAGAAGAACTGTATTGGTATCGACCGAAGGTAATTAACTAAGTAGTACTAGCTAGCTAGCTACTATGCATCTCTTTACTTCTACTTTCAATCTCTTTACTTCTACTTTCAATACCATTAATTATCATGTTTGATTAATTATTATCTAATTTAATTCTATTCTCGTAAAGGCAATGAAGCAGGCGCCGGAGAATAATTTATGTGCATACTACGTTTGCGAGAACATTCGCATGATGACGTCCGAAAGGACACTGGATGGTAGAGAGTGATGGGTACGTTTGGCAGAACACTACTCTCAATTTTTACATCATTATCGATATCTAATCACACAACTAATACATGCATGCATGTTGATCTCCTTCTTTTGAAGTTCAATGAGATGCGGGATAAGTTCCTACCGGAGGATCGGATACAAGCAATTCAAGAGGAAATAGCGGGATTTTTGCTCGACCATGTCATAAAGCCCGACAGAGAATATCATTACCCGCTACCGCAGTAATGCCTCCATGTAGGAGAAATTGTATATATACATATATCAAATTGTAGGATATACATGCATGTAGTATCGTAAAATACCAGCAAATGTAAAAGAATTAAATGGAAAACACAAAATTAAAGAAAAAAGAAATCATAAACCCAAAACCACCTAAACCATTTAGTACCGGTTAGTGTTACCAACCGGTACTAAAGGTATCCCCGCCCCCGGCGCTGGCTCGTGCCACGTGGTGGCCCTTTAGTGGTGGTTCATGTTGAACCGGTACTAAAGGGGGGACCTTTAGTCCCCACTCTTTAGTGCCGGTTACAAAACCGGCACTAAAGGGCCTTCCGAACTGGTACTATATCCCGGTTCTGCACTAGTGTGAATACTTGTACACAAGAAGAAATGGATACTTGTAGCTGTTTGAATGACTTCAGTGTGCGTCCTTCTAAGAGCACATAGCTAGGCTTCCAATCTCTACTTCCAAAGGGGGACTTGGTAGTCTCGCCTCACATCCCACCACACCTATGTTTCGCCCATAAGCATCATTTAAGCGACCTTTCGTTCAAGGTCATCCAATTTGGGCAAGCTCATTTAACGTGTGCATTAACTCAATCAAATCGATACTTTCCCAAAACAACAGCATGCATTACCTAATTAAGAAATATCAACTAAATCCAATCTTTCCTTACTATCCACTACTCATACCCAAAGCAAATCAAATCTTACTAAAACATCAACTATCTCTACTCCTAAAGTGGGACTTGGTAGTCTCACCTCACATCCCACCACTCATATGTTTCGCCCACAAGCGTCTTTTAAGCGACATTTCCCTCAAGCTCACCCAATTTGGGTTGGCCCAATTGACGTGTGCTTGAACTTAATCAAATCAATACTTTCCCAAAACAACATTAATTATGCATTAACTCATTAAGAAATCTCAATAAAATCCCATCTTGGCACACTTTCCACTAGTCATACCCAAATCAAATCAAATCTTACCAAAACATCAACTATAATCAATGTTGACGTCTCATTTAAACGCATGCGTGCATTTTTATTTTTTATTTTATTTTTGTGTTTGGTTTTTTGTTTTCTCTCTTCCGTCTGTACTCCTAGGGGGGGGGGGGTTGGTAGACCAGTATTCACTGTTTATTTTCACTCCACCAGTTTAGTTTTGCCTCAGCTCCCACCACCGCACCTCCACACTTGTTTTATTTCCTCCCTTCTCGCGTTAGTTTTTCCCCTCCAAATTCCTCATTCATTTTTTTATTCTTGGCATAATCTTCCTCTAAATCGTTCGGCTCAAACTCGGTGATCGTCCAATCAAATGCAGAAAATCTATCCCGTGGGAAAGAATCTAGATGAGATCTTGACCGCAAGAGCGAGTTGCGTGAGTCCATTAAATCTTGACCTCATATATCCAAACGCCAAATCAAATCATATTAATTGAGAAATAAAAGAACCTCTTAAACAAAATTGCGAATTAAGAGAATGTCCTAAATCAGGAAACAAACAAGTCACGTCAAGAAAACAAATTAGTCATGTCAAAACCAAAAGAAATTCCCCACGTTAAGAAAAAAATGAAAGAAAACAACACCCACGTAAACCAAAACAGGGGATACATATACTCGACAAATCACCCTCGCAAAAAAAAAATATACTCGACAAATCACATAAGTATATTTTCAGAAAAATGACGTTTTGCCATATCATTGTATTCGTATCCTTGTTTCCCTATCCCTGCACCATGAAACATAGCCTGTCGTGGCCGCCGGTCGTCGACCGCCACCACACGCCAACCTGGCCCTCCTGCCGGGCGACGACCAATACCACACCACGCTTCTCTGCCCTCCGCTCCTACCAACCAGTGGCCGCCATCGCCCCACGCGCGTCGCTACACGCCCGTCACACCGTGCTACTCAGCCAATGCTACTTCTTTTATTGAACTACTCTGACATGCAAGTCTACCTGCTACTACTTCCTTACATCCATGTACTTTAAATGCGAGTGTACAGTGTGTACAATGAGTACGGAATGGATGTGCACACGATACTATGTGGCCAATGTGCAGCCGATAAATAATCTGCACTGTCAGATGCTTTAGGGACCAAAGTGCAGATGGCTGGATGGGAAACATCGTCTGCATGTCGTCTAAAAATATCGGCTGTATAGCAATGCTCCAATGAGTAAACAGGTGCATCTAGAGAGAGGACTCGTGCTAGATTGAGGGAGCGGCACCGCCGCCAGTGTAGAAATCATGTCATATCAAGGTTATTTTGTCTTTTATTTTTGTACAAAATTGGTGCAGGCAAAATTTTATGATAAAATGATTAATCATCTTGATTGATCAAGATATTTTCCTATTTTTGGAAGTATGTATCTACTAGGAAAGTTTATGGGTTCGTTTTACTATTGGATATTATATATTCAAACTTATTAGCATATTTACATGGTGTCATGTGCGGTTGTACCAAAATATTTTATCCATTTCCCATGATGGATTCACTATTATTTATATAAGGAAAACATATATCTTTACTATGTCATTACGTATGTAAGTTTACCGAATATTACTGAACCATGTCGCCACCAAGGAGCGTGATGACCTTTCAAACACTATAGCGATGTGATAGCATGCCATTTAAAACTATAGTCTCCACTAGAGCATGATAAAGTAAATATTATTAGTGAACGAAGCGTATGTTTATTATCAACTGTATGTATTTGTCCATTGACATTTATTGTGTAGAAAGATACATGGTGAAAAGAATTCTATCTCAGCGGGGCAGATCACTTCTCATAAAGCAACAAAGCATGTGCATACAACAATGTCTAGATCAAAATTTGAAAAATTATATCCGAGATCGCCATATCACTTCTCGAAGCAAGTTTGAAATCTGATATGAGCATTTTACAGTTTGAACTTGTAAAGTTCTATTTTAACTACAAATGGATATGCATTTGTTTTCTCATAATAATTTGGTATGTACCATACTACTCTTTCTTTTTGTCTTCTATTAATTAGTTATTTTAGCAGCGTTACTGCATGATCGTGGTGCATGTTTATCTTATTCCCTTATTTGATCTACCTCCAGTTTCATTTATTTCGCAGTGATGGAGGATGGTTTATTATAGTGGAGGTGTTGTGAGATATAGTAGTCCAAGTTCTGGTTGATCATACCGTATTCGAAGATGAGTACAAGACCAAGCCATTTCACAATCTATATATATATTACATTTGTTAAAAAAAATCAATGCACGACTCAATGAAGGAGAGGCCCCAGACGACTCATCAAGTCAGTGCTAAGTGAAGATGATGCGGCTTGCCACTTCACAGAGAGTGAAGGAGAGGCAGGTGTTAACAAACTCAAGTGTGATGTGCAGGAGAGGTCGCGAGCGTCTAAGATGGTGGCAGGATTTAGAGGGATGGCCGACGACGGAGGCGGCGACTCGTGCGGGGGGAGGGGGCGGCGAAGAGGCAGCACACGACAACACTTGCTAAACACTGATGGCCGTGGAAAGTAGTTATGCAGGGAGAGGTGGGCGGGTCGATAGGATGTGCAAAGATAAGGTAGCGGCGGGGGAAGAAAAAGAATAGTAATAGTAGTGGGTCATCACTAGCGGAGGAGAGGCAACAGATTAACGTACTTCGAGTGTGGGGTGCAGGCGGTCGCAGGCACTGGAGCTAGTGACATTGTTTCGAGGGATGGCAAGCACCGACGGTGGAAGGGTGACGACTCGATTAGGGGGCATGTGACAACACCCGCCGACTGTAGGATGGTAGTGGTAGTTCGTTAAGCAAGGAGAAGTGGGCGAGTTGATATCGTTGATGAATAAAAAGGCAAAGGCTCGAGGAGAGAAAGGAGAAGAATTGTAGCAGACGTGAGTCATCACTTGAGGATGAAGGGCGGGGAATTAACTGATTTGAGTGTGGAGGGTTGTGCGAATAAGTTATGTAAAATTTGGGTCAGATACCCGCTGGAGTATATTCGTGATGTTCTAGACTTGAATCGTGCCGAGATGACAGAATAATACACAACTCATTCCAAATAAAAACATACTCCCTCCGATTCAAAATAAGTGTCATAGTTTTGAATCTGTGACACTTATTATGGATAGGAGGGTTTTTTTAGTTGTCAATAACAATATGTGTTTGATAATATGTTGTGTCTTAGCTGATTGTAAACAAAATGTCTGTTAGCTGAGACGGTATAGTTGTCGGTTATTTTAGCTTCATGAGTAGCATTTTAGCTCTATGTTAACTTTAATGGTATCCAAGAAACTGCACCTACGCATGTTTGAGCTACACCAACTCAAAAATAGACCGATCTGGTCTTGATAGAAACATGAGTCATTTTTCAACCGATCTCTATCTCTCAAATGACTCACGAGGCTCGAGTTTTTCTTATAGACCTAAATATGGGCCTACAACCTGCATTTCAAAGATAGAAACCAAATTATGTGCAGCTGTGGAGAACAGAATTCACAAATCACAAGAATTACTTGTTTCCAACAAATGAATACTTGTACACAAGACGAAATGGATAATTGTACATGTTCAAATGACTTAATTGTGCGTCCTTCCAAGAACACATAGCTAGGCTGCCAATAGACCAAACGAATCAGTACAGGTGTGGTTCTCAACAACAACAAGATTAGTATACTACTAAAGTGAAGACACATCCACATGATGTACAGCTTGTCAAAAGATAGACATGAACATCAGCAAAGCCTGCCTGCAGGTTCCATGTCCACTTTCATCTTTCTAAAGCAGGCCTTATGATTAGTTCTCTCATATTTCCAAACAGGGAAAAGTGGAAGACCTTGCTAGCTCGTGATAAGGTCGGATCCCTGCCACATGTTTGGGATAGAATTTCAGCCAGCTCATGCATGAATGTGTTGCTTTGCTCAACTTTCTCTGATACCCTCCCTTTTGGTTTATAATGCTCAATTCAGAAATCTCACCAACCAAAATAGATGGTGTGTGGTGCAATATTTTTTGTAGTTTACAAAGGTAGTCAATTAAAACACTTAATTCCTTCAGAAACTATGTTTATCAATGCATTATTTGTAATGCATGCATGCATGACCAATAAAAGGTCAAGAATTTTTACATGCATTGATGAGTTTTCTCTTAATGCTTGTATGCATCAATTTAATGCATCTTGCAATATAAACAAGAAATAAAGCTGAGACTTATAAAATAGAAAAACTATGTTTTTTGTGATAAGCTCAATAAACAAGAAAGGATGGAGTACTTGCATGCCTTGCTACGCTTAAAATATTGTTGTGCAACAGTAGGGCCAGAGTGAAATCTCCCTTGCTACCCACTACCAACACCCCTACGCGCACCTCCTTGTCGTAGCTTCCAAGCATTACTTGTGTATGACACATACATCGCTCATAAATAATCTCCTCCACTTTTCGTTGGGACGATAACTGTTTGAGATACTTACATGAAGGTGCTACACTACATGTGCGTCTTGTAGGCCATCAAGATGGACCGGACAACACAGTAGCCACCGTAGTCGCCATCATCTTCTTCGACCATGACGGTGGCGCAGGCGAAGGGACGCAAGGAGCCGATCGTGGGTGGGAACCTTTTGTGCAGCAGTTGGGGCTGCGCAAGCGACACAATTTGTTCTGTGGTAGTAGCAAAGTTCTGTATATTTGCAGCGCTTGAAGTGGTTTCTACAAACCCCCTAAATTTCTGGACTATAATATACAACAAGGGCAGCTGTTATAGCAACTTTTTTACCACCAAAGTGCCTTACAAAGAATTATACCCTATTATAGGGCAGCTATTGAAGATGCTCTTTGGGATACTTCTACTAAAGTTTGTAAAGCTAGCTGATCCCCACAAGTTCGGGATAGGATTTTAGTCAGCTCTCATGCATGCATGTATGTGCTGCTTCGCTAAACTTTGTCTGATACTTGCGTGTCTTGCTAAGTGGCACATGTTTCGGACATCTATCTTCCTTGCCACACAACACAAGCTAGCTAGCTATAGTATTATATTTGTTGAGAAGATCTCAGGAATGTGCAACGGTTGGCATTCATAGATATACAGATTGATCTATTGAAATTTAATTATGACACAAGGTATGTGTATATGTACGAAGCTAGAGTTCAGTTAATTAATCTTCATATGAGGATGACGATCAAAGGTGTTACAAAGCCTACAATATGTGTAGTTATCTAAATGAACAAAATAAAATACACTAGTAGAAAAAGGGCCTTTTGTCCCGGTTCTAGAGGGCCTTTAGTCCCGGTTATTATACGAACCGTGACTAAACACTAGTAGATAAAGGGTATTTAGCCCCGGTTCATTTGGCCTTTTAGCCCCGGTTCTGGAACCGGGGCAAGAGGGTCGGTACTAATGCTCTGACCCTTTAGTCCCGGTTCAATCCAGAACCGGGGCAAAAGGGTGTCCATGTGGCCTGTGCACCGAGTCCAGGCAGGAGGGGCTTTAGTCCCGGTTGGTGGTACCAACCGGGACCAAAAGGCATCCACGTGTCAGCATTTCTGTGGCTGTGGTTTTTTTTTTATTTTTTGAAAGGGGAGGGGGGGTTTTAGGTTTTGGGGGTTAATTTAGGTGTTTCATATATTGTGTTAGCTAGCTAATTAATAGAGAGAAGTGTTCTCTCTTATGTCCGTGCTTGGTCGACGCTACATACTACACATACGTATATGGAGAGGACTAGAGTCACGCTAGCTAGCTAGCTAGCTGCTAGCTATACTAAGCAAACGAAGGAACAGAAGATCTCGTATATATAATCAACATATATATATATATATATGCATACAGAGAGAAGTAATATCGACCACCTCTCCTTCTCCGAGAGATTGGTCGAACAACAAGTTCTCGTATATCGTCTATCCCGACACTACCGGGCACATACATACAATAATTATCTCTTACAAAAATAATCTCCTAACACATGGATGCATGGTCCAAATAGTATTCTCCGTCTTCAGCGATCACGTGTTCAAGGAAGAATGCCGCCAATTCCTCTTGAATTGCTCGCAGACGATCTGGTGTTAGGAGTTCATCCCGCATCCGAAACATCTAATTTGAAGTAGGGGGTCAATACATGAAATGATGCTATAAATTTGTGAATATTATTGATTGCTTACGCACTTCAAATTGTTCATCAGTGTAGCCCCGCTCACAGGTCGTGTGGCGGATGGACTCGCAAATGTAGTATCCACAATAATCATTCCCGGGTTCCTGCCACAACCACTTTACAAGAAATAGAGCTCAATCAAACTGATCATAAGCAAGAATGCCAAATTGGTATTGATGAAACTAGCGCTTGAATCAAGATATAGGAGATGCGCGCGCGGAACATGCTACTATATAGTACTTACTTTCGGGTATCTAAATTGTAGCTTCTTCGGCAGTCCCGGAGCTTTTTTGGTGAATTTTTTCCAAGCCCTGCCAGACAAAGAAAACAATTAGTTGATATCATAAATGAAGTTGCTGATATATATATATGCATGGTGGATAATATTGATCGATTTAACTTACCTGGCTAGCATTTGAGTCATGTCTGCATACTCCTCGGGATCTTTAGGTTTAGAGTCGAAGACAGTTACTACTCCCTTCTCAAGCTTAATCTCTAAGAGAATATAGTGGAAGCTGCGCACGAATGCATGAGATCATCAATTACATCACTATAACCTTGACTGATATATAAGGGAAACCAAATATGCACAAGACATTAACACTCACTTGAAATTGTAAGGAAAGAGTATTATATCTTTGTTTTCATTTACCACCAACGATCGTAGCAAGTTGGTCTCGGTATCGTCGGGACGCAATTTAACCTCGGTTGCATCTATGAGGTATGTGTTAATAAACCCAATATCACCTACTTGTCTTTTCTTCAATTCGACGATCTTCAATCTGCATAATATAGTGAGGATAATTATAAATACATGCAATGAAGATCAGCTATATAGAGAGACTTAATGACAGAAATAGTACTACTTACAGACAGTAGCAGGTGACCGTTGCTTTATCGAGGGCCAATTGATTGAAAAACTGATAGAACTCCTCAAATGGAACAGGCAACAGGTCAATTCCAACGAGGTCATGCTCCGGTTTAACTGTCAAATACAAGTTATTCCTCCCCCCAGACTCTCTGCAGATTTTCAAGTACCAATCATGCAATCTTCGCATATTCGTTGATAGAGATCTTTCATTTTTGACGAGAGGCTTCCCGTACTCGTATCTTTGCATCTGCACTTCCATGAAATCATAGTGGACATCGTCGGACGCGTAATCTGCAAGATTGGTATAACCGGGCACCATCCTCGGATCATTAGCGACCATGTCGCTAGACACCTTGAGCGGGGGGCACGATTGGTTCGCTTGTTCGCCGAGCTGGGCAATTTGTTTCCCAGCTCGCCCTTCTGCTAACCTCTGATCACTTTTTGTACTTCCGGACCGCTTGGCATCTTGAAATGTCTTTTGAATAATGCGGTCATAGTTGCCCTTCGGCTTACTTTTCGCTGGTTGCTTCAGGGCAGCAAGAGTGCGCTTTGCTTGCACCGCATCTATCTTCTCCTCCGGAGGTGGATGTCTCTGTGCTTTCAACCCTTCAAAAAAGTCCTTCACTTCGCCTTCAGCGATCTTCGTGTTTTCCTCGTCGGACCTCTCGTACGGTAACTTCTCTAGAGGCGTGAGAGAAGGACCGAATCTGCATCGCCTCCCGCCTCTGGCTGTACTGGTAGACGTCGCCGGACCAGACGAAGCGGCTGTCTTTTTTATTTGCTTAGGCGCCGGAGCAGGAGCAGCCGGAGCGGCGGCAGGTCTCTTCCGCCCTTGCTGATTAGGCGAAGGAGGAGCTGGCTGTCTGCTCGGGCGCGCCGGCGGCGAAGGAGGCGGAGTGCCGCCACGCGCCGGCGGCGAAGGAGGCGGTGTGCCGCCACGCGCCGGAGAAGGAGCCGGAGTGCCCTGATGGTCACTCGCCGGAGAAGGAGCCGGAGTGCCCTGATGGTCACTCGCCGGAGGAGGAGGCGGTGGAGGAGGCGGAGTGCCCTGACGCGTCGGAGGAGGAGGAGGAGGCGGAGGCGTCCAGTTCAGAATGTTGATTAGGTCCTTCCGCCATAGGCATGGAGTCTTCAGTGAAGAACCCAGCCGAGTCTCCCCTTCACCGGTAGGGTGGTCAAGCTGGAGCTCCTCAAATCCCTCCGTTATTTCGTCGACCATCACCCTAGCATATCCTTCTGGAATCAGCCGGCAGTGAAAAGTGTCGTCTGGTCCAGAAGGATAAACAGAGCCAGCAGCCGCCTTGACCTTCAGATTCATCCACTGTGCCATAAGGTGGCAATTTTGTGCCTCCGTGATAGCATCCACAGGATTCCTGGCAGTAGCCATCAAGGCAAGCTCTGGCTGAAGCAGCTCGGTGGAAGCCACGCTGCTTCTCCGCTGAGATGGCGGGGTAGCTTCGGGGGAAGCTTCGGCAATTCTTTCCCGATCTGCTTCCCGTTCCTCTATCGCTTGTATTCTGGCCCGCAGCGCCTGGATTTCGGTCATCTCCATTTTCTTCCTCCTGTCGTGGCATTTGTAGCCTCCTGCGTCCGGAAACCCAGCACGCCACGGAAGGGAGCCTGGCGTGCCTCGTGTCCGTCCAGGGTGCTCAGGATTCCCGAGGGCCATTGTCAGCTCGTCGTTCTCTCTGTCGGGGATGAACGTCCCTGCATGCGCTACTTTGATATACTGCCGCATCTTCCTGAGTGGTGTTTCCAATTGCTTGTCCGTCCAAATGCACCACCCTGTTACAGGGTCCAAGGATCCGCCAGCCCCGAAGAACCAAGTCCGGCAACGTTCTGGTCAGTGCATTGTCTCTGGTTCGATCCCTTTCTGAAGCAGATCATTCTCAGCCCTGGCCCACTTAGGCCGGGCTACGAGGTAGCCGCCCGACCCCGTGCGATGGTGATGCATCTTCTTTGCAGCATTTATCCGGTTTGTCTCCGACATCTTCTGACTCTTTTCCGACTTCTTATGGGCCACAAATGCGGGCCAGTCATCTTTGATCTTCTCATATATGCCCACGAATTCTGGAGTTGTTTTCTCTCTGACAAACGTATTCAGTTTTTTCTTCCATGCCCTGAATTGGTCTGCCATTTTCGAAAGTGCATAAGACTTGATTAAGTCCTCTTTAACTGGCTTCGCCGGATCAACCTCTCACGGTAGGACGAAGTTTGACTTCAGCTCAGTCCAAAGATCTTCTTTCTGCATATCAGTGACATAAGTCACCTGAGCGTCGTTTGCAGCCGGCTTTAACCATTGATGGATGCTGATCGGGATCTTGTCCCTAACCAGAACCCCGCACTGATTAACAAATGCGTTCTTTGTGCGGATGGGTGCAATCGGCTCGCCGGAGCGCGAGATTTCTGAGATCTCAAACTTTTCATCAGGCCTCAACTTTTTCTTCGCTCCTCGTCTCTTTACCGAAGATTTGCTCGATCCGGAGGGCTAGAAAAGGAACAAAGATGAGAGTTAGTGAATGAATCAATTAACTAGTCAGCACATGCTTAACTAACATATATACCTCCTGGCCGGACTCGGTTCGGTCACCGGAGCCAGCATCACGGTCTCCTTCTTGCACCGGCATTGGGTCACCGGAGCCGTCCTCACGGTCTACTTCTTCCATGTGCATTGGGTCACCGAATTCATCAATATCATAGCCTAGATCTTCCAGCCGCAGCTCTTGTTCGACCTGCTCATCGGTGTCGTTGAGATACGACCTGACGGCATTTTGTCCGTCTGCGATTATGTCCATCAACATCGCTTCTTGTGCTAGGTCTCGGGTGTTGTCGTCCATTGTTTCTACAAATATTTACAACATGCCAATTATTATTCAAACATGACAGATGGATATATTAATGGCAAACGTAGAACTAGCTTCAACCCTCGACTGCTCGGCGATCCACAAACCCTAGACCCCCTCATGTCACATTTTGTCTAGCTATAGTGTCAAAGGA
>LR738716.1:64670644-64684706 GCA_902687465.1 Secale cereale
CCCCCTCATGTCACATTTTGTCGAGTGTCAAAGGATTCAACAAAACCAATACTTCATCATTAGGCGAAAGTAACAGTAGAATGATGGTATGAAGCTCTCCAAAGTTATTTTGGAACGGAGTCCCCGATAGGATAATTCGTAACAAAAGACGGATTATTCTATCAGGAACTCCGTTCCAAAATATCTTTGCATAACTTTGTACCAAAATGCCCCGGTTACTTCTGGCAAATGATGAAGTCATGGAATTCTTCAATACTTTGACCCTCGACTGCTCGGCGATCCACAACCCTAGACCCCCGACTGCTAGGCAACCTCTCGACCCCTCGCCCTTCGGCCTCTCGATCGGTCCCTCGACGACCCTCGACCCCTCGACCTTCGGTCTCGGTCCCTCGACGACCCTCGACCCCGGCCCCCCCTAATGTCGAAGTTATCGGGGAGAGGGTGTATATCGACATAGACATATCCGATAAAAAAAGAGGAAGAAGAAGAAAAAAGGAACCGCTAGAGGAGAAGATCGAAGAAAAAAAAAGAAAAAAAAAGGAGAAGAAGAAAGGAATAGAGGAGAAGAAGAGAAAATTTCTCTTCTTCTCCTCTATTCCTTTCTTCTTCTCCTCTTTTTTTCTTTTTTTTCTTCTTCTTATTTATTTCTCCTCTTCTTCCTTTCCTCTTCTTCTTTCTTTCCTCTTTCTTATTTTCTTCTTTCCTATCCTTCTTTTTCTTTTTTTTCTTCTTCTTATTTATTTCTCCTCTTCTTCCTCTCCTCTTCTTCTTTCTTTCCTCTTTCTTATTTTCTTCTTTCCTATCCTTCTTTTTCTAAATTTGTAACTTTTGCATATATAAAACTTTCTATATATATTTAGCATATATAAACAAAAAACTATATAGCCACATACACATATATATACATCACATATACACACATCACATATATACAGCAACTTCCTAAGAAAAAATATATTTATATACACATAAATATATATTTAACATATATATTTAGCAAATTCCTAAGAAAAAAAAGATATACACATACATATAAATACAGCAACTATATATACAGCAACTATATATACTGCAATTTATATAAACATAAAAAAAATACACATAAATATACTGCAATTTATACATATATACACAGCAACTATATATATATATATATACAGCAATATTAAACATAAAAAAAAGAGCCCCTCACATCGGCAAGGCTGGGCGGCGCGACGGCGGCGGGGCGGGGCGGCGACGAGGCGGCGTCAGGGCGGGGAGCGCGGCGGCGCGGGGCGACGGGCCGGCCGGGGCGCGGCGACGGCGCGGGGCGGGGCGACGGCGCGGGGCGCGGCGACGGCGCGGGGCGGGGCGACGAGGCGGCGTCGGGGGCGACGGCGACGGCGACGGGGCGACGGGGGCGACGGCGACGGCGACGGAGCGACGGGGGCGACGGCGACGGCGACGGGGAAGGAGCAGATCGAGGGAGGCGTCGGGGCGGGGAAGAAAGAAACTGCCCAAAATTTCGCAAGTCCTGGTTTTATAGGAGGGGCATTAGTCCCGGTTTCAGCCACCAACCGGGACTAATGCCACCCTTTAGTCCCGGTTGGTGCCACCAACCGGGACCAAAGGCCCTGCGCTGGCACGGGTGCGGTGGGATGTTTAGTCCCACCTCGCTAGCTGAGGGAGCTCGAGAGTGGTTTATAAGGGCTGCTGCTCCCACCGTCTCGAGCTCCTCTCAAATGCAGGCTTTTGGGCCTAACTCTGCGCGCTGCCCTGTGAGCTTGCTGGGCCTTATATTACAGGTGGATCCTGTGCTATAGGCCTTGCAGGCTCACTGGGCAGCGCCCAATTTTTTTTCTTTTCCTTTTTTGCTTTATTTATTTCTAAGTTGTTTTTTGCTGTATTTAGAGTTGCTTTATTTATTTTATTTTCTTTGTTTATTTCTAAGTTGTTTTTTGTTGTATTTAGAGTTGCTTTATTTATTTTACTTCCTTTATTTATTTTCTTTGTTGCTTTATTTATTTTATTTTGTTTATACTTAATTACAACAAAATACTTATTGTTGCTATTTATTTCTAAGTTGTTTTTTGCTGTATTTAGAGTTGCTTTATTTATTTTATTTTCTTTGTTTATTTCTAAGTTGTTTTTTGCTGTATTTAGAGTTGCTTTATTTATTTTACTTTCTTTATTTATTTTCTTTGTTGCTTTATTTATTTTATTTTGTTTATTCTTACAACAAAATACTTATTGTTGCTATTTATTTTTCAAGTTTGTTTTGTTTTGTTTTGTTTTGTTAGTGCAAGTAGTATTGAAATTTGAATAGTACAAACGGACAATGGTATCATACTCGTTTGTTACAAAGTTGGCATGGTATCATCATAATAGTTGCGGAAATAACTCTTCACTTTTTCTTCGCTTGTGTCATTTGCTTATTGCGCCGTAACCATGGATAATCTTCATCGTTTATCAGGATGCTTGGGTCAGCCTTGACTTTGAAGGGAGGAATTTCATGAAACTTTTCATAATCTTCAGAGATGTCTGTCTTGCCCTCCACTCCCAGGATGTCCCTTTTTCCTGAAAGAACTATGTGGCGCTTTGGCTCATCGTATGATGTATTCGCTTCCTTATCTTTTCTTTTTCTCGGTCTGGTAGACATGTCCTTCACATAGATAACCTGTGCCACATCATTGGCTAGGACGAACGGTTCGTCAGTGTATCCAAGATTTTTCAGATCCACTGTTGTCATTCCGTACTGTGGGTCTACCTGTACCCCGCCTCCTGACAGATTGACCCATTTACACTTAAACAAAGGGACCTTAAAATCATGTCCGTAGTCAAGTTCCCATATGTCCACTATGTAACCATAATATGTGTCCTTTCCCCTCTCGGTTGTTGCATCAAAGCTGACACCGCTGTTTTGGTTGGTGCTCTTTTGATCTTGGACAATCGTGTAAAATGTATTCCCATTTATCTCGTATCCTTTGTAAATCAATACAGTCGAAGATGTTCCCCTGGACAACAAGTACAACTCATCACAAACAGTGTTGTCACCTCTGAGACGTGTTTCCAACCAACTGCTGAAAGTCCTGATGTGTTCACGTGTAATCCAGTCGTCGCACTGCTCCGGGTGTTTGGAGCGCAGACTGTTCTTGTGTTCATCGACATACGGGGTCACCAATGTAGAGTTCTGTAGAACTGTGTAGTGTGCTTGAGACCAAGAATAACCGTCCCTGCATATTATTGAGTCCCTTCCAAGCGTGCCTTTTCCAGTCAGTCTCCCCTCGTACCGCGATTTAGGGAGACCTATCTTATTAAGGCCAGGAATGAAGTCAACACAAAACCCGATGACATCCTCTGTTTGATGGCCCATGGAGATGCTTCCTTTTGGCCTTGCGCGGTTACGGACATATTTCTTGAGGACTCCCATGAACCTCTCAAAGGGGAACATATTGTGTAGAAATACGGGCCCCAGAATGACAATCTCGTCGACTAGATGAACTAGGACGTGTGTCATGATATTGAAGAAGGATGGTGGGAACACAAGCTCGAAACTGACAAGACATTGCGCCACATCACTCCTTAGCCTTGGTACGATTTCTGGATCGATCACCTTCTGAGAGATTGCATTGAGGAATGCACATAGTTTCACAATGGCTAATCGGACGTTTTCCGGTAGAAGCCCCCTCAATGCAACCGGAAGCAGTTGCGTCATAATCACATGGCAGTCATGAGACTTTAGGTTCTGGAACTTTTTCTCTGCCATATTTATTATTCCCTTTATATTCGATGAGAAGCCAGTCGGGACCTTCATACTGAAAAGGCATTCAAAGAAGATTTCTTTCTCTTCTTTCGTAAGAGCATAGCTGGCAGGACCTTCATACTGCTTCGGAGGGATGCCGTCTTTTTCGTGCAAACGTTGCAGGTCCTCCCGTGCCTCAGCTGTATCTTTTGTCTTTCCATACACGCCCAAGAAGCCTAGCAGGTTCACGCAAAGGTTCTTCATCACGTGCATCACGTCGATTGAAGAGCGGACCTCTAGGTCTTTCCAGTAGGGTAGGTCCCAAAATATAGATTTCTTCTTCCACATTGGTGCGTGTCCCTCATCGTCATTCGGAACAGCTAGTGCGCCGGGGCCCTTTCCGAAGATTACATGTAAATCATTGACCATAGCAAGTACGTGATCACCGGTACGCATGGCGGGCTTCTTCCGGTGATCTGCCTCGCCTTTGAAATGCTTGCCTTTCTTTCGACATTGATGGTTGGTCGGAAGAAATCGACGATGGCCCAGGTACACATTCTTCCTGCACTTGTCCAGGTATATACTTTCAGTGTCATCTAAACAGTGCGTGCATGCGTGGTATCCTTTGTTTGTCTGTCCTGAAAGGTTACTGAGAGCGGGCCAATCGTTGATGGTCACGAACAGCAACGCCTTTAGGTCAAATTCCTCCTGTTTGTGCTCATCCCACGCACGTACACCGTTTCCATTCCACAGTTGTAAAAGTTCTTCAACTAATGGCCTTAGGTACACATCAATGTCGTTGCCGGGTTGCTTAGGGCCTTGGATGAGAACTGGCATCATAATGAACTTCCGCTTCATGCACATCCAAGGAGGAAGGTTATACATACATAGAGTCACGGGCCAGGTGCTGTGATTGCTGCTCTGCTCCCCGAAAGGATTAATGCCATCCACGCTTAGAGCAAACCATACGTTCCTTGCGTCCTTTGCAAACTCCTCCCAGTACTTTCTCTCGATTTTTCTCCATTGCGACCCGTCAGCGGGTGCTCTCAACTTCCCGTCTTTCTTACGGTCCTCACTGTGCCATCGCATCAACTTGGCATGCTCTCTGTTTCTAAACAAACGTTTCAACCGTGGTATTATAGGAGCATACCACATCACCTTCGCAGGAACCCTCTTCCTGGCGGGCTCGCCATCAACATCACCAGGGTCATCTCGTCTGATCTTATACCGCAACGCACCACATACCGGGCATGCGTTCAGATCGTTGTATGCACCGCGGTAGAGGATGCAGTCATTA
The DNA here is from genome assembly GCA_902687465.1 of Secale cereale. Taxonomy (NCBI): domain Eukaryota; kingdom Viridiplantae; phylum Streptophyta; class Magnoliopsida; order Poales; family Poaceae; genus Secale; species Secale cereale. Next base: position 64,675,663 of record LR738716.1, read on the forward strand.
GGGCATGCATGTATCTTCTGCACCTCCAATCCTAGAGGGCATACGACCTTGTTTGCTGCGTATGTACTGTCGGGCAATTCGTTATCCTTCGGAAGCTTCTTCTTCAATATTTTCAGTAGCTTCTCAAATCCTTTGTCAGCCACAGCATTCTCTGCCTTCCACTGCAGCAATTCCAGTACGGTACCGAGCTTTGTGTTGCCATCTTCGCAATTGGGGTACAACCCTTTTTTGTGATCCTCTAACATGCGATCGAACTTCAGCTTCTCCTTTTGACTTTCGCATTGTGTCCTTGCATCGACAATGACCCGGCGAAGATCATCATTTGGTTCCTCTTGATCTTCAGCAGCTTCACCCGTTGCAGCATCATTGGGCACATCGTCTGGTTCCTCTTGATCTTCACCAGCTCCCCCCATTGCAGCATCACCGTATTCAGGGGGCACATAGTTGTCATCGTACTCTTCTTCTTCGCCGTCTTCCATCATAACCCCTATTTCACCGTGCCTCGTCCAAACATTATAGTGTGGCATGAAACCCTTGTAAAGCAGGTGGGAGTGAAGGATTTTTCGGTTAGAGTAAGACATCGTATTCACACATTGAGTGCATGGACAACACATAAAACCATTCTGCTTGTTTGCCTCTGCCACATTTAGAAACTCACGCACGCCCTTAATGTACTCGGAGGTGTGTCTGTCGCCGTACATCCATTGGCGGTTCATCTGCGTGCATTTATATATAATTAAGTGTGTCAAAAACCATTACAGAACATCATAAATAGATAATTAAGTGACCAAATGGATAAAAGTTCATCATCACATTAAAACCAAAGTACATACATATATAGTTCTCATCTAACAACATATATAGCTCTCCATACACATCGAAACTATGTAAAACATTTCAACACGAAAACAAATGCTATCATAATCGCAACCAAGGTAACAATTGATCCAACGGCATAATGATACCAAGCCTCGGTATTAATGGCATATTTTCTAATCTTTTTAATCTTCAACCGCATTGCATCCATCTTGATCTTGTGATCATCGACGACATCCGCAACATGCAACTCCAATATCATCTTCTCGTCCACAATTTTTTTTATTTTTTCCTTCAAGAATTTGTTTTCTTCTTCAACTAAATTTAACCTCTCGACAATAGGGTCCATCTTGATCTTGTGATCATCGATAACTTCCGCAACATGCAACTCCAATTCCATCTTCTCCTCCTCCATTTTTTCCAATTTTTTCTTTAACGAAATGTTTTCCTTTTCAACTAAATTTAACCTCTCCACAAAAGGGTCGGTTGGAATTTCCGGTTCAACTACCTCCTAGACATAATAAAACATCTATGCATGTCAGGTTGGTCGACATAACTATCATAAGCACTAAAACAAATAGTTATAAATTAAAGATAATATACCACATCCGAATCGTAGACCGGACGAGGGCCCACGTGGGCGGATATCAAAACCATCGCACTATATAATAACAAGCAATAATAAACGTAAGAAAATTAGACAAATATCTATCTAAAGCAATAATAAAAGTAAGAAAAGCATGGACATAACAAGAGGCTCACCACGGTGGTGCCGGTGACGAGATCGACGGCGGCGAAGACGGGGACGGGACGTGACGGACCGCTAAACCTAGACAAATCTCGGAGAAAATAGAGCTTCGAGAGGAGAAAAGCTTAACTAGTGTGGCTCGGGCATTCCACCGAACACGTTGTGTGCATAGGAGGTGAGCTAGAGCACCACTAACCCCTCTCCCCCTCGGCCAGAAAAAAAAACAGAGCAGTGAGCTCTGCTCTTGAGTGAGGGGGTTTATATAGGCAACTCACTGGTCCCGGTTGGTTCTACAAACCGGGGCTAAAGGGGTGCCTTTGGTCCCGGTTCATAAAACAAACCGGGACCAATAGTGGTGGGCCAGGAGCAAGAGCCATTGGTCCCGGTTTTTAGCTCCAACCGGGACCAATAGGTCCAGACGAACCGGGACCAATGGCCCACGTGGCCCGGCCGGCCCCCTGGGCTAACGAACCGGGTCCAGTACCCCCATTGGTCCCGGTTCTAGATTGAACCGGGGCTAATGGGCTGGACCAATGCCCTGTTTTCTACTAGTGAAAGGCCCTCCACGTGGCTGCTGCCTGGAGGTTGATACGTCTCAAACGTATCTACTTTTCCAAACACTTTTGATATTGTTTTGACCTCATTCTTGCATGATTTGAACTAAACTAACTCGGACTGACGTTGTTTTCAGCAGAGCTGCCAGTATGGTTTTATTGTGTGCAGGAAAACGGATTTTTAGGGATCTCAGAAAATTCCACGAAAAATCACAGAAAATCCACGCACCCGAAGAAACCTGGTGCCAGAAGAGGGGCCAGGGGGGCTCCAGGCACCCTGGTGGCGCGACCCACCCCCTGGCCGCGACGGGAGGCCGCCTGGGTGGGCCCCACCTCCCCTGGTGCCCTACTTTGACCCGTATTTTAGCTCGTGACGGATGATGGGCCCCGAACCCCTCGTTGGTTACCCCAAGTGGAAGGTGTAAGATGCAGTAAGTAGAAGTGTTTTCCCTTAGCAAAGATGCCAAGGATCGAATCCCCAGAGACTCCTAGGTTCAACAAGTAGGTGTCAATTGCTACGTCGCCAGATTAGTAGCAATCAACGTGGACCTGCACACAGATACAAATAACTTTGCTCCCAACGAGTACAGAGAGGTTGTCAATCTCTCCAGCCTTGTAGTTCACAAAGGGTTAAAAGCAATGATAGTAGTGATAGATAGTTTTTTGCAATAGTAAGTAATAACGGAAAGTAAATAGCGGGTGTGATCAATGATGGTAATATGGACCGGGGTCTCATGATGTTCACTAGTGATGTCTCTCTCCCAAAAGACGATAAAACAGCTATGTGAGGTAAACAAATTACAGTTGGGCAATTGACAGGACCACGAACGCAAACCAATGCTGACTACATTGCAAGAAAGGTTGAGGTTCAAAGCATGGGCGGTACGCCAAAGTAAGTAGACCGAAATCCATCAATATCTACTACTAATCATCCACCTTGAGATATCTATCCAGAACATCTCGCTGGTATTAAGTTGCGAGTCCCACCCATAGTGTAAACTCAATGCAACAGACAACTGCATTAAAGAACTTTGCGTAAAGTAAACAATCCTTGCACCCGCGGGCACAAGCACCGTTGTTTTCCCCCTTGTGGCAACAGCACATCCCCTAGACTCATATTTCTGTCACTCAAGCTAGTCATCGAGGGGCATGAACCCACAATCGAGCATAACGTTCCCTCTTGGAGTCACTACCTATTAATCGGCCAAAGCAATAAATAACAACGGAGAACATGCAATAATTACTTATGAACTAAAATATAAAAGAGGTCAATCAAATATATTACTCAAGATCAATCTGAACATAATCTCATAATCCATCGGATCCCAGCAAACTCAACATAGCAACAGCATAAGGATTACATAGGTGCCTTGATCATGTAGGGCGGCTCACGAGGACTAATTAGTGAAGCACAAGAACGGGAGGAGAACATCACATAGCTACTGGTCATGGACTCATGGTCCAAGGGAGACTACTCACGAGTCATCCGGGAGGCGTCCATGGTGGTGGAGAAGCTCCCGGTGGTGATCCTCCCCTCCGGCAGGGTGCCGGGAAGAGTTCTCCTGGTGCTCCCGATCTTGGAAGCGGCGGCGGCGGCGGAACAGAGATGGGATCGCGAAAAAAGTTCCTCTTCTGAGGGTTACGGAGGACCCTTTAAATATATGCCAAATTAGGGCACCCGGGGAGTCTCGGGGGGCCCAGGCGCCCCCCCCCCCCCCACCGGCGCGGCCCAGGGGGGGGGGCGCCGCCAGGGCGCCTGGAGCCCTGGTGCCCCCCCAGGCTGCCCTTCGGACGCAGTGTTGTTTCCGGATCGCTGATTTTTTATATAATTTTTCTGGATTTTTCTGGGCAGTTCTCGAAACGTGAAAACCTGAAATACAAAAACAGCCGAAAACAGAAACTGGCACTGGGGTGCACTGGATTAGTAAGTTAGTCCAAATATGATCAAAAGTGTATGGAAGTGTATGAATATCATAGCAATATCACCCAAAAGTGGCATGGAGCAAGCAGAAATTATAGATACGTTTTGGACGTATCAAGATCCCCAAGCTTAATTCCTGCTCGTCCTCGAGTAGGTAAATGATAACAAGAATAATTTCTGTGGTGACATGCTACTAACCATAAAGGACTTTTTCATAGTCATATGACAAAAGCTTACTGAGACAATGATCCTAAAGTAATTAAGTTGCCTCAAGAGAAAATCACAAATGACTGAAAGTTTTACAATATGAAATTGAATCATCAAATAGATTTGCAATGAACATGATGTGCAAATATGATAAAGTGATATCTAGCTTGCCCCCTTTAGTGATGCAAAACATAAATGCAGGGGCACCTTCAAGGTTTAAGTGATGACTAGATACAATCATTTCAGAATAAACGATATCACAATCATGCAAAAGACAATGCTACTTTGGAACAATGCACATTACACTCAGAATGACAATCATGCTCTCAGTAGTTGGTGCTTCAACATAAAGGTAAAAGAATGGTTAAGTGCTAGAGCTTTTTATTTTGAAAACATGGAAGCAATTGTGTCAACGGTAGTAGTACTTCATATGTGTCATGCATAAAACATCCTATAAGTTGCAAGCCTCATGCATCGAATACCAATAGTGCTCGCTCCTTGTCCTAATTAGCTCGGATTCCCATGGGTTATCATTGCATTGCATATGTTTCAACCAAGTGTCACAAAGGGGTACCTCTATGCCACCTGTACAAAGGTCCAAGGAGGTAGATCGCATTTGATTTCTCGTTTTTGATAGATCTCAACTTGAGGACATCCATACCGGGACAACATAGAAAATAGATGATGGACTCCTCTTTAATGCATAAGCATATTCTCATGAAAGATTGAGGATTAAGGTCCAAGCTAAAACTTCCACCATGATGCATGGCTTTGGTTGGCGGCCCAATGTTCTTCTCTAACAATATGCATATTCATTCAACCCACGGTAAATCACCCTTACTTCAGACAAGACGAACATGCATAGCAACTCACATGATATTCAACAAAAGTGTGACAGTTGATGGCGTCCCCAGAAACATGGTTACCGCTCAGCAAGCAACTTATAAGAAATAAGATACATAAGCAACATATTCTTTACCACAATAGTTTTTAGGCTACTTTCCCATGAGCTATGTATTGCATGGTTTGTTTGCTTAGTACAGGTGGAGGTTAGCAAAAAGACTGGGAGCGACCAACTAAGAGAGCAATGACGGTCATAATCATGCAGAGCGACAAAGCAATATTGAATCAGGCATGGTAGTTATATCGCTACTCAGAAATAAAAGATCATCAAGGCTTGACAAACTTTCTTTACAGTCTTGAATATGCGTGAGCATACGCCAAGTCAATCAAAATAAATTCTCGAAGGAAGATATTACTAAACCATACCACATCATAGGCAGACAAACCAAGTTGGTACTCCAATAACACATTGGGAACCCCCCCAGCTATTTGAGATTAACCATAAGAAAACCTGAATTACTAAGCACCATCATGCAAGTAGCATCTTTATCATAGACACATTAACCAATGCAACGGAAGCAAACTCTCTTAATAAGGTGAGCATGGTGATTAAAGAGAGTTCGAGCAACCAACTAAATAAAAGCTCTTGAAAAGATAAGCATGGATACTAAGAGCTGAGCACGATAGTAGCTATTAAAAGATAAAGAACACACACAGCATAGATAGACATGAAAATTCTATGTTATGTTCTAGGTAGAGGTGGAGCGTGTTTCTCTCCCACATAAAGGAATGCTGAGTTCCGACTCGTTATGAAAAACTAAAAAGAAAACTAAAAGCAAGACGCTCCAAGCATAGCACATAACACATGAAGTGATAAAAATATAGCGAAACAAAAGACGAACTGATAATGTTGATGGAGAAGGGGATGCACGGGGGCATCCCCAAGCTTAGACGCTTGAGTCTCCTTGAATATTTCTTGGGGGTGCACGGGGGCATCCCCAAGCTTGAGCGCTTGACACTCCTGAATCTTTTTATCATCTTCCCTCGCACACTTGAAAACTCCCTTCATACATAACTGATCATAATCTGATTAGCGAGGTTAGTACCCTTAATAAAATAATTATACCTTGCTGGAAATAAGGGTATTCTTGAAGTTCTACTGTTTCTCAAGATTGCCAAAAGTTTTTTGCGAAGAAAAAACAAGTTCTTAATTTGCAAAGTGAAGGTAAGGCAAAACAGGACAGAATCTGTGAAAAACAGAACAGCAGGCAGTAATTGATCTGTTTGGGATACTTCTGCAACTCAAATCAAAAAACTCAGAACTGACGCACGAAAGACAATTATATAGAGAACGCTGTCGAAACAATTCAGACCAAAAAGATGATCTGGAGATTTTATACGGATTTTTCTATCCAAGGACAGAATCTGTTTCCTGGACAGCACCTCACAACTTTTGAACTTTCTAGCAATCGGAGGCTATACTTGGCACAAATATGAAAAGCAAAGATACAATGATGATGCTACAGCAGTAAACAACATCAAGACACAAAAAAAGCAAAAATTTATTCATGTGGGCTGCCTCCCAAAAGCGCTTTCTTTTATGCCTTTAAGCTAGGCATAATGCATAGATCAAGTTGTATCAATTGAACCATCATCAAGATCATCAAAAAGCTCTTCAATAATACAACTAGTCTTAAGAGGACTCTCAAACAAAGGCCTCATAGAGATACTTCTAGGTAGAAGACCAAAAGGATAAAAGTCAAGGGAAGATTCATTTATAAATTCATCAAAGATAGGCGTTTCTTCCAAAGTCTTTACGGTTTCAACCCCTTTGGCAATAGGTGGATTGCTTTTAGAACGGGGAGCCTTTGGAACGTGAACGAACTTAGGCTCCCTCTTTGCCGGAGTTTCTACCTTTTCGGTTTTGATGGAGGAGAAATTAGTTCCTAAGGTATCAAATATTTCCTCAATCTTGTCCATCCTAGAAGAGTCAGAATCATGGAATTTGACGGTCTCCAAAATTTTGAAAATTTTATGCATGGAGCTATCAAGTCTATTCAAATTCCCTTGGATCTTTCGATCCAACTCATTCATCTTATTAGTGCTTGGCATCTCTAGCTCTATTTTTTCAAGTTTTTTCATAATGTGAGCTAGGGTGATGTCCTCTCGAATGCTAACAATAGGGGGACTCCCAACAAGATTTTCAATAATACTAAGAGACTCCCAAACTGGGGCCTCTAGGAAATTCCCATTGATAGCAGTATCTAGAATAAACCTATTCCAAGAAGTAATTCCAACATAAAAATTTCTAAGCAAGATAGTAGTAGGTTGCTTCTTGGTGGCTCTTTTTTGTGAATCATTAATTCTATACCAAGCATCTTTCAAACTTTCCCCACCTCTTTGTTTAAAGGTGAGAACTTCTGCCTTGTCAAAGACAAAAGGACCCGACATAATGACAACTTAAGGAACAAGATAACTATTTTTGTGATTTTTGATAAAAAGGAACTAAAGCAAAAATGAAAGGTAAACTAACAAGACTAAAAAGCAAAGGTAAAAGATAGCATGCAACTCCCCTATCCTGAAGAGTGGAGTCCCCGGCAACGGCGCTAGAAAATACACCTTCATGGGCCTCGAACCCCTCGTTGGTTACCCCAAATGGAAGGTGTAAGATGCAGTAAGTAGAAGTGTTTTCCCTTAGCAAAGATGCCAAGGATCGAATCCCCAGAGACTCCTAGGTTTAACAAGTAGGTGTCAATTGCTACGGCGCCAGATTAGTAGCAATCAACGTGGACCTGCACACAGATACAAATAACTTTGCTCCCAACGAGTACAGAGAGGTTGTCAATCTCTCCGGCCTTGTAGTTCACAAAGGGTTAAAAGCAATGATAGTAGTGATAGATAGTTTTTTGCAATAGTAAGTAATAACGGAAAGTAAATAGCGGGTGTGATCAATGATGGTAATATGGACCGGAGTCTCATGATGTTCACTAGTGATGTCTCTCTCCCAAAAGACGATAAAACAGCTATGTGAGGTAAACAAATTACAGCTGGGCAATTGACAGGACCACGAACGCAAACCAATGCTGACTACATTGCAAGAAAGGTTGAGGTTCAAAGCATGGGCGGTACGCCAAAGTAAGTAGACCGAATTCCATCAATATCTACTACTAATCATCCACCTTGAGATATCTATCCAGAAAATCTCGCTGGTATTAAGTTGCGAGTCCCACCCATAGTGTAAACTCAATGCAACAGACAACTGCATTAAAAGAACTTTGCGTAAAGTAAACAATCCTTGCACCCGCGGGCACAAGCACCGTTGTTTTCCCCCTTGTGGCAAAAGCACATCCCCTAGACTCATGTTTCTGTCACTCAAGCTAGTCATCGAGGGGTATGAACCCACAATCGAGCATAACGTTCCCTCTTGGAGTCACTACCTATTACTCGGCCAAAGCAATAAATAGCAACGGAGAACATGCAAGAATTACTTATGAACTAAAAATTAAAAGAGGTCAATCAAATATATTACTCAAGATCAATCTGAACATAATCTCATAATCCATCGGATCCCAGCAAACTCAACATAGCAACAGCATAAGGATTACATAGGTGCCTCGATCATGTAGGGCAGCTCACGAGGACTAATTAGTGAAGCACAAGAACGGGAGGAGAACATCACATAGCTACTGGTCATGGACTCATGGTCCAAGGGAGACTACTCGCGAGTCATCCGGGAGGCGTCCATGGTGGTGGAGAAGCTCCTGGTGGTGATCCTCCCCTCCGGCAGGGTGCCGGGAAGAGTTCTCCTGGTGCTCCCGATCTTGGAAGCAGCGGCGGCGACGGAACAGAGATGGGATCGCGAAAAAAGTTCCTCTTCTGAGGGTTACGGAGGACCCTTTAAATATATGCCAAAGTAGGGCACCGGGGGAGTCTCGGGGGGCCCAGGCGCCCCCCC
>LR738716.1:64684806-64736276 GCA_902687465.1 Secale cereale
CCCCCCCCCCCGGTGCGGCCCAGGGGGGGCGCCGCCAGGGCGCCTGGAGCCCTGGTGCCCCCCCCCAGGCTGCCCTTCGGACGCAGTGTTGTTTCCGGATCGCTGATTTTTTATATAATTTTTCTGGATTTTTCTGGGCAGTTCTCGAAACGTGAAAACCTGAAATACAAAAACAGCCGAAAACAGAAACTGGCACTATGGTGCACTGGATTAGTATGTTAGTCCAAATATGATCAAAACTGTATGGGAGTGTATGAATATCATAGCAATATCACCCAAAAGTGGCATGGAGCAAGCAGAAATTATAGATACGTTTTGGACGTATCAACGGAGAAATCCCAGATCAGAAGTTCTTTTCCCAGTTTTCGTCGCGGAGCCGCCGCCACCCTCTGTTCTTCTTCGGGAGGGCTAATCTGAAGGCTGATTTGGCATCGGGAGAGGGGAGATCGTCGCCATCGTCATCATCATCACCACTCCATCCTCCCTCCATGACTTCTCCTCCCATGTGTGAGTAATTCCCTGCTGTAGGCAATGGGGGTGGTAGGGATTGGATGAGTTAGATCATGTAATCGTTTGTCAGATCGTTGGGGGCATGTTGCCTATCATCTACTATGGTGTTTATCATCTTTGCTTCAACTTGTTATTCTTAATGCTTGTCACTTAGGGCCCGAGTGCCATGATTTCAAATCTGAACGATATGTGTTTGCATGAATATATTTGTGTTCTTGATCCTATCTATGAGTTGTTTGCACCTATTACGGTTCGGAACCGGCGATCCCAAAAGCGACAGCTTGGGACACCAAAGGGGATGGTCCGTAGTTTGAGGATTACATGTATCCATTGAGTTTATTGCATTGTTCCGGTGCTCTTTGACAGGAGCACCTTAATCTCCATAAGTTCCTTTTGGCCCCGTTCGTAGCGGGATGGTAGGACAAAAGATGTTGTGCAAGTTCTTATTGCAAGCACGTACAACTACCTATGGGATACATGCCTAATGTTTGATATTTGCCTAGATTATCATTACTTTTCCGTGTGCCTTGCCCCAAGTTAGAATCATGATATATCTCATCCATGCATCGCCCAATCATCCATCTCCCTAGCCTACAGTGTTTTAAATCCTGCTGGTTACTAGTTGCTACTTTTGCTATTTACTTTTACTATCACCACCATCACTACCATATCACCGTTACCGCTTATCTTTTGTTGCAAGTAAGTATATTTCAGGTGCGGTTGAATTGACAACTCAACTGTCAAAGCTTATAAATACTCTTTGGCTCCCCGTGTGTCGAATCAATAAATTGGGTTATTCTTACCCGCGAAGACTATCTCGATCCCTTACGGTTGAGGGTTATCAAGTACCGTTTTCTGGCGCCGTTGCCGGGGAGCATAGCAATATTTACAAGTCTACTTGAAGTATCCTACCTGCTGCACTTCATCCGCTATGGGTGAGAAAGGAGACCCTAAGGTTCCGATCTTACTATCCACTACAAGAAGAGGTACTGTTCTGAACACTAGTGCTACACTTGATTCACCTTCTGTTATGAGTAAGTTTGCCTCACCGCCACCACATGATGCTCCTACTGAATCTGTTACTATGTCCGATACTCTTGATGATGCTTCTACTACTCTTGATGATATTAGTTCACTTGGTTATGCTCTTGAGAAACAAATCGCTGCTGCTGCAAAAAAGTCTGGAATTGAAATTCCTGTTACTCGCTACCCTATTGGTGGAACTTACGATTATCCTGATTTGAGTAAACTCAAGGAGAGACTCCTTGATGATGATTACTATATGCTTGATGAATATTTATGCAGGGAATTGACAGAGTTTTCCGGCTCTGACCCTGAAGTTATTAAGAAGCTGTTTGAAAAACACTCTTTGAAGAACAAAACCGTTCCTAATCCTGAATTTGCTACGTCTCCTATATGCATTGATGATCCTGATTATGATTTCTCTGTTGATCTTTCACTTATACCTATGGTTGAAGCTGACCCCTTTTATGGCAGAGAAAATGATGATGCTATTGCACACCTGACTAAACTCACTGAGTTGGGTGGTTTGTTTACCACGGATGAGAAGATACGAAACTTTTATGTGACCAAGCTTCTTCCTTTCTCTTTGAAGGAAGGTGCTAAAACATGCTATGACTCACTCCCATGTGGATCCATTCAGAGTCCTCAAGACTTGGCTTACTCTTTTGTTGATAAATACTTTCCTGCTCATATGCAACATGCTGCTTTACAAAGAATTTATAACTTTAAACAGTTGCAGGGTGAGCACCTCCCTAAAGCTTGGGGGAGGTACTGTGGTATGATTCGGGCTAGAGCAGGACATGAAGTCCCTAAGAACGAATTAATCGATATATTTTATGCTGGTCTAACTGATGAATCCAGGTCCTATTTGGACGGTTGTACTGGTTGTGTTTCCAGGAAAAGAACACCGAACGATGTAGAGGATTTGATGGGCAGGATTGCCAAAAACCATGAAGATTGGTCCGTCCCTGAACCACCTCCACCACCAAAGAAGAGGGGCATGTTTGTTCTAAGCCCCGAAGATATGCGAGAAGCAAAGAAGTCTATTAAAGAGAAGGGTATTAAAGCGGAACACGTGAAGAATCTACCCCCTATTGAGAAGCTGTGTGAGCCTACCACTCACCCTCCTATGGTAGAGGTACACTCTCTTTTAGATTTCAACGCAAGTGACATCCCTCATGGTAAGCCTCCTGATCAATTTTTAGATGAGTTTGATAATTTTATTATGAAACAAAATCATTTTAATGAGAGGATACAAAGTCAATTGCATGATAATTCCCTTGCTATCAAAAGTTTGCTTGATGTTCTAGGTAGAACAGTTAATGATGTTCAATGTCTTGTGAAGCATTTTCATATGGTTCAAACTCAGCTTGAACAAATTTTTAATGTGCAAAAAGATTTGCTTGCTAACAATGCCAAACATGATGATTTGCAGGCCTTCGGGATTAAGACCCAAGGAGGAACTAGCACTCAAGATCCTCTCTATCCAGAGGGGCATCCGAGGAGAATTGAGCAAGATTCTCAAATGCAGGAAGAAGAAATTGTTGGCTCTCCAAAAAAGAAGAAGAAGAAACATAAGGAGACTGACAATTCCAATGATCCTATTACAGATGAAGAGCCAACTATTGATCCTAACAGTGTATCTATCTCCGATGCTGAGACTGAAGACGGTGCTGAACCTGAAGGTAAGGACAATGAGAAGAATTATCCGCCTGAAGTTCGAGAAGAAGAAGCACCTGACAAACGTAAGAGGTACACTAGAGAAGACTTCGTCGCAAGAAGACATGGGAAGGAAAGAGAACCATGGATACAGAAACCCATGCCCTTTCCAGGTAAGTCTCTCAAATCTAAAGAAGAAGAGCATTACAATAAGTTTTGTGAGTGGATTAAACCTCTTTTTCTTCAAATCCCTTTGACTGATGCTATTAAGTTACCTCCCTATTCAAAATATATGAAAGATATTGTCACTAATAAAAGAAAAGTTCCTAATGAAGCAATATTTACTATGCTTGCTAACTACTCTTTCAGTGGCAAGATTCCTGAGAAGCTTGGTGATCCAGGTATATCCACCATTCCTTGCTCCATAAAGAATAATTATGTCCAAACTGCTTTATGTGATCTTGGAGCAGGAGTGAGTGTTATGCCTTTCTCTCTTTACAAGAGGCTTTGTTTAGAGAAACTAATTCCTACAAATATCTCTCTTCAGATGGCTGACAAGTCAACCGCAGGTGCTATTATTGATTGCAATAAAGGGAAGGTTACCTTCAATGTGAATGATAAAGAACACACGGTGTATTTTCCAAAGAAGACCGACAGGAGGCATGGCCTCAAATCTATAGAAAATATCGAGACCGTGAAGATTGGAGAATGGGACTGTCCACTACATGTGCACCACAAATACAAAACTATTATGGTGGGGACAATGTCCATCAAAGTAAAGGTTTAGTGATTACTTCGTAAGAGGTGAGACTTTTTGCTCTATATATCGCCTGTTTGCTGGTAAGACATGATCAACCTTACTAGTGAACATGTTTTATATAGATAAAAAGTTGAGCTTGTTATGTTTTCATTTGTTTTAGTTTTTGTTCTCCTTGCTGTACCAAGTGTTTATGTTTTGAAGCTTCACAATACTAATCACTGCTTTAAGTTTTCAGAAAGTCTTGCAGCTTTTTGAACTTCGAAAAAATTTCAACAGTGAAGTTTTCAGAAAAATTCCAGAAAAAAAATTCCATGCCGGGAGTGACCCAGAGGTACCTGGGGCCAGCCAGGGGGACCCACCAGTGGCCCAGGCGGCCAGCTGGCGCGGCTTGCCCCCTGGCCGCGCCCACAGGGCGCCTGGGGCCCACAAGCCCCCCCTCCAGGTAAGTCTTCTTCCTCCCTCTCTCTTTCTCTCCAAAAACACGAGTTTTGCACTTGTTCTTGCGTTCTTGCTGCTCTTGGAGGCGATTCTTCGATCTCTCTCTACAGCCTATCATTTGAGCTGAGATTTTGAACAAATACTCCCTGGTATGTGACTCCTCCACCCCTCCAATTAGATTTCTGATTGGTGGCTTCATTTGTGAGTATTTAGTAGTTCTTGGTGCTGTATAAATGAGCTTGCATGCATGTGTAGAAATTTATTTTCCAAGTTTTGATGCAAGTTTATGCCTTAGGTAAGTGAGTTGAGTACTTTGCCTCAACCCACCTTGTTTTAATCCTTGTTTTTGTATTTTGCCAAAAATTTCAGAAATGAGTTTGTTAGGAAGGGCAAAGGGGTGGCTTGAGAAGAGGATGCCCACGCACTCCGATCGAGTTACTAGAGCCGCAGCTTCACCCTCGACTGCTAGGGTGAGCTACAATGAAGATCATGTGCCCCTAGAGTTGTTGGAAGACACAAGTCCAGCACGTGCTATGACGTTTCCATGTGATGAATTCCTTGAAGCTGCGGGAATCAAGGATGAGTTTTCTAATCTTTGTGCTAATGCAGGTCTGACACGGCTCGTCACGTGCCGTGTTACTCGGTATAAAAAACACACCTCCAGTTTCATTAACAGTTTTAGATATAATCCTGATTCAGGTGCTATTGAGTTTAAAATTTACAATGATCTTATCACCATGCCTTTGGGAAAGTTTTGTGAAATAATAGGTGTACCAAACGTTGGGAGGACGGCTAGGATGACCTCTCAGCCCTCCGAGCTGAAAACCGTCTTCAACTCTCTCTGCAGCATGGGTACGAGGGATATTCATCGGTCGAAGATCTCCAGCATCTTATTCCCTCACCTCAGGTATTTTGCATATTATGTTGCTAGAGGAGTGTTAGCTCGTGACAACACGAGCAACACTTGTGCGCCGGATATTGCTATCCTGGCAGCCGCCCTCTCAGGGAGGTCTAATTATAATCTGGGTGCCTTAATTGCTAGATGCCTTGCTATGAACGGTAACAAGGGAGACTTATATGGTGGCGTTTATGCCACTCTTATCTTAGAACATCTTGGAGGCACCCCACACCCTGATGATAAGCCTTTTACTTATTTAAGTTTTGATCTTGCTGCTATGAAAATGCATAAGTTTGTTACCATGGCTTCTGAGCTTGATAATCTTGTTTATATCTTGCGTTTCGGAACTACCGCGGAACGCGAGATCCGTCTACCTGCACCTCTTTTGTTTCATTTTTCTCGCAGGAACGGATGGTCCTTTGATGTTATCCAGTTCGATGAGTTCATGGCCCAGCATCAGTTTCATAACCCCATGGAGGGAGTTGTGCCCGACGAGGAGGAGCACGGTGAGGTACCACCTTTTCAGGGGGGAACCGCCACCCAGTTTGGTGAAGGGTCTTCCTCTGCTTGGCGTACGGACCCTTCTTCGTGGGAGACTCTGAGGAGTTCGGTGTACGCGCCGGAATCCTTCTACGACCCTTGGACTCACCGCCATTCCCCCGGAGCAGGAGGCTCCTGGGGGCAGTAGTTGCTACCAACTTAGGCCAAAAGCCTAAGCTTGGGGGAGTACGTGCCCCTCTCACTTTTCCATTGTATTATCCGTTTTATTCGCTTTGATCTTTTCGAGGTTTTTGCCCGTTCTTCTTTATTATTTCTTTCTTTGCAAAAACAACAAAAAGATTTTCCCTTTCTTTTGCTTTCGTTCAACCTTTGAAATAATCCAAAAAGATTTCCTTTCTCTCTTTAGTTTGCTTTGTTTTCAGAGTTCAGCTCGAGTCCGTGATGGCATTTAATTATATTTCCTACGTTCGATCGTGCAAGTGACGAGGCAGTAATGACGAAGATCGACTGAAGGGAAGCAACAAGGGAAGACCGGTATGAACTCTTCTTGTTTCTACTTTTGTACATATGCCTGTACTTATGATCTAGAGACCAGCTTGTAGCGACATAGTGCTATGTTTACAATGCTCTCCCAGTGGTTCATGCTTTCCTTGTGGCTAGTCTCGAATAGCTAGAGTATATAATGTGTTATTGAAATGATTTACATGCATTGCACTGTTCATAGTTTGGTATACTAAGGTGGTATTTCCCTTTGGAGAATTTTTGGATTGACTTGGCACATGTTTACACATGTTTAAGACTAAAAAGTCTGCTCTGCCTTGATGATCTTTGAGTTTTAGAATAGTTATATCACTTCCATGCCCGATTCAATCTTGCTTTGTCGCTCTGCATGATTATGACCGTTATTGCTCTCTAGTTGGTCGCTTCCCAGTCTTTTGCTAACCTCCACCTATACTAAGCGGACTGACTGCGTGTGCATCCAAAATCCTTAAAACCAGTTATGCCATATGAGTCCACCATACCTTCCTATACATGGTATTTACCTGCCATTCCAAACGAAGACTTTCGTGTACCATCTCGAAATTAATCAAAAGCATTTCTCTTTTTGTGCCTCTGTTTTAGCTCATAAGGAAGTAGTAGTTAATTCATGATCTTTTTAAGTTGGACAAGTTTCACCCCGGGATTGCATGTCTAATCTGCAAACCCATAATACGAGAAGGAACTGGCATAGAGTGCGCCCGGCTCATTAAAAATTATACAACAAACAAACCCTCCTTCACGCTTTGTTCATGAGAAATCAGAAAACTTTGGCAGTGATAAACAAAGGAGATTAAGAGGATGTGATCGTCCTCATGCGGGAGCCGTTCCTCGAAACTTGTCCAGATCAAGAAGTGATTGAGTTATCTGCTAGCATTCGTTGACAAAATATGCACCTCTCAAAAACATTCTTTCCTCTGTTTTTTTTAAAACCAAGAGCTCTGGTACATGTTTAGTTTTTGTTTTCGACCACGGGTTTTCAACCTCGCCATCAAATTCCACGGTTCGAGAGTCTCCATCTTCTTTCTTCAAAGCACCAACTAGGAGAGCATAATTGTCATTCTGAGTGTAATGTGCATTGTCCCAAAGTATTACATTGTCTTCTGCATGCTTGTGATATTATTTATTCTGAAAGTCTTAGTTCTAGTCTCCTTTAAAACTCTGGAGGAGTTTCTGCATTTATGTTTTGCTTCACTCATGGAGGCTAGCGAGATACCACCCTAATATGCTCAAGCTATGTGCAATGTAATCTTGTCTTGATTTTCAGTAGTATATTATTTACTTTTAGGTATTTGTGATTGGTCACTTGAAAGAAGGATTGCTCCATGCATTGTCCTCATAGCATTGTTTCAATACTTGCTAGACTCTTTTCGTAGTACATGCTTATATACATCTAATGAAGCAAAAGAGTTTGTCAAAGTTTTCTTTGTCGCGTCCAGTTCATTGAACTGAATTGCTTGAGGACAAGCAATATGCTAAGCTTGGGGGAGTTGATACGTCTCAAATGTATCTACTTCTCCAAACACTTTTGATATTGTTTTGACCTCATCCTTGCATGATTTGAACTAATATAACCCGAACTGACGCTGTTTTCAGCAGAGCTGCCTGTATGGTTTTATTGTGTGCAGGAAAACGGATTTTTAGGTATCTCAGAAAATTCCACGAAAAATCACAGAAAATCCACGCACCCGAAGAAACTTGCTGCCAGAAGATGGGCCAGAGGGGGGCCAGGGGGGCTCCAGGCGCCCTGGTGGCGCGGCCCACCCCCCTGGCCGCGCTGGGAGGCCGCCTGGGTGGGCCCCACCTCCCCTGGTGCCCTACTTGGACCCGTATTTTAGCTCGTGACGAAGAAATCCCAGATCAGAAGTTCTTTTCCCAGTTTTCGTCGCGGAGCCGCCGCCACCCTCTGTTCTTCTTCGGGAGGGCTAATCTGGAGGCTGATTTGGCCTCCGGAGAGGGGAGATCGTCGCCATCGTCATCATCATCACCACTCCATCCTCCCTCCATGACTTCTCCTCCCATGTGTGAGTAATTCCCTGCTGTAGGCAAAGGGGGTGGTAGGGATTGGATGAGTTAGATCATGTAATAGTTTGTCAGATCGTTGGGGGCATGTTGCCTATCATCTACTATGGTGTTTATCATCTTTGCTTCAACTTGTTATTCTTAATGCTTGTCACTTAGGGCCCGAGTGCCATGATTTCAGATCTGAACCATATGTGTTTGCATGAATATATTTGTGTTCTTGATCCTATCTACGAGTTGTTTGCACCTATTACGGTTCGGAACCGGCGATCCCAAAAGTGACAGCTTGGGACACCAAAGGGGATGGTCCGTAGTTTGAGGATTACATGTATCCATTGAGTTTATTGCTTTTTTCCGGTGCTCTTTGACAGGAGCACCTTGATACGTCTCAAACGTATCTACTTTTCCAAACACTTTTGATATTGTTTTGACCTCATTCTTGCATGATTTGGACTAAACTAACCCGGACTGACGCTGTTTTCAGCAGAGCTGCCTGTATGGTTTATTTGTGTGCCGGAAAACGGATTTTTAAGCATCTCAGAAAAATCCACGAAAAATCACGAAAAATCCACGCACCCGAAGAAACCAAATGCCAGAAGTGGGGCCAGAGGGGGGGCAGGGGGTGCCCAGGCGCCTTGTGGGCGCCCCCCCCCCCCCCCGGGCCGCGCCGGGGGGCGCCTGGGTGGGGCCCACACCCCCTGGTGCCCTACTTTAGCCCGTATTTTTCCTCCCGACGCAGAAATCCTAGATCGGAAGTTCTTTCGCTGTTTTTCGTCGCGGAGCCGCCGCCACCCTCTGTTCTTCTTCGGGAGGGCTAATCTGGAGGCTGATTTGGCCTCCGGAGAGGGGAGATCGTCGCCATCGTCATCATCATCACCACTCCATCATCCCTCCATGACTTCCCCCTTCATGTGTGAGTAATTCCCTTGCTGTAGGCGAAGGGGGTGGTAGGGATTGGATGAGTTAGATCATGTAATAGTTCGTCAGATTGTTGGGGGCATGTTGCCTATAATCTAGTATGGTGTTTATCATCTTTGCTACAACTTGTTATTCTTAATGCTTGACACTTAGGGCCCGAGTGCCATGATTTCAGATCTGAACCATATGTGTTTGCATGAATATATTTGTGTTCTTGATCCTATCTATGAGTTGTATGCACCTGTTACGGTTCGGAACCGGCGATCCCAAAAGTGACAGCTTGGGACAACAAAGGGGATGGTCCGTGGTTTGAGGATTACATGTATCCATTGAGTTCATTGCTTTGTTCCGGTGCTCTTTGACAGGAGCACCTTAATATCCATTAGTTCCTTTTGGCCCCGTTCGTAGCGGGATGGTAGGACAAAAGATGTTGTGCAAGTTCTTATTGCAAGCACGTACAACTACCTACGGGATACATGCCTAATATTTGATATTTGCCTAGATGATCATTACTTTTCCGTGTGCCGTGCCCCAAGTTAGAATCTATCTCATCCATGCAACGCCCAACCATCCATCTCCCTAGCCTACAGTATTTTAAACCTTGCTTGTCACTAGTTGCTTCTTTTGCCATTTACTACTGCTATCTACTTTTACTGTTTACTTTTACTATTGCTATCATCACTATCATATCACTGTTACCACTTATCTTTTGTTGCAAGCTAGTATATTTCAGGTGTGGTTGAATTGACAACTCAACTGTTAAAGCTTATAAATACTCTTTGGCTCCCCGTGTGTCGAATCAATAAATTGGGTTATTCTTACCCGCGAAGACTATCTCGATCCCTTACGGTTGAGGGTTATCAAGTACCATTTTCTGGCGCCGTTGCCGGGGAACATAGCAATATTTACAAGTCTACTTGAGGTATTCTACCTGCTGCACTTTATTCACTATGGGTAAGAAAGGAGACCCCAAGGTTCCGATCTTACTATCTACTACAAGAAGAGGTACTGCTCTGAGCACTAGTGCTACGCTTGATTCACCTTCTGTTATGAGTAAGTTTGCCTCACCACCACCACATGATGCTCCTACTGAATCTGTTATTATGTCTGATACTCTTGATGATGCTTCTACTACTTTTGATGATGATATTAGTTCGCTTGGTTATGCTCTTGAGAAACAAATTACTGCTGCTGCTGAAAAATATGGAATTGAACTTCCTGTTACTCGCTACCCTATTGGTGAAACTTATGATTATCCTGATTTGAGTAAACTCCAAGAGAGGCTCCTTGATGATGATTACTATATGCTTGATGAAGATCTATGCAGGGAACTGACAGAGTTTGCTGGCTCTGACCCTGAAGTTATTAAGAAAATATTTGAAAAACACTCTTTGAAAAACAAAACCGTTCCTAATCCTGAGTTTGCTACATCTCCTATATGCATTGATGATCCTGATTTTGATTTCTCTGTTGATCTTTCACTTATACCTATGGTTGAAGTTGACCCCTTTTATGGCAGAGAAAATGATGATGCTATTGCACACCTGACTAAACTCGGTGAGTTAGGTAGCCTATTTACCACAGATGAAAAGATACGCTACTTTTATGTGACCAAGCTTCTTCCTTTCTCCTTGAAGGAAGGTGCTAAAGCATGGTATGATTCACTCCCATGCGGTTCTATTAAGAGTCCTCAGGACTTAGCTCACTCTTTTGTTGATAAGTACTTTCCTGCTCACATGCAACATGCTGCTTTACAAAGAATTTATAACTTTAAACAGTTGCAGGATGAGTCCCTCCCTAAAGCTTGGGGGAGGTACTGCGGTTTGATTCGTGCTAGACCAGGACATGAAATTCCTAAGAATGAATTAATTGATATATTCTATGCTGGTCTAACTGATGAATCTAGGTCCTATCTGGACAGTTGTGCTGGTTGTGTTTTCAGGAAAAGAACACCGGACGATGCGGAAGATCTGATGGTCAGGATTGCCAAAAACCATGAAGATTGGTCCGTCCCTGAACCACCTCCACCAACAAAGAAGAGGGGCATGTTTGTTCTAAGCCCCGAGGATATGCGAGAAGCAAAGAAGTCTATTAAAGAGAAAGGTATTAAAGCTGAAGACGTGAAGAATCTACCCCCTATTGAGAAGCTGTGTGAGCCTACAACTCACCCTCCTATGGTAGAGGTACACTCTCTTTTAGATTTCAACGCAAGTGACATCCCTCATGGTAAGCCTCCTGACCAATGTTTAGGTGAGTTTGATAATTTTATTATGAAACAGAATCATTTTAATGAGAGGATAGAAAGTCAGTTGCATGATAATTCCCTTGCTATCAAAAAGTTGCTTGGTGTTTTAGATAGAACAGTTAATGATGTTCAATGTCTTGTGAAGCATTTTCATATGGTTCAAACTCAGCTTGATCAAATTTCTAATGTGCAAAGAGATTTACTTGCTAACAATGCCAAACAAGATAAATTGCAGGCTTTTGGGATTAAGACCCGAGGAGGAACTAGTACTCAAGATCCTCTTTATCCAGAGGGACATCCGAAGAGAATCGAGCAAGATTCTCAAATGCGGGAAGAAGAAATTGTTGTCTCTCCAAATAAGAAGAAGAAACATAAATAGACTGACAATTCTAATGATCCTATTGCAGATGAAGAGCCAGCTATTGATCCCAACAGTGTATCTATTTCCGATGTTGAGACTGAAGACGGTGCTGAACCTGAAGGTAATGATAATGAGAAGAATGATCCGCCTGAAGTTCGAGAAGAAGAAGCACCTTACAAACGTAAGAGGTACACTAAAGAAGACTTCATCGCAAGAAAACATGGGAAGGAGAAAGAACCATGGGTACAGAAACCCATGCCCTTTCCAGGTGAGTCCATCAAATCTAAAGAAGAAGAGCATTATAATAAGTTTTGTGAATGGATTAAACCTTTTTTTCTTCAAATTCCTTTGACTGATGCTATTAAGTTACTCCCTTATTCAAAATATATGAAGGATATTGTCACTAACAAAAGAAAAGTTCCTAATGATGCAATATCTACTATGCTTGCTAACTATTCTTTCAGCGGAAAGATTCCTGAGAAGCTCGGTGATCCAGGTATACCCACCATTCCTTGCTCCATAAAGAATAATTATGTCAAAACTGCTTTGTGTGATCTTGGAGCGGGAGTGAGTGTTATGCCTCTCTCTCTTTACGAGAGGCTTTGTTTAGAGAAACTAATTCCTACAGATATCTCCCTTCAGATGGCTGACAAGTCAACCGCTGTTCCAATAGGTATTTGTGAGGATGTTCCAGTTGAAGTTGCTAATTGTTTAATTCTTACTGATTTTGTTGTGCTCGACATGCCCGAGGATGGGAGCATGTCCATTATTCTTGGTAGACCTTTCCTTAACACCACAGGTGCTATTATTGATTGCAACAAAGGGAAGGTTACCTTTCATGTGAATGATAAAGAACACACGGTATATTTTCCAAAGAAGACCGACAGGAGACATGCCCTCAACTCTATAGAGAATATCGAGACCGTGAAAATTGGAGAATGGGACTGTCCACTACATGTGCCTCACAAATACAAAACTATCATGGTACGGACAATGTCCATCAAGGTAAAAGTTCAGTGATTACTTTGTAGGAGGTGAGACTTTTTGCTCTATATATCGCTTGTTTGTTGGTAAGACTTGATCAACCTTACTAGTAAACGTGTTTTATATGGATAAAAAGTTGAGCTTGCTATGTTTTCATTTTGTTTTTAGCATTGTCCTACTTGCTGTACCAAGTATCTATGTTTTTGAAGCTTCACAACACTACTAACTGCTTCAAGTTTTCACAGAGTTCCGCAGCTTTTTGAACTTCGAAAAAAATTCAACAGTGAAGTTTTCAGAAAAATTCCAGAAAAATTATATTCAAAATTTCCACAACGGGAGAGACCCGGAAAGTCCTGGGGCTAGCCAGGGGGGCCACCAGTGGCCCAGGCGGCCAGCTGGCGCGGCCCAGCCCCTGGCCGCGCCCACAGGGCGCCTGGGGCCCACGGGACCCCCTCTCCAGGTACTTCTTCTTCCCCTCTCTCTCTCTTTTTCCAGAAACCCGAGTTCTGGTCCTGTTCTTGCTGTTCTTGCTGTTCTTGGAGGCGATTCTTCGATCTCTCTCTACAGCCCATCATTTGAGCTGAAATTTTGAGCAAATACTCCCTGAAATGAGTTTGTTAGGAAGGGCAAAAGGATGGCTTGAGAAGAGGAGGCCCGCATACTCCGATCGAGTCACTAGAGCCGCAGCTTCACCATCGACTGCTAGGGTAAGCTATAATGAGGATCATGTGCCCCTGGAGTTGTTGGAAGACACAAGTCCAGCACGTGCAATGACATATCCATGTGATGAATTTATGGAAGCTGCGGGAATCAAGGATGAGTTTTATAATCTTTGTGCTAATGCAGGTTTGACACGGCTCGTCACCAGCCGTGTTACTCAGTATCAAAAACTCACCTCCAGTTTCATTAACAGTTTTGGATATAATCCTGATTCAGGTGCTATTGAGTTTAAAATTTATAATGATCTTATCACCATGACTCTGGGAAATTTTTGTGAAGTAATACGTGTGCCAAACGTTGGGAGGACGGCAAGGATGGCCACTCAGCCCTCCGAGCTGAAAACCGTCATCAACTCTCTCTGCAGCATGGGTACGAGGGATATTCATCGGTCGAAGATCTCCAGTATCTTGTTTCCTCACCTCAGGTATTTTGCATATTATATTGCTAGAGGGGTGTTAGCTCGTGACAACACGAGCAACATTTCTGCTCCGGATATCGCTATCCTGGCAGCAGCCCTCTCAGGGAGGTCTGATTATAATCTGGGTACCTTAATTGCTCGACGCCTTGCTATGAATGGTAACAAGGGGGACTTATACGGTGGCATTTATGCCACACTTATCTTAGAGCATCTTGGAGGCACCCCACACCCTGATGATACTCCTTTTACTTATTTAAGCTTTGATCTTTCTGCTATGAAAAGGCATAAGTTTGTGACCATGGGTTCTGAGCTTGATAACCTTGTTTATATCTTGCGTTTCGGAACTACCGCGGAACGCGAGATCCGTCTACCTGCACCTCTTTTGTTTGATTTTTCTCGCAGGAACGGATGGTCCTTTGATGTTGTCCAGTTCGATGAGTTCATGGTCCAGCATCAGTTTCATAACCCCATGGAGGGGGTTGTGCCCGACGAGGAGAGGCACGGTGAGATACCGCATTTTTAGGAAGAGACCGCCACCGAGTTTGGTGAAGGGTCTTCCTCTGTTTGGCGTTCGGAACCTTCCTCGTGGGAGACTCCGAGGAGTTCGGTGTACGCGCCAGCATCCTTCTACGACCCTTCGTCTCACCACCATACCCCTGGAGCAGGAGGCTCCTGGGGGCAGTAGCTGCTACCAACTTAGGTCAAAAGCCTAAGCTTGGGGGAGTACGTGCCCTTCTCACTTTTTCATTGTATTATCCGTTTGATTCGCTTTGATCTTTTCGAAGTTTTTGCCCGTTCTTCTTTGTTTCTCTCATTGCAAAAACAACAAAAAGATTTTCTCTTTCTTTTGCTTTTATTCAACCTTTGAAAAACCCAAAAAGATTTCCTTTCTCTCTTTAGTTTGCTTTGTTTTCAGAGATCAGCTCGAGTTCGTGATGGCATTTGATTATATTACCTACGTTCGATCATGCGAGTGACAAGAAGTAATGACGAAGATCGACTGAAAGGAAGCAACAAGGAAGACCGGTATGAACTCTTATTGTTTCTACTTTTGTACATATGCCTGTACTTATGATCTAGAGACCAGCTTGTAGCGACATAGTGCTATGTTTACAATGATCTTCCAGTGGTTCATGCTTTCCTTGTGGCTAGTCTCGAATAACTAGAGTATATAATGTGTTATTGAAATGATCTACATGCATTGCACTGTTCATAGTCTGGTATACTAAGGTGGTATTTCCCTTTAGAGAATTTTTTGATTGACTTGGCACATGCTTACACATGTTTACGACTAAAAGTCTACTTTGCCTTGATGATCTCTGAGTTTTAGAATAGTTATATCACTTTCATGCCCGATTCAATGTTGCTTTGTCGCTCTGCATGATTATGACCGTTATTGCTCTCTAGTTGGTCGCTTCCCAGTCTTTTGCTAAACCTCCACCCGTACTAAGCGGAATAACTGCTTGTGCATCCAAAACGTCTAAACCTGTTATGCCATATGAGTCCACTATACCTTCCTATACATGGTATTTACCTGCCATTCCTAATGAAGACTTTCATGTACCATCTCGAAATTAATCAAAAGCATTTCTCTTTTTGTGCCTATGTTTTAGCTCATGAGGAAGTAGTAGTTAGTTCATAATCTTTTTAAGTTGGACGAGTTTCACCCCTGGATTGCATGCATAATGTGCAAACCCTAATATGAAAAGGAACTGGAATTGAGTGCGCCCGGCTCGAGAAGATAATATAACAAACAAACCCTCCTTCACGCTTTGTTCATGAGAAATCAGAAAACTTTGGCAGTGATAAACAAAGGAGATTAAGAGGATGTGATCGTCCTCATGCGGGAGCCGTTCCTCGAGACTTGTCTAGCTTAAAAAGTGATTGAGTTATCTGCTAGCATTCGTTGACGAAATATGCACCTCTCAAAACATATTTACTTCTGTTTTTAAAACCAAAAGCTCTGGTACATGTTTAGTTTTTGTTTCCGATCACGGGTTTTCAACTTTGCCAATAAAAGCCGCGGTTCGAGAGTCTCATCTTCTTTCTTCAAAGCACTGACTAGGAGAGCATAATTGTCATTCTGAGTGTAATGTGCATTGTCCCAAAGAATTACATTGTCTTCAGCATACTTGTGATATGATTTATTCTGAAATTCTTAGCTCTAGTCTCCTTTAAAACTCTGGAGGAGTCTCTGCATTTATGTTTTGCTTCACTCATGGAGGCTAGCGAGATACCACCTTAATATGCTCAAGCTATGTGCAATGTGATCTTGTCTTGATTTTCAGTAATATATTATTTACTCTTAATTATTTGTGACTGATCACTCGAAAGAAGGATTGCTCCTTGCATTATTCTCATAAGTACTGTTTTAGTACTCGCTGAACTCTTTTCGTAGTACATGCTTATATACATCTAATGAAGCAAAAGTGTTTGTCAAAGTTTTCTTTGTCGCGTCCAGTTCGTTGAACTGAATTGCTTGAGGACAAGCAATATGCTAAGCTTGGGGGAGTTGATACGTCTCAAACGTATCTACTTTTCCAAACACTTTTGATATTGTTTTGACCTCATTCTTGCATGATTTGGACTAAACTAACCCGGACTGACGCTGTTTTCAGCAGAGCTGCCTGTATGGTTTATTTGTGTGCAGGAAAACGGATTTTTAAGCATCTCAGAAAAATCCACGAAAAATCCACGCACCCAAAGAAACCAAATGCCAAAAGTGGGGCCAGAGGGGGGCCAGGGGGTGCCCAGGTGCCCTGTGGGCGCCCCCCCCCCCCCCCCCGGGCCGCGCCGGGGGGGGGCGCCTGGGTGGGGCCCACACCCCCTGGTGCCCTACTTTAGCCCGTATTTTTCCTCCCGACGCAGAAATCCCAGATCGGAAGTTCTTTCGCTGTTTTTCGTCGCGGAGCCGCCGCCACCCTCTGTTCTTCTTCGGGAGGGCTAATCTGGAGGCTGATTTGGCCTCCGGAGAGGGGAGATCGTCGCCATCGTCATCATCATCACCACTCCATCATCCCTCCATGACTTCCCCTTCATGTGTGAGTAATTCCTTTGATGTAGGCGAAGGGGATGGTAGGGATTGGATGAGTTAGATCATGTAATAGTTCGTCAGATTGTTGGGGGCATGTTGCCTATCATCTAGTATGGTGTTTATCATCTTTGCTACAACTTGTTATTCTTAATGCTTGACACTTAGGGCCCCAGTACCATGATTTCAGATCTGAACCATATGTGTTTGCATGAATATATTTGTGTTCTTGATCCTATCTATGAGTTGTATGCACCTGTTACGGTTCGGAACCGGCGATCCCAAAAGTGACAGCTTGGGACACCAAAGGGGATGGTCCGTAGTTTGAGGATTACATGTATCCATTGAGTTCATTGCTTTGTTCCGGTGCTCTTTGACAGGAGCACCTTAATATCCATTAGTTCCTTTTGGCCCCGTTCGTAGCGGGATGGTAGGACAAAAGATGTTGTGCAAGTTCTTATTGCAAGCACGTACAACTACCTACGGGATACATGCCTAATGTTTGATATTTGCCTAGATGATCATTACTTTTCCGTGTGCCGTGCCCCAAGTTAGAATCTATCTCATCCATGCAACGCCCAACCATCCATCTCCCTAGCCTACAGTATTTTAAACCTTGCTTGTCACTAGTTGCTTCTTTTGCCATTTACTACTGCTATCTACTTTTACTGTTTACTTTTACTATTGCTATCATCACTATCATATCACTGTTACCACTTATCTTTTGTTGCAAGTTAGTATATTTCAGTTGCGGTTGAATTGACAACTCACCTGTTAAAGCTTATAAATACTCTTTGGTTCCCCGTGTGTCGAATCAATAAATTGGGTTATTCTTACCCACGAAGACTATCTCGATCCCTTACGGTTGAGGGTTATCACACCTTAATCTCCATAAGTTCCTTTTGGCCCCGTTCGTAGCGGGATGGTAGGACAAAAGATGTTGTGCAAGTTCTTATTGCAAGCACGTACAACTACCTATGGGATACATGCCTAATGTTTGATATTTGCCTAGATGATCATTACTTTTCCGTGTGCCTTGCCCCAAGTTAGAATCATGATATATCTCATCCATGCAGCGCCCAATCATCCATCTCCCTAGCCTACAGTGTTTTAAATCCTGCTGGTTACTAGTTGCTACTTTTGCTATTTACTTTTGCTGTTTACTTTTACTATCACCACCATCACTACCATATCACCGTTACCGCTTATCTTTTGTTGCAAGTAAGTATATTTCAGGTGCGGTTGAATTGACAACTCAACTGTCAAAGCTTATAAATACTCTTTGGCTCCCCGTGTGTCGAATCAATAAATTGGGTTATTCTTACCCGCGAAGACTATCTCGATCCCTTACGGTTGAGGGTTATCAGAGGTCCACCTTTAGTCCCGGTTGGTAACACCAACGGGTACTAAAGGATTTTTTTTGATTTTTTGATTTTTTTTGTTTTTTTAATATTTTCCCGATTTTCAAATTTTTGAATTATTTTAACCTCTAATCTCTAATCACCCCTCATCATGCTCAATTTAATATCTAATCATCCTCATCATTCCAAATCATCAAACTTCCCGAACGGTCACCCATCCTCCCACTCCCCCATAATATCTAATCACCCTCATCATTCCAAATCATCAAACTTCCCGAACGGTCACTCATCCTCCCACTCCCCCAGCCTGAGCATGCTTAACTTCTGGGTTCTATTCTCCCTCGTTTCTAAGTCTGCACTTGTTGTTTTCTTGACAATAGTAAGATGTCAATCCTATTAACCCTCAGGAGTTTAGCTTGAGCATGAAGTCACACATTTCACTGTTTGAGTTTGAAACTCTTGTTCTAAGAAAACAATAATTATTTAGTAACACTAATATTTCTTGAATAAGTAGTTTGACCATTGTTTGACCATTGTTTGACCAAAATTCAAATAAACATAAATAATTATTTAGTAACACTAATATTCTTGAATAATTATTTAGTAACACTAATACTTCTTGAATAAGTAGTTTGACCATAGTTTGACTAGATCTAACAATTTTTTAAAAAAAAACTGAAATTTGAGCATAACTTTTTTTCCTTTTGGAATTTGAGGAATCTAAAAATTTGCAAACAGGTCATAGGCTGTCAAAATCGGGGATTTTCGTGCTGAACATTTTGATATATTATACATTTTTTTCTAACATCGTATGCAAAAGTTATAGCCGTTTTACATTTTCCCTACACTTTTTGCAAAACATGTCCAAATTTAAGTTTTTAAATTTTCCTACCTAGTAGATATGGTAACATAACTACATCTCGGAGGATTTTAACTTTTAAAGTTTTTATTATTTTCTTTTGATTTTTACAAAACTAAAAAGGCGATAGGGGGGTTAGGATTTGAAAATTGCACCATTAGTACCGGTTCGTGGCACGAACCGGTACTAAAGGTCTCAACCCCATTAGTACCGGTTCGTGGCACGAACCGGTACTAAAGGTCCAACCTTTAGTACCGATTCGTGCCACGAACTGGTACTAATGGGCATCGCACCCAATCGGGACTAAAGGTCCCATTTGAACCGGAAGTAATGCCTGTACGGTGCCCTCGCCGCTCGAACCGGGACTAATGCTCACATTAGTCCCGGTTCGTAATGCAACATGGATTAATGCTCTTTTCTGGCCGAACCAAAGCCCTGTGTTTCTACTAGTGATAAAACCTCAAACTAAATCAAAATAATGAAGTTTTATAAGAAAAAAATGAATGAGGGGCACTGGTATTATTTTATTTGAAGAAAAAAATGTCAACAAAATGACAGATTTTGCACCAAATTTATGCAACAACATGCATATAATAGTGAAATTTTCACAAAAATGAATGGATTAGTGGCATTGATAATACCGTTAGCATCAAATAAATGAAATAAATACTAAAATAAAAATAAAAATAACAATGTTTTAATAAAGAAAGAATCAGTGGCATTGGCACTACCCTTTAGGAAGAAAGTAAATGCAAAAAAATAAAAAATGATGAAATTTCCATATAGTGTTTAGAGGAATTACATTTTTAAAAAAATGGAAGAATAAGCATATAATAGTGGAATTTTGCAAATAGATTTTCCTAAGAAGGAATGAATTATGGCATTGGTAATAGCTTTAAAGATCAAAGAAATTGAAGAAATCAAAACTAAAATAAAATCAAAATAATGAAGTTTTCTAACAAATAATGAATTACTTGGATTGGTATTATCCTTTCAGAAGAAAGATAACAAAAAACAAAACAAAAAACTTTCACACAACTTTGCATTGAAATCACACGTCTTAATATGCAATGATTCTTTATTAAAGAGGAGTTGGTTTGATCCCAAAAAAGGGGAGTTGGTGACCGTACATCCGTTGGTGAAGCTTCGCCGCCCAAAATCACATCCCACTTAACTCAATCAAATCAAATTAAGACTCAGCAACACCCCAACTAAATCAAAACTTTTCTTGTCTTCACCTATCCATATCCAAATCAAATCAAACCAAAACATCATGTAAATCAAAATTTTAATTGTCTTCCCCTGCCCATACATAAATCAAATTGAATCTTACCAAAATTTAAATAGGATGGGTGTAAGGTATATGTCGGACAAAATTAATGTTGAGCCACTAGAGTATGTATGTATGCCCCGTTGCATTGCACGCATAATTAGCTAGTAAACATATAATTGTGCAATTTTCAATCTCTATTGTAATTTACACACATACCATATAGTACTTGCGTAAATATGTTTCCACTCATCAAACACTTCAAAATTAAAAAAACACATAAAAACAGGCAATGTGCAACAGCCTCAAGCCCAATAGAAAAGTCAACTTACCCCAAACAGGGGCAAGTCAAAATTCCGCCTAACATAAATACTCAATTTAACGTGAATAGGGACAAGTCAAAAATCAGCCTAAGAAGCCATGAAACAACACAATGGAAAAAAGCATTTATCTCGACGGTCAAAAAATGGACTTCCCGCATTTAAAAGAGGTAAAATTATCATAAGTCATAGAACTTGTGCTCGGTGTTCAATTTGTTGCTAGAACTTTGAAAATACAGAATTGTAGTCACTTAATGCCCCAAGCATGCAAAAATGCGTTGCCATGGTTGGCTTTTTTCAGGAATTGAAAAATACAAGGGGGGCCCTCACTCAGTGATAGAGGTAGGGCCATACACACAGATACGTCTGCATACACATTTTGTTACCATATGTGCAAGCTTGAGCCAAGTGACTGCAATTCTGTATTTTCATAGTACTAGTATAATCTAAAAACATCCAGAGCAAGTTACGTGACTGCCGGTGATATTACCTTCATTTAAAAATTAGGCAACTTGCGTTTAGCTATAGCTAAAGTGCAAAAATAAAGATGAACGTCAACAAAGCTTTCCTAGATGGATCAATGTCTACTTTCGTACATTTAAAGCGGGCCCAGAGAACAGTTATATCATCTTTTGAAACAGGAAAAGAAAAATGCGGAGGTAGCTCGTGATGAAGGTCAGGTGATTACTATTTGGGGGCATACCTGTCGGTCCTCGCAAAGTGCGGGGAGGAATTTTAGCCAACTCATGAATGCGTGCATGCATGCAAGCATCGGCTGCTTTGCTAAACTTTGTCCAATTCTTTCCTGCCTTGCTACGCTTAGGGCACTATTGTGTTACAGTAGTGCCAGAGTGTAATCTCCGTTCATTCCTCGCAAGCTAGCTAGCTATCCCATGCCCACCAACACCCTACGCCCGCTCCACTTTGTACTCCCGCCGTTCCTAAATACTCCATATAAGTTTTTTTATACATTTTAAATAGACTATAACATACGCATGTACGTAGACATATTTTAGAATGTAGATTCACTTATTTTACTTTGTATGTAGTCACTTGTTGACAGACGGGGGAGGCCTTTCTACGTCCCCAACCCTTCGCGACCCCAACCCCTCGCGCGACCCCCGCTTCGCATTCCCCGGCGGCGGCGGGGGAACCCTAGCCACGCCGCCGCGGCCCTTGCCCACCTCGTCCACGTCCTCGCCGCCGCCTGAGGCAGCTGCCGGGCAAAGCCCCGGGCGCCGAGGATGGTGGCGGCAGGGTGTCGGCTGCCCTGCCCCTGTAGATCTGGCGTCCTGGCCGCGCGGGCAGCGGGATTCCGGTGGTCGTTGGCGGTTGGCGGCGGTCGGTGTGCGCGATCTGGCGCCTCCCCTCCTCCCTTGTTCGGCGTGCGGGCCAGTCTGGTAGGGCCGCGCTTCCCTTGGTCGTCGGTTCTGTACAGGAAGCGCTGCTGGTGGCGGGGATCTAGTTCAGGCGAAATCCCTGGCCGGCCATGGCCGGCCGCGCCGACGGCGGCGCCTAGGGCACCGTTCCTCTCCTTCGAGGCGTCGGTATGGACTGATCTCCTCACTTCCCCTTCCCCTAGGTCTCCCGGGCGAAAGCCATGACTTTGTTGGGCGGCGGCGGCGCTCACTGCGCCGTTCCCTTCTTGAAGGCACCGCTTTGGGAACCTTGGGGTTGGGTGGCGCTTGTGGGTGGTGGGCGATGGTGGTGGTGCGAACCTATCCTAGCATGGATCTACGTCCATTGCTTAGAGATGGAGTCGCGTAGGTGGAGGTTGTCGTTTGGCATCGTGGTGTCGTCCATGGCGGAGGACCTTCCAAGGCTTGTGTAGGTGGAGGTCGTCGTTTAGCGTCGTCGTGGCATCGATGACGGAGGACCTGTCAAGGTTGATGAAGGAAATATGCCCTAGAGGCAATAATAAAGTTGTTATTTATATTTCCTTATATCATGATAAATGCTTATTATTCATGCTAGAATTGTATTAACCGGAAACTTAGTACATGTGTGAATACATAGACAAAACAGAGTGTCCCTAGTATGCCTCTACTAGACTAGCTCATTGATCAAAGATGGTTATGTTTCCTAACCATAGACATGAGTTGTCATTTGATCAACGGGATCACATCATTAGGAGAATGATGTGATGGACTAGACCCATCCGTTAGCATATCACTATGATCGTTTAGTTTTACTGCTATTGCTTTCTTCATGACTTATACATGTTCCTATGACTATGAGATTATGCAACTCCCGAATACTGTAGGATCACCTTGTGTGCTATCAAACGTCACAACGTAACTGGGTGATCATAAAGATGCTCTACAGGTGTTTCCGAAAGTATTCGTGTTGTTGACATAGATCAAGATTAGGATTTGTCACTCCGAGTGTCGGAGAGGTATCTCTGGGCCCTCTCGGTAATACACATCATAATAAGCCTTGCAAGCAAATGACTAATGAGTTAGTCACGAGATGATGTATTACGGAACGAGTAAAGAGACTTGCCGGTAACGAGATTGAACTAGGTATAGAGATACCGACGATCGAATCTCGGGCAAGTAACATACCGATGACAAAAGGAACAATGTATGCTGTTATGCGGTTTGACCGATAAAGATCTTCGTAGGATATGTAGGAGCCAATATGAGCATCCAGGTTCCGCTATTGGTTATTGACCGGAGATGAGTCTCGGTCATGTCTACATAGTTCTCGAACCCGTAGGGTCCGCACGCTTAACGTTTGATGACGATCGGTATTATGAGTTTATGAGTTTTGATGTACCGAAGATAGTTCGGAGTCCCGGATGAGATCACGGACATGACGAGGAGTCTCGGAATGTCCGAGACATAAAGATTGATATATTGGACGACTATATTCGGACATCGGAAGTGTTCTGGAAAGTTTTGGAATTTACCGGAGTGCCGGGGGGGTTACCGGAACCCCCCGGGGGAATGATGGGCCCTGGTGGGCCATAGGGGAGAGAGAGGGCAGCAGCCAGGAGGTGGCGCGCCCCCTCCCTAGGAGGAGTCCGAATAGGACTAGGGGAGGGGGGCGCGGCCCCTCTTTCCCTCTCCCTCTCCCTCTCTTTCCTTCCCCCCTTTCCTTCATTGATGGACTCCTACTAGGAATAGGATTGCAATCCTATTCCTAGTAGGATTGGTTCCCTAGCCGCACCATAGAGGGCCGGCCGGCCTCCCCCCCTTGCTCCTTTATATACGAGGGCAGGGGGCACCCAAAGACACACAAGTTGAATTGTTCTAGCCGTGTGCGGTGCCCCCCTCCACAGAAACACACCTCGGTCATACCGTCGCAGTGCTTAGGCGAAGCCCTGCGCCGGTAGATACATCATATCTGTCACCACGCCGTCGTGCTGACGAAACTCTCCCGTGAAGCTCAACTGGATCAAGAGCTCGTGGGACGTCATCAAGCTGAACGTGTGCTGAACGCGGAGGTGCCGTACGTTCGGTGCTTGATCGGTTGGATTGCGAAGAAGTTCGACTACATCAACCGCGTCACTTGACGCTTCCGCTTCCGGTCTACGAGGATACGTAGACACACTCTTCCCTCTCGTTGCTACGCATCTGGTAGATAGATCTTGCATGATCGTAGGAAAATTTTAAAATACTACGTTCCCCAACAGTGGCATCATGAGCCAGGTCTATGCGTAGATGATATGCACGAGTAGAACACAATGAGTTGTGGGCGATACTAGTCATACTGCTTACCAGCATGGCATACTTTGCTTCGGCGGTATTGTGAGATGAAGTGGCCCGGACCGACATTACGCGTACGCTTACGCGAGACTGGTTTCACCGTTATGAGCACTCGTTGCTTAAAGGTGACTGGCGGGTGTCTGTCTCTCTCACTTTAGCTGAATCAAGTGTGGCTACGCCCGGTCCTTGTGAAGGTTAAAACAGCACATACTTGACGAAACATCGTTGTGGTTTTGTATGCGTAGGTAAGAACGGTTCTTGCTAAGCCCGTAGCAGCCACGTAAAACTTGCAACAACAAAGTAGAGGACGTCTAACTTGTTTTTGCAGGGCATGTTGTGATGTGATATGGTCAAGACATGATGAGTTATACGGTTTTGTATGAGATGATCATGTTTTGTAATGTTATCGGCAACTGGCAGGAGCCATATGGTTGTCGCTTTATTGTATGAAATGCAATCGCCATGTAATTGCTTTACTTTATCACTAAGCGGTAGCGATAGTCGGCGAGATGACAACGATGCTACGATGGAGATCAAGGTGCCGCGCCGGTGACGAATGTGATCATGACGTTGCTTTGGAGATGGAGATGAAAAGCACAAGATGATGATGGCCATATCGTGTCACATATTTTGATTGCATATGATGTTTATCTTATTATGCTTCTTATTTTTCTTAGAACGACGGTAGCATTATAAGATGATCCTTTACTAAATTTCAAGGTATAAGTGTTCTCCCTAAGTATGCACCGTTGCGAAAGTTCGTCGTGCCGAGACACCACGTGATGATCGGGTGTGATAAGCTCTACGTTCAAATACAACGGGTGTAAGCCAGTTTTGCACACGCAGAATACTCGGGTTAAACTTGACGAGATCTCACGTGATGATCGGACATGGTTTAGTTGATTTGGATCACGTGATCATTTAGATGACCGGAGGGATGTCTATCTAAGTGAGAGTTCTTTAATTAATATGGTTAAATTGAACTTTAATTTATCATGAACTTAGTCCTCATAGTATTAGCATATCTATGTTGTAGATCAATAGCTCACGATGTTGCTCCCCGTTTATTTTTTATATGTTCCTAGAGAAAACTAAGTTGAAAGATGTTAGTAGCAATGATGCGGAATTCTTCCGTGATTTGAGGATTATCCTCATTGCTGCACAGAAGAATTATGTCCTTGATGCACCGCTAGGTGACAGACCTATTGCAGGAGCAGATGTAGACGTTATGAACGTTTTGACAAAAGCTCGGTATGATGACTACTTGATAGTTTAAGTGCACCGTGCTTTACGGCTTAGAACCGGGACTTCAAAAACGTTTTGAACGCCACAGAGCATATAAGATGTTCCAAGAGTTGAAATTAGTATTTCATACTCATGCCCGTGTCGAGAGGTATAAGACCTCTGACAGTACTTTGCCTACAAGATGGAGGAGAATAGCTCAACCAGTGAGCATGTGCTCAGATTGTCTGGGTACTACAATTACTTGAATCAAGTGGGAGTTAATCTTCCAGATAAGATAGTAATTGACAAAGTTCTCTAGTCACTATCACCAAGTTAGTAGAACTTTGTGATGAACTATAATATGCAAGGGATAACGAAAGGAATTCCCAAGCTCTTCGCGATGCTGAAGTCGGCGAAGGTAGAATCATGAAAAAGCATCAAGTGTTGATGGTTAACAAGACCACTTGTCTCAAATAAAGGGCAAAGGGATAGAAGGGGAACTTCAAGAAAAATGACAAGCAAGTTGTCACTCCCGTGAAGAAACCCAAAGCTAAAACTCAAGCCTGAAACTAGGTGCTTCTACTACAAAGGAAATGGTCACTGGAAGTGGAACTGCCCTAGATACTTGGCGGATAAGAAGGATGGCAAAGTGAACAAAGGTATATTTTGATATACAGATTATTGATGTGTACTTTACTAGTGTTCATAGCAACCCCTGGGTATTTGATACCGGTTCAGTTGCTAAAATTAGTAACTCGAAACGAGAATTGCAGAATGAACAGAGACTAGTTAAAGGTGAAGTGATGATGTGTGTTGGAAGTGGTTCCAAGATTGATATGATCATCATCGCACACTCCCTATACTTTCGGGATTAGTGTAAAACCTAAGTAAATGTTATTTGGCATTTGCGTTGAGCATGAATATGATTTGATCATATTTGTTGCAATACGGTTATTCATTTAAAGTCATAGAATAATGGTTATTCTGTTTACATGAATAAACCTTCGATGGTCATACACCCAATGAAAATAGTTTGTTGGATCTCGATCGTGGTGATACACATATTCATAATATTGAAGCCAAAAGATGCAAAGTTAATAATGATAGTGCAACTTATTTGTGGCACTGCCGTTTAGGTCATAATGGTGTAAAGCGCATGAAGAAACTCCATAGTGATGGACTTTTGGAATCACTTGATTATGAATCACTTGGTGCTTGCGAACCATGCGTCATGGGCAAGATGACTAAAATTCCGTTCTCCGGAACTATGGAGCGAGCAACAGATTTGTTGGAAATCATACATACTGATGTATGTGGGCCAATGAGTGTTGAAACTCGCGGCGGGTATTGTTATTTTCTGACCTTCACTGATGATTTGAACAGATATGGGTATATCTACTTAATGAAGCACAAGTCTGAAACATTTGAAAAGTTCAAAGAATTTCAGAGTGAAGTAGAGAATCATCGTAACAAGAAAATAAAGTTTCTACGATCTGATCGTGGAGGAGAATATTTGAGTTACGAGTTTGGTCTTCATTTGAAACAATGTGGAATAGTTTCACAACTCACGCCACCCGAAACACCACAGCGTAATGGTGTGTCCGAACGTCATAACCATACTTTATTAGATATGATGCGATCGATGATGTCTCTTACCGGTCTACCACTATCGCTTTTGGGGTTATGCATTAGAGACAACTACATTCACATTAAATAGGGCACCATCTAAATCTGTGGAGATGACACCGTATGAACTGTGGTTTGACGAGAAACCTAAGCTGTCATTTCTTTAAGTTTGGGACTGCGATGCTTATGTGAAAAAGTTTCAACATGATAAGCTCGAACCCAAATCGTAGAAGTAAATCTTCATAGGATACCCAAAAGAAACTGTTGGGTACACCTTCTATCACAAATCCGAAGGCAAGGTCTTTGTTGCTAAGAGTGGATCCTTTCTAGAGAAGGAGTTTCTCTCGAAAGAAGTGAGTGGGAGGAAAGTAGAACTTGATGAGGTAATTATACCTTCTCCCTAATTGGAAAGTGGAACGTCACAGAAACTAGTTCGAGTGATGCCTTCACCAATTAGTGAGGAAGCTAATGATGATGATCATGAAACTTCAGATCAAGTTTCTGCTGAACTTCGTAGATCAACCAGAGTTCGTTCCGCATCAGAGTGGTACGGCAACCCGGTTCTGGAAGTCATGTTACTGGACCATGATGAACCTACGAACTATGAGGAAGCGATGATGAGCCCAGATTCCGCAAAATGGCTTGAGGCCATGAAATCTGAGATGGGATCCATGTATGAGAACAAAGTGTGGACTTTGTTTGACTTGCCCAATGATCGACAAGCCATCGAAAATAAATGGATCTTCAAGAGGAAGACTGACGCTGACGGTAATGTTACTGTTTACAAAGCTCGACTTGTTGCGAAAGTTTTTCAATAAGTTCAAGGAGTTGACTACGATGAGACTTTCTCACCCGTAGCGATGCTTAAGTCTGTCCGAATCATGTTAGCAATTGCCGCATTTTATGAAATCTGGCAAATGGATAACAAAACTGCATTCTTTAATGGTTTTTTTAAAGAAGACTTGTATATGATGCAATCAGAAGGTTTTGTCAATCCTAAAGGTGCTAACAAAATGTGCAAGCTCCAGCGATCCATCTATGGACTGGTGCAAGCATCTCGGAGTTGGAATATACGCTTTGATAAGTTGATCAAAGCATATAGATTTATACAGACTTGCGGTGAAGCCTGTATTTACAAGAAGTGAGTGGGAGCACTACAACCTTTCTGATAAGTATATGTGAATGACATATTGTCGATCGGAAATGATGTAGAATTTTCTGGAAAGCATAAAGAAGTGTTTGAAAGGAGTTTTTCAAAGAAAGACCTTGGTGAAGCTGCTTACATATTGGGCATCAAGATCTATAGAGATAGATCAAGACGCTTGATAAGACTTTCGATGAGTACATACCTTGATAAGATTTTGAACTAGTTCAAAATGGATCAGTCAAAGAAGGAGTTCTTGCCTGACTTGTAAGGTGTGAAGTTGAGTAAGACTCAAAGCCAGACCACGGCAGAAAAATATAGAGAGAATGAAAGTCGTTTCCTATGCCTCAGCCATAGGTTCTATAAAGTATGCCATGCTGTGTACCAAACATGTTGTGTACCTTGCCATGAGTTTGTCAAGGGGGTACAAAAGTGATCCAGGAGTAGATCACTGTACAGCGGTCAAAATTATCCTTAGTAACTGGATGACTAAGGAAAGGTTTCTCGATTATGGAGGTGATAAAGAGTTCGTCGTAAAGGGTTACACCGATGCAAGCTTTGACACTAAATCCAGATGACTCTAAGTATCAATCTGGATGCGTATTGAAAGTGGGAGCAATTAGCTAGAGTAGCTCCATGCAGAGCATTGTATACATAGAAATTTGCGAAGTACATACGGATCTGAATGTGACAGACTCGTTGACTAAACTTCTCTCACAAGCAAAACATGATCACACCTTATTACTCTTGGGCATTAATCACATAGCGATGTGAACTAGATTATTGACTCTAGTAAACCCTTTGGGTGTTGGTCACATGGCGATGTGAACTATGGGTGTTATTCACATAACGATGTGAACTATCGGTATTAAATCACATGACGATGTGAGCTAGATTATTGACTCTAGTGCAAGTGGGAGACTGAAGTAAATATGCCCTAGAGGCAATAATAAAGTTGTTATTTATATTTCCTTATATCATGATAAATGTTTATTATTCATGCTAGAATTGTATTAACCGGAAACTTAGTACATGTGTGAATACATAGACAAAACAGAGTGTCCCTAGTATGCCTCTACTAGACTAGCTCATTGATCAAAGATGGTTATGTTTCCTAACCATAGACATGAGTTGTCATTTGATCAACGGGATCACATCATTAGGATAATGATGTGATGGACTAGACCCATCCGTTAGCATAGCACTATGATCGTTTAGTTTTACTGCTATTGCTTTCTTCATGACTTATACATGTTCCTATGACTATGAGATTATGCAACTCCCGAGTACCGTAGGATCACCTTGTGTGCTATCAAACGTCACAACGTAAATGGGTGATCATAAAGATGCTCTACAGGTGTTTCCGAAAGTATTCGTGGTGTTGGCATAGATCAAGATTAGGATTTGTCACTCCGAGTGTCGGAGAGGTATCTCTGGGCCCTCTCGGTAATACACATCATAATAAGCCTTGCAAGCAAATGACTAATGAGTTAGTCACGAGATGATGTATTACGGAACGAGTAAAGAGACTTGCCGGTAACGAGATTGAACTAGGTATAGAGATACCGACGATCGAATCTCGGGCAAGTAACATACCGATGACAAAAGGAACAACGTATGTTGTTATGCGGTTTGACCGATAAAGATCTTCGTAGGATATGTAGGAGCCAATATGAGCATCCAGGTTCCGCTATTGGTTATTGACCGGAGATGACTCTCGGTCATGTCTACATAGTTGTCGAACCCGTAGGGTCCGCACGCTTAACGTTTGATGACGATCGGTATTATGAGTTTATGAGTTTTGATGTACCGAAGGTAGTTCGGAGTCCCGGATGAGATCATGGACATGACGAGGAGTCTCGGAATGTCCGAGACATAAAGATTGATATATTGGACGACTATATTCGGACACCGGAAGTGTTCTGGAAAGTTTCGGAATTTACCGGAGTGCCGGGGGGTTACCGAAACCCCCCGGGGGAATGATGGGCCCTGATGGGCCATAGGGGAGAGAGAGGGCAGCAGCCAGGAGGTGGCGCGCCCCCTCCCTAGGAGGAGTCCGAATAGGACTAGGGGAGGGGGGCGCGGCCCCTCTTTCCCTCTCCCTCTCCCTCTCTTTCCTTCCCCCCTTTCCTTCATTGGTGGACTCCTACTAGGAATAGGATTGCAATCCTATTCCTAGTAGGATTGCTTCCCTAGCCGCACCATAGAGGGCCGGCCGGCCTCCCCCCCTTGCTCCTTTATATACGGGGGCAGGGGGGCACCCAAAGACACACAAGTTGAATTGTTCTAGCCGTGTGCGGTGCCCCCCTCCATAGAAACACATCTCGGTTATACCGTCGCAGTGCTTAGGCGAAGCCCTACGCCGGTAGATACATCATATCCGTCACCACGCCGTCGTGCTGACGAAACTCTCCCGTGAAGCTCAACTGGATCAAGAGCTCGTGGGACGTCATCAAGCTGAACGTGTGCTGAACGCGGAGGTTCCGTACGTTCGGTGCTTGATCGGTTGGATCGCGAAGAAGTTCGACTACATCAACCGCGTCACTTGACGCTTCCGCTTCCGGTCTATGAGGGTACGTAGACACACTCTTCCCTCTCGTTG
The DNA here is from genome assembly GCA_902687465.1 of Secale cereale. Classification (NCBI taxonomy): domain Eukaryota; kingdom Viridiplantae; phylum Streptophyta; class Magnoliopsida; order Poales; family Poaceae; genus Secale; species Secale cereale. The sequence goes on from LR738716.1 coordinate 64,715,948, forward strand.
CTATGCATCTGGTAGATAGATCTTGCGTGATCGTAGGAAAATTTTAAAATACTACGTTCCCCAACAGTTGACACCTCAATCTGCTCTAAAGACGGACCAGTGGAAGATGGCGGCTACAACACATGTGAGTGTGTCGGATCGGTTTGTGCCCCGGACCCGGTAGATGGCTAGGTCGGGGCCTTCGGCCTTAGATGTTAGGCTTTGGTGAGAGGTCTGGGTATGTGGCCCGATTTGCACTCCTTCATCATATGGATAGGAGTACTGGCAGATGTTGCCAAGACGACGGATTCAGGCATATTGTTGTTCTATTTTGTAAGGTCCTCGAGAATAATTAATAAAATGACCGCATCCATCTCCCAGATGCAGAGGCCAGGAATCATCCTCCTTTTTTAGAAAAAAAGTTTGTTGAAATCTATAGAAAGACAAATACTTAAGAATGGAGGAAATAGCTTCCCAAGTGCGTGCGTGCGTTACAATCCAAGAGAGTGATCGAGATGGCCGAGAAGGACGAGAGGTGTTTAAACATATAATTGTGCAATTTTCAGTCTCTAATGTAATTTACACACATACCATACAGTACTTGCGTCATATGTTCAACTCATCCAACACTCCAAAGATACCCATGTAGAAAAAAGAAAAACCGACTACAAAATAAAAATAACAGCAAAAGTAAAAAACCACATAAAAATACAGGCAATGTGTAAGGGCTTCCAGCCCGATAGAAAAGTCAACTTACTCCCAAACAAGGGCAAGTCAAAATTCGGCTTAATAAAAAAAAACTGAATTTACTCAGAAGAGGGACAAGTCAAAAATCAGCCTAAGAAGCCGTGAAACAACATAAGAAAAAAAAAGTCATTTATCTCGACGGTCAGAAAATGGACTTCACATTTAAAAGAGAAAAAATCATCAGAAGTCATAGAACTTGCGCTCCACATTTAATTTGGTGCTAGAATTTTGAGAATACAGATTGTCGTCACTTAACTTGACCCACGCATGCAAAAATGTGTCACAGGTTGGCTTTATTCAGGAATTAAAAAATACAACTGGGCCCTCGCTCAGTGACTGGTAGGGCCATGCACACGGCTACGTCTGCATACACATTTTGCAAGTGTATGTGCAAGGTTGAGTCAAGTTAAATGACTGTAATTCTATATTGTCAAAGTTCTAGTACCAATCTAAAAACATCACGCGCAAGTTCTGTGACTATGAGTGATATTACCTCTACTTAAAATTAGGCAACTTACGTATAGCTATAGCTAAAGTGCAAAAATAAAGATGAACGTTAGCAAAGCTTACCAAGCTGGATCCATGCCTACTTTCATTTTTTTAAAGTGGGTCTTGCATGGGCATGGCCAATGCGTAACCCCAAGGTGATGTCCTGCATGCCATGTGGGACTGGATGTCAGGAAAAATAGATTCAGATGGGGAAGCAGCATCCTCTGCAGGAGGCGGGTGCTTGAAGAGAAAAAAATATGTTAAGTGGACAAAGTCGAAAAATTTGGAGTGAAAAATAGAGCTGCAATTGTACCAAAGTATCTACTTTTTATTTCATGATGAGTCCCACTAGTTGTAGCTTGCATTTGGGAGGAAAAAAATCAATATAGAAGCCTCAACCTCAAATTACTTTTTCTAATGGGACATCAATATCCATATGCCACCATTGTTTATGCCCTAAACAGTTATATCGTCTTTTCAAACAGGAAAAAAAAACGGAGCTAGCTCGTGAATGGTGATCAAGGTCAGGTGCTTAACTTGTGCTAAACTTTGTAAAGCAAGCTGACCCCCCAAGTTTGGGGTAGAATATTTTAGCCAGCTCATGCATAATCGCATGCATGCGTTGCTTTTGCTAACTTTTTCCGGTACTTGCGTGCATTGCTACGCTTAAAATACTGTTGTGAAACAGTAGTGCCAGAGTGTAATGTTCCACGGTACTTACTCCCAGTTTATTCCTCCCTAGCTATGCCATGTCCACCAGCACCAACACCCCTACGCCCGCCTACCATGGTGCTAGCTTCCATGCATTCCAGCTAGCTTATCCAGCATCCCAACTACAGTACGTGCGTACGTTGCAATCCAAGAGAGAGCGCTCGAGATGGCCGAGATGGCCAAGGGCGCGGTGGACTCGGTGCTGGGCACCATCGGCGCGGCGATCGGCGAGAGGGCGGCGCTGATGGGGAGCGTCCGGCGCGACATGCGGTTCATCAAGGGCGAGATGGAGAGCATGAACGGCTTCCTGCTGGACGTGGACGACCCCTCCGAGCAGAGCAACCAGGTGCAGGCGTGGATGAGGCAGGTCCGGGACGTGGCCTACGACTCCCAGAGCTGCATCGACCGCTACGTGCAGACCGTCGGCGCCGGCCGCTCCTCCGCGGGCCTGCTGGGTTCCGTCGGCCGGGCGCCGCAGTTGTTGCTCACCCTGCCAGACCGCTACCGCATCGCCATGCAGATCAAGGAGATAAAGTCCAGGGCGCAGGAGGTCGGGGAGCGCCGGCAGCGGTACGGCGTCCAGGCGCTGGCGACGACGGCGCGCGGCGGCAGAGGTCGCGCCAAGGAGGCGGAGGAGGACGCGGCCGCGGCAGGGAGACGCCGCCGTGTCCTCGCCGATGCTGAGCACTTGCTCGACGCCGACGCGCGGGAGGTGGTGGCTTGGGTCACCAGAGGCGGGCGCCATGATGCTAACCATCGTGCATCGCCGCTCTCGAGATCTGCTGGCAAATTCGTCCGCACCTTGTTCTCCACGACCATGTTCACCAACACGGCGGAGGTGGAGTTGGAGCTGGCCACGGCGGCAAGGGAGGTGCTAGGCGACGGAGACCCGGAGAACATAGCTGACGCTGCCGCCATCCTGAGCAAGCAAGGCTCAGAAATCACGGACAAGGAGATAAGCGCACTGATCGCCGCCGTCAAGGAGCTACTGGGATTTCGCCGAGACCCAGCAAAGTCTTCAACAGCACCAGCAGCAGGTGTCGGCGGCGGCGGCCGTGGTTCCCCTGACGAGCACAAGCCTGGGACAAGGGAGAAGAATCAAGCGTTCATTGACGCGCTAGAGAGTCTCAGGGTGGCAAGTACCCCGACGGACGTGGCCCTGGCAGAGAAGGTGTACTCAGACCAGCTGAAAGAGTGGCTGAGAAAATTATTCGACAATCAACTTATTGAAGACCTGGTGCTGGGTGGCTGGTTGCACAATGTTGTCAAGCATGCCCAGGAGAACAAGTATATTGAAATGGCCATAGAGCGGGCACCTGACGCCATTCACTCTATCATACAATCGGTGAAGAAAATGTTGGGCAATGCCTCGACACAAGAGGAGCCGGAAAAGCCTGGTGACACCGACCATGTCCAAGACAAATCACCGGGCAATGACTCGGTGCCGGTGCAAGAAACATCCGTCCCCACCGAGACTGTCCACGATGTGTCAGCAGTGGAAGGAATCTAACATTCTTAAGAAGTTGCTCCCCACTACTTCATATTCTCTTACCATGCACACTATCCACATCAGCAATGTGCCACATCATATCCTATATTGACATGCAACATGTACACATCAGCAATGCAACCACGTCACACTCATGCATTCCCCACGTACAGCACGTCCACCTCCTCGGGCGTGAATTGATGGATAATGAAGACCAAGTTTTGTATCCGTAATAAGGCTCTTTTTATCTCCCCACTAGATTAATATTTCTGTCTGTTCCTTCTCCGTCTCTTAATTCTTCGGCAGTTTTCTCAGCTATTAATTCCCTTCCTTCGGCAATTTTCTCAGCTATTAATTCCCTTCTCCATCTCTTCGTTCTCCGGTAGTTTCCTTGGCTATTAATCCCCTCGTGTGATCTACTGTCCATTGTCGATCCATTCCAAAGTACAGCGACCAAATTCACCTGCAGTCTGATGGAAGATAGATCTCACGTGTAGTTTGTCTTTCCTGTCAATCATCCACTCCACCAAAAGCAAACAAGAAAAGGGGAGATCCAATCAAACGACGAAGTGATGGTCTGATGGTCTCTCCTTTCCTGCCTGTGTAGGACGCACAGAGGAGAGCGACCCATCAAGCGGCTCCGTACAGCGCCGCCGCGGGGCAGCATCGAGGAGGGCCTCCCTCCTCCCAACGCTCTTCTTTCCCCACTTCTAGCACCAGATCGAGAAAAGATGCAACTCGACTTGCTGTTGTTTCATACAACCACAGCGAGTATTTTCGCTTCCACTGCGATGCCTCCTCCCGGGTCGTTCCCCATGGTTGTGGGTGAAGGCGTGCTCTGTCGCACTCGCACCTCAGAGAAAACTTTGGCAGGGTTGTCTACACCTCAAAAACCGTTCTCCAGGAAAATGGGTGGCCGACAGACAATGGCTCGATTTGTGGTGAATTGGTGACAGGTTCTCCATTCTCCGTTCTCTTTTTTTTTCATTATTGAAGATTAATCATAGGTCTTAGTTCGGTTTCAATGGAAAGTCGAAGACACTACTGCTTCAGTCTTGATGATGTTTATTGGTATTGTTTTTATTAGTAAGCACGGTTGTCTCTTTAATATCTTCAGGTGGAACATATATGAGATTATCCTGTGGAACTGTACAGCAGTGCTTGCAAAGGAAAATCATCCTATCATCCATCATGTCCAACCTGAATCTTGGTATGTCTTTGCTCACCTATTCTGTAGGATTCCCTTAAATGAACTACAATGCACGTGAATATATATAACTGATTTCAGTTACTAATTATCATCGATCTGGTTTTAGGCTACTAATTTATATATGTTTACGTACCAGGTTACTATTTGTATCTGCATATTCAGGGACATGATGTTCTCTTTCTTTTGCAAAAATACTACCAGGATGGTATATTGAGTTCATATATGGCACATCACAGAAACATTTGCTTTGCAGCTTTTTGTACTAATTATTGTGTTGAAGTATGCCATTGTTCTCTTATATTTGCATCAAAATCAGTTGCGAACAAGTTAATTTGGTAAGTATCATATACCATGCTAGAATACTTCCTAGGTGAAAAAAGGCCCGTCACTTTTTTCTGAATCGAGTATCATTTCAGGTTGTTTACCTACATGTGCTGTCCAATACTGAAGACAATAGATCTATGGATTGTTTCTGCGAGCAAGTTACTATTGATTGGTCCGGGAATATATGGATTGGTCGTCTCAAATCAATAAGCCGTTCATGACTTGGTTTATCTTGCCCGTTTCTTCGACCATGAACATTATCAGATAAAGAGAGTCCATTGGTTGCCATTTTCTAATCATAGGAGTCCATTAAAGTGGCGCCCAACTCTTTTTTATCTTCTTTTTAAACACTCTATTTGGATCTTACACAAGGAATGACCATAAAGGCCAGAATGATATTAGTTGTTAATTAATTTTAATACAACGAAACAATGCCCTAAAACCTTATAGTAATTTTTCTGACTCCTCATATAATTCTATCAAAAGTTCAAACAAACATATATTTATTTATACACCCCTTTAATGGTCTCATTACTTTTTACTCGATAAATCCCCTCCTTATAGCAGCACAAGTTCCCGCAGCAACGCGCGGGGTATCATCTAGTTACTATTATGGTCGGGAAGGCAGCACAAGGCGTCAAGAAGGCAGCAATGGGGGTGTTCGATGACGGGAAGGCGGCATTCGATTCAGTTAAAAAGCTTACGGAAGAAGCATCCGACAACTCAATTATTAAACCCCTCGCTCACTCTATTGAAAACATTGAATCCCGGGTTGCCTGGTTCCAAGAACTGGTTGACCACGGCGGCTGGAGAGGTGATAGAGGGCGGCCTAGGATCCTCGCCATTGTAACACCAGCGGCTGGTGCTCACGAGCCAGAAAAAGATGGTGACCTCCGGCCGGCGACTAACCTCGCCAAGACTGTGTACAACATGTGCAGCAGTGGCCATCATTTCGACTGTGTGGCTTGGATTGACGCCAAGTGCCATGCAGACAAAACACAGAGGCTCCGGTGCTTATTGCAAGAAGTGTTGCTGCAATTCTCATCGTCTCGTGAAGATATCAACACATTGACTGATGAGCAGCTGGCGAAAGAGATCCGGAGCCAACTCCAAGATAAAAAGTTTTTGATTGTCATGGCTGATCCTCCCGGGGATGAGGATGAGGCACCATGGGCAGACATAGCATCTGCTCTACCACCATGGGATTCTCATTCTCATCCGGATTGCAGTGGCAGCACAATCATAGTGACTCCAATGGTACAACAGCCAGTTCAATTCCACGGGTGGTACCTAGCCAGCTGGCTCTTCTTGCTCAAGGCCTCGCGCTACAAGGTGCACTTCTATTCGCACCTTGAAGCTACCAGCAAGAAAGCCAATGAGTTGTTGGTGGGCGGCCACGACAGTCGAGAGCTGCAGAGCATTGTCAAGAGAATATTGCAAAAGTGCCGCCAGGACACCTTCTCCACCAACATGTTCCTCCATGCCCTGTATGCTAATCCTCGCAGAAGGGAGAATGAGTTGTTGGCATTACTGAACCAACTACAAGATGTCGGCACTACGGCGATCATCGCCGAGGAAATCATACGGTTCTGCCACAACGACCTGCCCGACCACTACAAGACCTGCTTGAACGACCTGGCCTTGTTCCAGAAGCACACTAGTTGCAAGATTAGGAGGGGAAGCTCAATAAGGCGATGGGCTGCTCAAAACAACATCAACAACAGAAGGCAAGCACTGGATGAAGCCGATCGCGGTTTCAATGCGTTGGTTGATCGCGGCCTTGTTCTTCTCCAAGATCCTAGCCCTACCGGGAAAGCTAAGAGTTGCAAGCTACCTCCTCAGGTCTTGACCTTTATTGAAACAAATACATCCTCTGAGGTTAATGTTGTCAATGGACATCTGCCATCTGATTTGGTTCCCCGCCTGTCCATTCGCAATAAAGTGCAACTGGAGCAACTCCCCAATGGGCGACGTCCCACAAATTTCAGCTTGTGCCAAAGATTGCTCAAGTGTACCTCTCCAACAAATGCAGAAGATTCTAAATATCCCTCATCGGTAATATCATTTCTCAACTCGTTGTCTACATCTTCTCAACTAGGATTGATCATGGTTCTAGACCTGGAAGGTTGTCCTGGACTGAACAGGGACAACCTAAAGAACATATGCAACAAGAAGTTTCATCTCAAGTATCTGAGTCTAAGGAAGACAGAAGTTGACGACCTGCCCAAGGAGATAGGCCGTCTCCAAGAGTTGGAGACACTTGACATCAGGGAAACTAACATAAAATCATTCCCCATGGAAGCCAACATGCTCCAGAAGCTTATCCATCTGCTTGCTGGTGAGGCCGCTACACATAACAAATCACTTGACACTATTCATATGCCTGGTGTAATTGGGAGCATGACAAAAATACAAGTACTATCCCATGTTGAAGTCTCTGGTGACAATGTGGGGATGTTGAATGTGGTTGGCCAGCTACAGCAGCTGAGGAAATTTGGAGTAGTTATCCCGTGCAACGACCATGATGTTGTGGACCGATTGCTTACAGAAATCGGGAAGCTAGATGAATGCCTAACCTCTCTATCAGTCCATATTAAAGAAGCAGAGGGCCCAGATGTCCCTCCAGTTGACATGAAAGAAAGGGTAACAATCTCACATCCAAGGTCTCTTCAAAGCCTTAAGATCACTGGCAAGATATTAGAGCTGCCTACTTGGACTAGAAAGCTGCATCGACTATCCAAGATAACCTTATGGCGTACCTCCTTGAGTGCTGAGCACATAGGCATCCTAGGCAAGCTTATGAACTTGCGCATTGTCATTCTCAGGCGTGACTCATGTGCCGAGCGCGGTCTTACTTTCAAGCAGAAAGAATTCCCACAGCTTGAGCTTTTTGTCATCGAAGTCGAGGGCACTCAAATCTCCAACATCAGTTTTGAACAGACAGCAGCTCCTATGCTTGAGAAGATTGTTTGGACTTCCACTTCCACCACCAGGAAGGAAGATACATCATCATTAGATATGGCAAACAAGGCAGATATGTCTGGAATTGACAAACTCCCAAGCCTAAGAGAGATAGAGCTCCACTGCAACAGCTTCGACATGGATAGATGCAGCTTCAACATGGTTAACATCAAACGAGAAATGTGGGCAAATCCAAACAATCCTATCCTTAAAGAGATAACCCCTAAGGATGTTGGTGCTACTGCTGCCCCAGGTGCAAGCCTCATTCCTGATCCACGGTAAAGATTATTTCTGCTTGTGTGGTTTCATCCATTCATGTGTGCTTATGGGCACCCTCGTGTTGTTACACCGGTTGTCTCCAGGTGTGCGGTTATTTATTTTGCAACTGTGTGTGGGTGGACGTGTGCGCGCATGCGCGAGAGATTACTTATTCTGAGTTGAGTGTGTGCTTGAGTTGACATGAGGTTGTGTTTTATACCCCATGAGTTGGATTTGTATGTACATGAGGTTTCCTTTGGACCGCTAGGTTACATATATATATGATAAGCGTGGTGTGCTAGTGTGAATTCACTCTCTGAGCTAACAATAATAACTCTTTCTATATCACCAGCGTTCTCTGTGTTCACTTCACTGTGACTAGCTTCGAATGCAGAAAATGCTGTATTAAAGCAGTGTCAATTAATATGAGGGAATAGTAAACACCCTGACCTTGAACACGGTAGCTAGCTTTACCTTTTATTTTTCGTGTTTGAAAAGATGATAGAACTAATCATAACGTCCGCTTTACAAAAGTTGAAAGTACGTAGACATGCATGGAACCGGGCAGGCTTTGGCTGATGTTTATCTCTATCTTTTGACAACGTGCATGGGATGTGAATGGGTCTTCTCTTTTATTTATTCGTTTGGTGTATATGCAAACCACGAGCATGTGTAGTCCCAAATTACTCTCTGCTACTTCTTGTGCAGAAGCTAGTATTCATCAATTGAAAACAAGTTCATGTGATCTTTTAGTAAGTTTCTCTCTTGATGGTCCGCGACCTTCTTTCAGGAAAACTGAAATAAAAATGATGGACCTAAAAACAGAGCAGAGAAGCTCGCTCGGTAGCTAAACTTGCCATAATTGTTAATCACTTTAACCATGAGGTACGCTTTAAAAAGATTAAAAGTAGATAGAGGGCTCCGGCTTGCTAATCTTTGTATCAACTTTTGGCAATCGGTAGAACATCTGCACATGTTTCCCTTCATTTTCTTATTCGCTTCGCCTGTGCACGTGATCTATGGCATGATGCATAAAAAGAAAAGAAAACGAAAAACTGCAAATCATTTGAACATGCATGTGTATAATCCCAAATTTGTTCCTCCCTTACACATGGCGCAAAATTATTTATCAACCGAAAATAAATTTACGTGGTCTTTCAACTCTGTTTTTGACAACTACACATAATTAAGTTAATTTATAAAGGATTATTCCTTAGTCAATATTAACAACAATTTGATTAAACAATCATACTTTTATATTTGCATAATAAAATGTAGGTTTCCGGATCAGACGATTCGTAATATCACGGTTTTAAATAGCTAGCTAATGCTATGCTATTGCATTAGGCAGCCTAAATGTTAAAAAAAAAAAGATATAAGGAACAAGCCAAATGACTAACCTTTTGGGTCTGTTGAATGTGGACCAGGGCTGCCAATACAACCTCCATTTCATAATGTAGTGCATATATATTTTAATAAAATACCATTTTTTGCAAATTTAGATCAGATTTATAGAAAATAGTTTCTTTATCTATGATACTGTGGAGATCAACTAACTAGAGGTTACCCCTTGAGGGGGGAGGAGGGGGGGGGGGACTCCAGGGATCACTTTGAGTGGCCTCAGAGCATGCCAAGTGGAGCATCCAGCTGCCGCCACACCTCGTGTGATGGGTGCTCCCTCTCGATTTTAATTTATCTTATTTTTCTGTACACATTTACGGGATTTAGATGTTTTTCTTGTCTTTTCATCTTTCCTTAGGCTTTGGAGAAAACCAATTTAAGTGATATTTTTTCCCAAATTTGTTTGCTCCACGAGAAAAAATTGTGTTTCGACAAGAAGCACAGACTTCCTTCTTATGGAGGCACAATTGTGCTTCCCGGAAACAAGAAAAAAATGTGCTTCAACGAGAAGCACAGATTTGCTTCTGCGAGAGGCACAATTGTGCCTGTCAAAAAGGGAAAAAATAACAAGAATCATAGATTAACTTCTCGTGGAGGTTCATATTTTCTTCCATGACAGGCACAGTTGTGCTTCTCGAAAAGGGAAAAATCTATGCTTGACGAGAAACACAAATTTTCTTCTCGTGGAGGCACAAATTTGCTTCTGCGAGCAGCAGGAAAAGAAAATTTGTGCTCCTTGAAAAAGGAAACAATTTGAAAACCTGCAATGGTGCTTCTGGGTCATCGTTTTTTTCTTCCCGTTTTTCTTCATTGGTTTTCTCGGGTGCCAATTATTTTTGCTTTCGTACCAAATTTATTGGTTTTTCATTTTTCATGAAAAAAGTTTGTCTAAACTTATTAACATGGGATATTGTTTCAAAGATCTTGACGGGAGAAATTCAGTGGTGAAAATAGTTCAGGATTTGGACACACAGTACAAGAGATAAAAGTGTTTTGAGTGTAACGAATATACGAAAAAAGGGAACTCCAGGTTGCAACAAGTCGCGCACATGTGGCGCGCCACTTGTCAGACAGTGAGAAGGTGGGGGTGATGTTTGCAAGCGATAACCCTTAACTATAGATTTCAGAATAATTGGTGATTCGGACTTCTACGCCTTGCACCTAGCTGTTCAGTGAACTAGAATCAAGATTGAGAGTGGCCCTAAGTTGATGTATAGGAGTTATTATCCATACAGGTTACCAAAATTGATAATGCTAAGGGCAGGTACAATAATTAGATAGGTGTCATCTATTTGCTGCAATACAGATTTATTTCTGAGGTGGATGAGAGCGACCGAGGAAAGAGAAGGAAACCATCATCCCAGCAAAAATAACAAGGAAGAAGTCATCTTTCGTGGACGTTGTCAGTTTGTGCTCCTGTGCAAATCGACGAGTACGACATCCATTGAAAGGTCTTCATTGAAGAAAAAATAAGTCTGCCGATGTAAGTGCCTTTAAACATGCATGCAATTTGATGGTTCACCATCTAAATATATTAAGAATTTTTTTTCATTAAGGTCCAGGTTTTCGCTCATCTCATCCCTTCTTCCTCTAGGCTTCTCACCTCGTCTTTCTTCAATGCGAATAGCAAGTGGCTAGCAATGCACATGTTTAACATGCATCAGTGTTTTCATTTTTTTCATGTTAGTAGTTGTTTATGAAAGATTGTTGATGTGTTAATACCCTTTTCCTCTATTTTCACCAAAACTCAATAACCGTGTGGTTTTAGATCAAGGAAATGGTTTAGGGTTTAGACCTTCAATATTTTTGTAGTTTCATAAATTTTCTTGCAAAACCTAGCCTCTACAAAGTACAAATAGTTTTCAACAAAAAGGAGATTAATACCACCACCCTTTGCAATGTTGCAAAGTACACAACCATTTTATAATGAAAACGGGTGCAAAATGATGAGATCGAAGTCATCAACATGAAGAGTACAAACTATAGACAAGTACGACAAAACCATTACAAGACATGAATTTAACACTTATGACTAAGTCTACTCCTTCTGCAGCATTGTCTTCTGGAAGAGATAAAACACCCTTGCACTATCGTCGCCGCGGCTAGCCAAACGGGATTGACGAGACCAACTAGTAAAGGCCAACATATACCAGGAATGAGACCACCCCTTCTACCCGCAAAAAAAAAGACCACCCCTTCTAACATGCAAGTTCTTCGTTTTTGCTTGACGAAAAACTATTAGAACAAGATTTTTCACCCTGGAGAAGACACGGTGTCCCAATCATCATCTTGGAAGAGGAATCTTCTTATCTTCACTCCATCCAGTAATCCATGCCATGCAGCCATGACACTAGCATATGTGTGGGGTGTATTCTGACCTTAGACCACTGCCACAATCGTTGAGGGGCCGCCCAGGTCACTGCGTAGACTGGAGGCTGCCGCTCCCCACAAGCGCAAGCTCACCTCCAAATGGATCATCTTATAGTCGCTCCAGCTAGTAATCCAAGTCAAGCCACGGTGGCACTAGCAAATGGGTCGGTCAGTATGGCCAACATAGACAACTATAACAATCGTCAAGGGCAGTGGGTCCATGTCGCATCGCGAACGTGGATTTTTCAAGCTCAGGCTTTCGAACACCTCTTATCCTTACCCTCCAATCTTACTTTGAGATCTGTACTATACAACTAACTCACTACATGAAAATTGCTCTTTTTTGTTTCTTCAAAACTAAACAACATATCAACTTCGAACTTCGCAGGACAACAAAACATTCTTACTACAATGTGGGTAAAAACTTTCAGATTTTTTCATCGGAAATAAATATACAAAATGAGATTTTTTTTCGAGTAAAAAATATTATTTTTACTATATATGATTCACGAAAAAATCTGAAAGTATTTTTCCCACATTCTAGTTAGAATGTTTTGTCGTCGTGCAAAGTTTCAAGTTCATATGTTGTTTTATTTGGGAAAAACAAAAAAGAGAAAATTTCTTGCACGAATCTTGATGTAGAAATGGATGGCTAGATAAGGGGGTGTTCCAAAGCCTATGTTTTCTCAAATGTTAATGGTCGCATCGTAGATCTGGTCATCGCCACTCCACATATGTGGAAGTCGAACTGCAGCACAGACCACATCCCTAGTTCTGCTATCCCACATCCTTTGTGCGACTCCAGTACCCTAATCATGTTATTCTTGATGTCTGAACTCTGAAGGAGCCGCCAACGCAGTCATGTTGAACCGACATTAGGAGCTTACTCGTGTGCAGAATGCTTCCCGCACTCCAGATGTGTGTCAAGATGGCAATGGGGCCCCGAAACCCGTGTCCCCGTGGGTTTTTACCCTATTAGGGGACGGGGATGGGCGTCTTTTTAACCCCGCGGGGCTGCTGCCGGGTAAGATATAAAACCCGACACGTTTCGTGGGTTTAAACCCGTTTGAGCAATACCCGAACCTGAAACCCGTCATCCCCGCCAAAATACCACACTAAGCCTAATTAGACATCATGATGAACCATGTATGGCTGAATAATGATCCTATTTGTTGCGGAAATATGCTTATGCAGATGTTGTTACTGCTCTTTCTAGCTGTTGTTATTGCTCTTTTTGTTATGCCGCTGAAATATGCTCTTTGCTGATGCTGTTATTGCTCTTTTTGCTTGAGTTATGCTGGTGAAATATGCTCCTTGTAGTTGTTGAACCATGTACCATTGTATTGTACTGAAATTTTCGCAAGTTAAGCTGTTGAAATATGCTCTTTTTGCTGCCGAAATGCTATTCTTTGCTGCTATTATGTTTGCTTAAATATGCCGATTTCCCCGTGGGTACCCCGTGGGTTTAGGAAACCCGATGGGTTTAGGGGACGGGCAAAAAACTAACCCCGCGCACGCTGACGGGGACGGGGATGGGTTTGTGATTTTCTCGTGGGGATGGGTTTGGGCAGGCAAAACCCGATGGGTTTCGTCCCCGTTGCCATCTTGAGATGTGAGAGGCCTAGCCGCGAACATTGGCCCAGGCTCGGAAACCACTATCCTGCTCCATGATTCCACCTTCAAGAGATAGCTCCTCCTAGATCAGTGGGGGTGGTAGGCCCTCCCTCTGCCACGTTGACTAGGGTAATCCTCGAGGACGCAGGAACTGCCGTTGGCCTGTCACAGGGCATAGATGACCAAGCCCTCTATGCCAGCTCCTTCCCGATGTTGGCCTGGCTACAACGCCTATGGCCTGGCTACAGCGGCGACACTGGCCTATCCACGGATCAATAGTGTAGGTCGGTGGATTGCAGGCAGAGATGCCCAGCAACGACTTCTCTGTCACCTTCAGGCCACCACCGTTCATCTCTCAGTGCAGCTCCCACCATGGATTGCTTTCACTGAAACATTGTATCCATAAACGAGTTGAATCCAATGTCTTGGAGTGTGTGAGGTGTTTGTCCAGAGGAGATGCCGACGATAATGACGCTTCGGCCAGTGTTGCCGCTATCGCCAGTGTGCAGTTATCGATATGCAATTCTGGATCTGGAGGTTTTTTGTCATTTCTCATTTTTTGCTGCCCAATAGTAGATGGTATTTTATTTTTTTATTAATAATAAAATAGGTAGTTAAATCCAATAAGAATCGAATAACACCAAATTAAGAATAAATACCCATCTAGTCATAGACATGACTAAACTGGACTTCAAAGAAACTAAATGCGATAACATATTATGTGGGTTCTGAGCTTATCACATTGACCGGTAAGGAAATCAAGTCTAACTCAGCAAATGAAGAGGGCCCCCGTACAAGAGGGCGAAGGTTTCTAAATCTAATCATTGTTCGTCTCGGGAGGCATTATTGCAATAACTAAAATCTTAACAACTTAGTTAAACATACCGATTTGGTAAGGGGTCATGTGTTCGACTTTGTGGCTGTTACTGCGTCGAGTTAACGTGACTTCCCGACACATGTCCCTAAGCACTATTCTTGTGGTTTCAATTTTGTGTGGCATGTTTTATCCCCGTTTTGGGGGTCTAGTAGATTTTTGCTTGGCATCCACTAGGCACCTTTTTACCCTGTCAAATGGTGAATATCATATAAAGTTTCACCTTTTAAACAAGTATGACAACCTCTTGGGGAGTTTGGTGGTCGTGTATGGTGCAGCTCAAGAAGATTTTAAGTTTATTTTTTGAAGGAACTTATTAACACATGTCGTGATAATCCACATCTCATGTTAATTCGAGGATTTCAACATCATTTGTTATCAATAGGAGAAGTACAATGACAGGTTTCACAGTCGGTGACCTTTCATGTTCAATGTTGTCATTGTCAGTTTGGATCAGCGGGAGCTCACTATGTATGTCCATCAGTTCACTTGCCGAACAACCTATCAAATCCAGATTATAAAAAAACATGATTGGGTTCTAGTAAACACCAGCTGGGAATATAAATTTCCCTTGCTTCGATATGGGTGCCAAAATGAACAGAGGCCTTATTCAAAAGATCATGCTCCATTGCTAACTAGATTATGCCGAACCCCCCCCCCCCATCCCCTCCCACGAATCAAGTAAACACTCTCAATTCAAAGCCAGGTTGGGATACCTTACTAGGGAGGGATTCATTGAACTGGTTAACAAAGTTTGGGCAATAAAACCATGGGGTAATACGTGTATGCAACGATGCAATAATAGGGTCCGTGTAATGTGATGATTTCTACATGGATCGTCCTAAGCATGGTGCCGGCATGTACATAAAAGAAAGTTGAGAATGTACTCCATGATTATAAACCATAATAAGTTCACGGAGGTGAGGCAATTATGTGATTTAGAGATTGAGCAAAAAGACTAACTAAACGAGAAGATTGCCCGCCTTTTGTGAGAGGAAGAGATCAAAATGGTATCAATGTTCGAAGGCTCGATTATTGGTTCTTGAAGACGATAATGCAAATATGTTTATATGATGGTCAATGGTAGACATAGGAAGAAATGTATATTTGCACTCGGACAGGGTGAGGGCTGAATTGCAGAGATCGGTCAGCTCAGGATTTCATTAGTAAATATTGCAAAGATTTTTTTAGGCCACCACCGATGTACAACTTTCGTCGGATGAGTCTATTAAAAGGATATCCTTGATGTCTTAGATAAGTTTTTAACTGCTTTGTTCTCTGTGGAGGAGGTTCAAGTTATGGTGTTTGAGATGGAACACCATACAGCTGTATTCAGCTGGAAGTTATCAAATTTTCTAGGATTTGAATAAGGTGGACTTGTTATGGTTGTTCAACCAACTGCACCCAATAAACCTTGACACCGCCCGTTTAAACTTCGAGAAAATTATCTGGATGTCTAAATTAGGGACGCAAGTCATATCCAGCAATACCGGTTGATTTGTCTCCTAAAGGTCACATTTAAGATTTTTCACAAAGGCAGCAACTAATGATTGAACGGGTTGGCTGACCATATAGTATGCGCCACTCAAGCGAAATTCATGCAAGTACAGAATATACTCAATAAAATTGTTGTGTTGCATGAACTTCACAAAAAAGAAGGTCGTGGGTCTCCCCCCGACCCCCCGAGTCGCTCCCCAGGCGACCCCGGGGGCGCAACCGCGCCGCCGCCTAGGAGCCCTCCCGCCGGTGCTCCCTCTCCGCCGCTGCCGTCGGCATCTGTGCCGCGGTGGCGGCGGGCCCCCGCTGCCAAACGGCGCCGGGGCGGCTCCTTCTCGTGGTGGCGCTGGCAACCGCCAGACTCGGCTGGGGGCGGGGATGGCGGCTGGCCGGCGCGGGCATGCCGGGGCGGCGGCCCCGGGGGCGCGGAGGCAGGGGAGTGTGGTGGCCGGCGGTTCACGGCGTTGGGGCTATGGTTGGCCCCGTTCTGGGGTCAGTGCTCGACCCAGATCTGGTGTGGACGGCGGCTTCCATGGTGGGCCTCCACGCATGGCGGGCGGGCTGGGGCGTGGCTGCTCCAGCTGGCGTCCGCGGATCCGTGGTGGTGGCGGTGTGCCACGGATCGAGGGGGCGGCGCGGCGGCATCGCTCGAGGTGGTGGCGGTGTTGGCTGGTGGCGTAGCGGCTTTGGAAAGTGGATCTCTGAGTGGAAGCCGGGAGGAAGCCGGGGCAGCGGCCCCGGGGTGACATCTGCAGCGGCAAGGGCCATTGTAGTGGCTGGGGAGTGCGGTGGATCCGGCACCTTCTGATCGGATCTGACTCTGGCCGGCGCGATGCTGCTTCGTGGCAAGAGGGGCTACGGTGGATCATCGCGAGGTGTGGTATGGTGGTTGTGCTGCATGGCAGACCACCGACGGGAGAGGAGGATCTCAGGCGAAAGCTTGTTTGGCAACGGCGGCGGTTGCGGGCGTCGTTACCTCCTTGGGGGCGTTGTCTCAGAGATCCTTCCCTCTCTCCTCGTGTGGTGCTCGGGCTCTCCGGGTGAAAACCCAAGCTCCGATTCTTCGGAGTGGGCGGCAGCGGCGTCTACGTCGTAACCTTCTTGGAGGCGTTGCCTTGGAGGGTTAGCCTTTGGCTGCTATGTGGTGTTCTTCCGTCGTCACGGGCGGTGTATGCCAGGGCAGCGGCCCCGGATCCTTGTTGTACGTCGAGACGGCGGTCTCGGGCAGCGGTGCGGCGACAACTCCATGAGGCAGGGTTGCAGCTTGTCATGGCTTGGGTGGCAACCTTGGGCTACAGGGGCAGGGGGTTGTCGGCTCGGTCGACGCGTCCTAGCGGGGACGGTTGGACGGTATGTCGGGGCAGCGGCCCCGGATGTGGTGCGACGGCCGTGGTCTGCAGACAGTTGCCCTGAGCAGCGTGGGCTGCGGGCATCTGGGTCGTGCGGCGTTGCAGCTTGAGGCGAGCAGTGGCATGTCGGGGTGGCGGCCCCGGAAGGCGGTGCTGGTTGAGTGCGCCGGACGCAACGGACCAGTGGATGTCGGGGCGGCGGCCCCGAGAGATTGACAGCTCCGAGTGCACTGACCTTGGGTCATGAGGGTGGCGAGGTTGCAGTCGAAGTTGGTCGTTGTCATGTCGAATACGATAACCAGCGCTTGGTTTGTGGGTGCTTGCCTCTTCACCTCTGTGGGAGAGTCCCGGTCTGCTCCTCTCATAGCAGTCTCGACTTCTTCTTTCCGGCAGTGATGGGAGGCTGGCTTGCTTGGCAGAGCGGGGTCTCCCGTTGTTGTGTGTTTGTTTGGTTGGCGTTTGTTGTGGTCTTCGGCACGCCGTCGACGGGTGTGGGCTTGTCCCCGGGTGTTTGGTTATGGGGCTTTCGGTCCTTTGTATCTGGTTTTCGCTCGGTTCTCCCTAATTAACCGTGTAACTCTTTTCTTCTTAATGAATGCAGTAAGCTGCCATTTCGAAAAAAAACAAAAAAGAAGGTCGTGCTAAGTCATCTTTAATCGAATAGAAGAAATTCTATGATAAAATCAAGTGCCACTTTCTTCTATAAACTATCCATATGGAAGGCTTCTTGCCGAAATGGTGATGGTGAGTTGAAAATTTTGCCTCTTGTGGGTGTCGCCATCAATGCGAGTAGAAAAAGATAAAATGTGTTGGCAAATGTGGGCTCCCACCATTCCTACTTCATAGATATAAAACTTTTTAGAGATTTCAATATGAATTACATACGAAGTAAAATGAATGAATCTATACTCTAAAATATATTTTTATATATTCGTATGTAGCCGGTATTGATCTCTAAAAAATCTTATATTTAGAAATATAATGAGTATACCACATCACGCGCAGTGCGTACTCTTTTTGGTCCACCACTTCACAAACGCATACGGGCCAACCCTGTGTAATGGGCGGTTTTGCTTGACCTGAGTTGTGCGTGAATTTGTAAACCGATTCATGGCAGTATCTTGTACTTGCTTCGTTCTTAAATATAAGTCTTTTTAGATATTTTAATAAATGACTACATAAGGGATAAAACGAGTGATCTACACTTTGTTTTTTTAGGAAAAGAGTGAATCTACACTTTAAAATATGTCTATATATAACCGTATGTAGTTCATCTTTAAATCTCTAAAAAAAGATATTCGGAACCGGAGGGAGTATTTGATTTCTTCATGTTCTCTTTAGAGAAAATTGATTTCTTCATGCAACTAACGATTCTCACCATTCTATGTATTTACAACTACAAGTCTGCGTGGATGTATCTGTCCATCATCTCCGGATAGCAGCCGCAAATGATCGACCAATTATGCTCTGCACTACTAACTAACTAACTAACCAAACAGTAGTTGACACATGGTAGTATGATTGTCCCACAGAAAAATGGTATTTATTTATTTTTGAGCGGTAGAAAAATGGTATTTATTAGATATAATATCCAAACTCTGTAAGTCGTTGTCTGCTTCAACCGCTGCTCGGTCGAGAGTCGAGCAAAAAAAAAAAAAAAAAGATATCAACGCCCATCCATTAGTAAAGCTCCACGTGCGCTAGGTGTTGGTCGTTCATTGTCAGCGCTCACCCGAGGAAGTAGTATTAGTAAGAGGGGGTGGAGGAGAGGAAGCAGCCGCCGCCCCCTGCAAGGCTGCAACCAGTCAATCGCCATTGTTTCCCATCTGACCACCCATCGAGAACCAGGAGGAGCAGCACCTGCACCATGCTGGAGCATCTGGCTGGGCTGGTGAAGGTGCGGGTGATGAGGGGGGTGAACCTTGCCATCCGCGACCTCCGCTCCAGTGACCCCTACCTCGTCCTACGCATGGCGAAGCAGGTTAATTTGCTGCTTTCTTTGCCTGTCTGGGCTATGTAGATGCCGATCCCGGCAGGGTGCACAGACCGACCAATCTTTCTCTTTTCTGAGTGCTGGAAGGCTCTAATCTTGTGTCTGAACATTTCCCAGAAGCTCAAGACGCGAGTGGTAAGAAAGAGTACCAATCCGGAGTGGAACGATGAGTTGACCCTCTGCATCGAAGATCCCGCAGTTCCTCTTCAAGTGGTATAGATGTGTTCTTTTCTCTCTCCGTTTTTCTCATACCGCGTGTTTGTTCCTCAAAATTGTATTATCACTGGATTCCCAGCTACTTCTATAAGTTCATAATAACTATTTGCTCTGCCAAAATGAAATTTTAAATTTTGTTTTCAAGCACCGGTAACTGAGTAATTGACTGAAAAACCTTGCTTCTTCAGGATGTATTTGACAAGGACACATTCTACGACGATCCAATGGGCGACGCGGAGCTGGACATCGGGCCGCTGGTGGATGTTGTGAAGATGAGGCTCCAGGGTATCCCTGACAACATTGTCGTGAAGAAACTTGTGCCTAATAGGCAGAACTGCCTCTCCGAGGAGAGCGCGATATACGTGTCCGAGGGGACGGTGAAGCAGGACGTGGTTCTAAGGCTAAGGAACGTGGAGTGCGGGGAGATCGAGCTCCAGCTTCAGTGGGTCGACATCCCCGGTTCTAAGGGTGTATGAATCTTTGAACTCTACACTACACTCTCCGAGTGTTTGCAAAGTTCTCAAGTCAAAGTTAAATCATACCACTAAGATATCAAGCTTAAGTTAGGGTTTAGATGTGCGTTATCATCTTGTTCCGACTGGCACAAGAGAACAATTTGCCTATAAAACTAAATGGAAATGATAGGAGGAAACAGAGCAGGCTTAGGGCATCTCCAAGGGGAACCCTATTTGGCTCTTTATCAACCTCATTTTTTCATTTGGACATGTCTCGAACAATTGGACTAACATCTTTACTATTTCACATTATTTCACATATTGATCTGCATCAGGGCTCTCAATAACGGTAGGTATTTATGTTAACCGACCAGTTCCTGGCTTTTATCCCC
>LR738716.1:64736316-64786381 GCA_902687465.1 Secale cereale
ATCCTTGGTGTGCGCACGTGTAGTACATTAGAGTACCAGCCGATATTTACTGGTGTGCACGAAATGTTCATGTTTTCTCGAATGCCCTTGAGCGAAAAGGACTTAAAAACCAGGACATACATAAAACCAGTTATTCAGCCCACAAAGAATTCAATGATTATTCTTCCATCCACATCAAGATTTTTTGTACCGATTTTTTCTAGTAGTGGGCTGAATAACTGGTTTTTTGTATGTCCTGGATTTTAAGTCCTTTTCGCTCCAGGGCATTGGAGAAAACATGAACATTTCATTTTTTTTTGAGGAAACGACCAATTTTATTCATCGAAAACCACAGAAAGTGGGATACAAGTTTGGTCATGCGATTGGTCAAACCATACATGACGACCGTGCTGAAGCCTACAAGAATGTTTGGCTAAAACATGTGCTTCCGAATTGGTACCACGACTCTCAAAAATAAAATTACAATTAAAAAGCAAAGACCTAGACTTGATCTCTCTGATTATTGCTCCACTTCTTCCCCTCATCTCGTTGTTGATGTCATTCACCGCCTGTTTGGAATCTGATGCAATCACCACGTTTTGAATATTTAGGTCAGCCGCTAAAGCCAGCGCTTCCCTGCAAGCTATCACCTCCAACGTAGCTGGGTCATGCATTCCCTCTATCACAAGGGCCGAGCTACCCATGTAGTTTCCCGCTCCATCCCTGCAAACTGCCGCGGCTGAACCCCTTCTGGTGAAGTGAACTCCTTCATCAACCTTGATCTTACAATACCCATGCGGTGGTGCTTTAGATCTTCTTGCCGGCTCATCTCTGGGGGCAGCTGCTGGTTGAGATTGAGGCTTCACAACTTCCTTGATCATACTCAGTTCCTGAAGATAGCGATTAATGAAGCTGCATATCGCATGTGGGCTCTGAAAGATCCCTTCATGAATGGCTTTACGTCTCGCAGCCCATATCGCCCATAAGGTAACCGAAAGCTTCACAAATTTCTCATGGGGGAGAGCGTCAATATGTGTAAATAACCATTGTTTAGCATTCGGTTCAGTGGTCGTCGCTATCATTTGTGCCATCTCCTCGTCTGCCAATGCCCAGGTGCACCTGGACATAGTACAGTCAATCAAAGAATGTTTCCAGAAGTCCTCAGCTCCACAGAAACCACACGAGCTCGAAACTGCCATGTGCCGATGTGCCCTCACATCATTAGTGGGGAGAGATTGTTTTGATAAGCGCCATAAGAACATGCTGATCTTGCCTGGGACTTGGGTCCACCACATTGATTTCCACAGAGTTGCTTCCTTCGTCGAAGACGAAGGTCCTGGCGAGCCTTCCAGCCATGCCTCCCTACGCTGCCGTGTCGCCACCATCATATTGTAAGCAGAACGAACTGTAAAGTTGCCGCTTTTTTCAAAGTGCCAGCACCAGAAGTCCAGGGTATTTGCGAGTACATATAGGGATGTTCATTATCACATGTGCATCCATTGGCATGAAAGTTTCCGAAATTTTCTGTCTGTCCCATGAGGCCGTGGTGGAGTCGATTAATTCAGAAACCAGGTATGGTGGGTTTGGGGAGATACAACCATAGGGCTTCATCATCTCGTCCCTGTGGAGCCAGTTGTCATCCCACACACTTGTTGATTCTCCGTTCCCAATGCGCTTTATCAGTCCAATCTTCAAAGTATCTCTACCTTCCACCACCGCTCGCCAAACTTGACTCGGGTGACCCCTAGTGTTGCCTCCAGAATAGTAGAGTTAGGATAGTAGATACTTTTTAGGATTCTCGCACTAAGGGAATCTGGATTCTGCAGCAGTCTCCAAGCTTGCCGAGCCAACATAGCCAAGTTGAACAACTCAAAATCCTTGAACCCTAAACCCCCCATGCTGTTTGGCTGTGTCATAGTTTTCCAAGAGACCCAATGTGGCTTGCGACTGCCATCCTTGCTTCCCCACCAAAACTTCCTTACCAACATATTTAGATGTTCACAAAGACCTCTTGGAAGTTTAAAACATGACATAGAAAAAACTGGAACAGCTTGTGCTACTGATTTTACTAGTACCTCTTTTCCAGCCGATGATAGTGCCTTTTCAATCCATCCTTGGATTTTACTCCATAGCCGATCCTTAAGGTATTTGAAAGCTCCATTCTTTGAACTTCCAATATCCGATGGCATGCCTAAATATTTCTCATTTAGGGTTTCATTAGGGACATTCAGTAGATTCTTCACTTCTTGCCTTAAGCTCTCAGGCACCCCCTTGCTGAAGTATATTGATGATTTTGCATGATTGATTCTCTGACCAGAAGCTTGACAGTATTGGTCTAACACTAGGTTCACCTCGGAAGCTTCCCCACTACTTGCCTTGAAGAACAGCAGGCTGTCATCTGTAAATAAGAGATGGTTTACCGGTGGTGCCGTAGGTGCCACTTGTAGCCCATGCAAACTAGATGACTCTCTGGATTTAAGGAGGCACGAAAGGCCCTCTGCTGCCAGCAAAAACAAGTATGGGGAGATCGGGTCCCCTTGTCTTATCCCTCTTGATGGAACAAACTCTTCTAGCTTCTTTCCGTTGAACATGACAGAAAACTTAACTGTCGTGACAAGGTTCATGATAATATTCACCCATCTCTCATTGAAGCTCAACTTAAGCATGATTGCCTTTAGATAACACCATTCAACTCTGTCATAGGCCTTCATCATGTCAAGTTTGAGGGCACAAGATTGGTGTTTCTTTGCTTTGTTCCTCTTCATGAAGTGTAGGCATTCGTATGCGGTAATAATGTTATCAGTGATCAGTCTCCCCGGGACAAAAGCCGACTGTTCTTCTGAGATAATCTCCGGTAGCACCAATTTCAGCCGGTTGGAAATCACTTTAGAGGCAATCTTGTACAAGACGTTACAAAGGCTGGTAGGCCGAAACTGGGTTAACAGAGATGGGTTTTTTACCTTCGGGATGAGAACTAGTACTGTGTCATTTATGCTCTCCGCTGACTCAGTACCTTCAACAATCTTCAAGACTGCCGTGGTTACATCATCTCCGCATAGCTCCCAATGGCGCTGGAAAAAATGCGCGGGAAACCCGTCCGGGCCAGGGGCTTTAGTTGGGAACATCTGGAACAGAGCCGTCTTAACCTCTTTCGGGGTGTAAGGAGCGTTTAACATCTCATTCATATCTGTGGTAACCTTTCTAGGGACTGTCTGGAGGACTTGATCCATTCCCTGCACCCCCTCCGAGGTATATAGATCTTTGTAAAAAGAAGTCACCATCTGCTCCATCTCATCTCTGTTTTCTGTTAACTGTCCATCGCCCCGTAGAAGTGACTTAATGTTGTTTTTGCGCCTGCGTCTACACGCCCTAAGGTGGAAGAAATATGTGTTTTTCCCCATGGACCAGCCAATCGACGCGTGCTCGCTGCCTCCATAGCATTTCTTCTCTATGAAATAGCTCTACTAATCGGTCGTTGATCTTTAGTTCTGCATGGTCAGGACCTGTTCTACCTGGAGACTCACGAAGCCGCTGATGTTCTTGTTTCAAGTGTGCAATCTCCCGGCGTACGTTTCCAAAGTGATCCTTGTCCCAAGCAGATAAGTCTCCAGAGACACGCAGTAACCGATCTTTCATTGCTTGCGCCGATGTTCCTTCGGTTTGTGTCCACCCAGTCTGAATAGTTGAAAACAGCGTTGGGTCCCTCTCCCAGCATGTTTCGTATCTGAAAGTTCTTGGGCCACCTTTGTAAGCATGTGAGTCATCGAGCTTTAGTAGGATAGGAATATGGTCTGATGAAACAGCCGTTTTGTGTTCAACCACAGCGGAAGGACAGGCTAAATATCGGCTGGTACTCTAATGTAATGCCCAGGATGGGACTATACCTCCTACGTGTCGAGGCACGACTTAAAGGTATAAGCCCATCCTAGAATGATCTCAAGTTTGGTATCTTTGCATGACTCATGTAAAAGAGGGATTAAATTGCAAAAGGAGATAGTTGGCTTACACTCGCCACTTCACACAATACATTACATAAGCAATCATCATTCAAAACATCACAACCCGACTACGGGCGAAGAACCAAAAGAAAGATACCAAACAACATAAAGCCACAGGTCAGGATCGAATCCTAGTAGAAACCACTACT
Organism: Secale cereale; assembly: GCA_902687465.1. Lineage (NCBI taxonomy): Eukaryota > Viridiplantae > Streptophyta > Magnoliopsida > Poales > Poaceae > Secale > Secale cereale. Next base: position 64,740,443 of record LR738716.1, read on the forward strand.
GATCGTCGAAACATCACAAGCATACGGCCAAACTCTTCATCGAACTTCCGGTGAAGAACTGGTCCAACTCCTGCATCAAACTCGGCTGAACCTGCATCTGGTGTTGTGAAGTAACTGTGAGCCACAGAGGACTCAGCAATCCCGTTCCCGGGTAACACGACTATTTAAGCCTTGGGAGAGGATAAGGCTGAAGAAAAGAATAAGAGGTGAAGGAACAACAAGAGTCTGCAGCAGCAACTAGCACTAACTTACGTAAAAGAGAGCGAGAAGAGAAGTGCCTCGGTCGAGAGATGATCACGAAGTGATCCTAACTAAAGCCGGTCAAACATAACCCCACCGTGTTCAACTCCCGAATCCCTATTCGGAAATTGACAGTCACGGTACACACGCTGGTAGTGTATTAAAACATTGTGTCAAGTTATCTACAACCGGATATTAACAAGCTCCCATCTGCCACATAACCGCGGGCACGGCTTTCGAAAGTTCAAACCCTGCAGGGGTGTTCCAACTTGACCCATTACAAGCCCACGATCCGCGGAGTCGCAACTCCATAGGTGGGAAGACCCGAGTATTCTCGGAATCCCGTGCTCAAGATATACCGAACCAAGGTAAGACTAATCCAGCAAATCCTCCCGGCGTGTCGACACCCTGATAGTAGCCGCGTGTATCTAAGTCTCAGGACACGACTGGATGGGCGATTCTACTGGTTATACCAGATACCTCGGGTTGCCCCAAGGCGGCCCCGCAGAACCCCCGTTTGGGACCAACACCATCAGCGCTGGCCCCCCTGCTATGTAGAATTAAGAATCCTCGGGGACGCGACCCCCTATGCAAATTTAATTATTTAATTAAGTTGTTATTATGAGGCAAATAGTACCAAATGTTGGGGCTTGCTGGAAAAGACTTAGCGCTTAGCGGTTTATCAAGGGGGTCCCATACACCCCAACCGTGTTAGGAACGCATAATCAAGGAACATAACACCGATTTATACGGTTCCTAACGGCATGAGTGAAACAAAACACCAAGCAAAAGGCTTAGCCTTCCACCCTGCCAGTATATAGATGATTTCATTTTAAGCATATATATAGTGTGATATAACCCAACCAAACTTCAACATGAAGCAAGCATCTTCAATCTTCACCTGCAACTAACAAAGCTATAAGAGGGGCTGAGCGAAGCGTACTTAGCCAAGCAACGGTTTGCATAGGTAGGGTGGTTAAACAGGTTTATGGTTACAAGTAGGAGGCTGTCAAGAAAGACATGGGCATCGAGGCAAAACTATAGAGCGGAACTACTAGCAATAGGCAAAGATAGTAATGGTATCCGGGTTCGGTCATCTTGCCTGGGATTCCACAAGGAAGAAGAACGGTTCCACGAAGTAGACGGAGCAACACAGACGAGAGAATCCTCACAACTCCGGAACGAAACCGAAGCTAACAAGAGAAGCAACCGGAAAGAAAGAAACAACACGGTAAACACACAAGCATAAACATGGCATACGATGCACATCCAAGTATGATGCATGTCCGGTTTAAATATGCATGGCATGGCAAAGTGCACAAACAACACTACAAGTTAAGTGGAGCTCAATATGCAACGAGTTGCATATTGACGAAACACCACATTTAATTATTTAGTTGACTCTCGTTAACTTACAAGACAAGGTTAGATGTTTTTAACATGGCAAGAGGTGAAGCTTAATAAAACTATACTAACTAGGCAATTTAAATGAGGCCGGAAATAACAACAACATATCCGGAAAATCCCCATGAGCATGTTTAGTAATTATAAGCAAACAACAATTTAACATATCAATGTTGTTAACATGATGCGGATGACATGATCAAGTTTAGGCAATTTTATTGAAAGGTTAACAAGAAGAAGATAAGAAGCATCATCACCGTGGTGGAATGAAAAGGTGCCACGGCAACGATCCGAAAATGATTCAACGCAACATCTCGGTTCCGGTAACTCGTTGAGAGTCCGGTGCAAAAGGAAAGATGGCGTGGGCGAGTCAAACGAGATGAAAGGTGGGGCGATCCCGTTACCGGGTTCCCATGAGTCGGCGACGAAGCAACCAAGGAACATGACAAAAGGTCGGAACGGGCACGAAGCACACACGGGAAAACATTTCATACAACCACAACAAGCATCCACGGGTCAACCACGGGGTTATACCTTCGAAGCGTGCATTTCGGGGCGGTTCGAGATCGTCGAGGGACGTAGTGGAAGTAGAGGAAGTAGTCGTTCACGTTTCCGAAGAGGAAGTAGTCGTTCACGAGGCGGTAGTTGTTCACGAGGTCGTTTTGTAGATGTTCGAGTCGTCGAGCGTAGTGGTACTTGCGGTCTCGGCGACGGTAGTGGTACTTGGTGTTTTCGGGCGTCGGTAGTCGTACACGGGGCGACGGTAGTCGTTCACGTTCGCGTCTTGGTTCACGGTCGGATGAGCTCGGACGTCGTGGTACTTGCCGTAGGGGTACATGAGGTCGTCGTGTAGAGGTACTCGTCACGGTTCGTATACGTTCGGTTTTTTCGTAGATGTACTTGACGCGTCTCCGAGATCCTGGGATATCAACCACAGCCACAACAACAAAAAAACAGCAGCAAAGGCAGCAGCGACATGGCGGGAAAAAAAACACAGCAGCAGCGCGGGTTTGACGAGGCGAGGACGCGGCACGGTGCGGAGGACCAGCGGGCGCGCTCCTGGCCGCGGGAGGAGGATGCAGCGAGGCGAGGGCCATGGCGATGCGGAATCCGGCCGCTGCGCCTGGCGACTGGAGGGCGAGGCGAGCGGGACGACCTGGAGGCGAGGAGGAAGGATGGCCGCGGCCGGCCTGGCTTCTGGAGACGGGGAGGACGAGCGCGGCCGGCCTCCTGGCGCTGGCCAGAGAGGCGGCGAGGCGAGGAGGGAAGGGGGCGCGCTCCCGGCCGGCTTGGCAGGGCGGCTGCAGCCGAGGACGGCGCGTCGCTGGGATGAGGGGAGCGGGAGGCGACGAGGCAGCAGCCTCTGCGGAGGAGAGGCGTGGGGCGCCGGGCTGCTGGAGAGTCGAGGCTCCGCGCGGGGAGGGAGGAGGTCGAAGGGAGGCTCGGGCTGCTGGGGATCGCGAGGGGGAAGGGAGACGAGCGAGGCAGAAGGGTGGGACTCGCTCGAGGGAAAGAGAGGAAAGCGGGCGATGGGATCGGCAGAGAGAGATGGGAATCGGGTGAGCGACGGCAGCTCGGGGGGAGGGAGCGAGCGAGGGAACCTAGGGTTAGAGGAGAGCGGGCCTGGGCCTTGGGTGGAGGCTGAGGCTGGAAAAAAAAACAGTTGGGCCAGCTGCGGCTGGGCCTCTCTGCTTCTCCTATGAACTTTGCAGAAAAAAAAATAAACAGAGAGTCCAAAAGAAAAATAAGAAAGGAAGGTTACGAAAAGAATTTGGACAAGGGCAATTATTATTGGGCTCGTAAAAATGAGCACGACCGGAGAAAAATACAAAAAGGCATGAACGAAAATAATTCAAACATATTTGAATTTAATTCAAATAGTTTTGAACTAAGACTTGATTATAGAAGTGTCCAAAAATGTTCGAATTTTTGGAGGAACCTCGAAACAACGGAAAAGAATTACAGGGAGGGTTTATGAAGGTGTAACTCGAAGTAGGAAAGCATGGGGAAAATTATGCAAGTGTGTTGCGGGTAATTCCAAACAAATGGAATATTATTATATAGCTCCCTAAAATATTGAGAGACTTTTATATGTTATAAAGAGAAGTCACCTTCCCTCGATTTAAATGGACTGAAGGTCCACACAATTTATTTAGGTTGAAAAGCAAAATTAAAAATGACATGATGGCATGATGACATGATGCAAAGCAAAAAAAATAAAAGAACACAAGCACAATGAAACACACGGGCAACCCGGAACAACTGGAATCTTCTGGGATCTTCTGGGACGTCGGTCTTCGGGCGTCACAACTCTCCCACACTAACAGAGGATCTCGACCCGAGATCCTAGAGATAGCACCGGGTAAAAACGGAAGAGGAATGGGTAAAACAAAGTTGCTTCTTTGACAGACGAGTGAAACCAAGAACCTTGAGAGGTTGAACAAGTTGAAAGAAAGAATGCAACGGAGATGAACGAAGATGAAAACACTCCGTTGGAAAGAGGAACAAGGAGCACTATGAGAACCTTGTAGGTTGAAAGACATGAAACAAGAGCTCACGGATCAAAAGAATAAGAAACCGCAATGGTATAGCCAAAGAATAAGAATGACAGAATTTGGACAGCACTCCGTCTGAAAATGGAAGGAAATGAACAAAAACTTGAGGAGATGGAATGATACTTGATGAAAACTACAACATATTGTCTCCGAAACAATTAAAAGAATGGCACAAGGTGCAAGAAAAGATTCAGACAACACTCCGGTTGAAAAGAGAAGCAAACTTGATAGGATGAGAGAATTAGAATGGAGAATACAACACTCCGGTTAAATGATGAGCAAGGGAAAAGCATGATCTCGATAAAAACGAGATGATGGTTTGGAGAGAGCAACATTACAAAGCCTCCGGAATGAAAGAATAGCATATAATCAAAGAAAGAAATGAATGGAGAAGAAAATGACAACATCTCTCAAAATTGAATTTGAAAGAGCATCCTTACAAAGAAGGGTTGAACGGAGTTGTTGGAAAAATCAACAACGAAACGAATAAGCTTGATGTGGGCTTATGAAAAACATCTCAACATTAAGAGGTGACAACCAGCCACTGACGGAAACAATTGAATGGATTGAGATCAACAAGGAGACGAAGAACTTATTTCGTCTGAATGATAAATGAAGAACTTGGGTCATTTATAAGCACCATAATAGCAAAAATTCTGAGGGAAAGCTTTTAGGTGAAATACAACCCAAGATATCTCCAAGAGATACAATGAGGGGTTGAAAGGATCTCCTAAAGAAAAGAAATGATGGTTTTAAATATCTCACTCTTGATAACTCGTGAATCATGAAACATGAAGGAATTGTCAAGAATGACATAACACCATCTGAAAAGATAAGGTAGAAAGAATTGCAATTGGAAAGCAAGATGAAGAATGCTTGAGCTCCAACAAGAATCTTGAAGAAGACTTCGAGGATGAATTAAAACATGATGAACCACCATGAAGAACTCCGGTAATGAAAGCATGAGAAGTGAAACATGAAAGAATAAGATTCAAGGCCTGCGATGAATTAGATGGAGCTTTGAAATGATATAATAGAAATAACTTGGAGCTCCGGAAAACAAGATGAAGAACTTAGGACCGAGAATATGATATGATGAACAAGCTCCGAAGGAAGGGATTAACCTCTTGGAAGAAACTAGAATAAGATTTATGTTATGCATATCCTTCATCAATTTAAATTGATGACAACCAAAGGATTTGGCATACTACTTATTCTCGTTGGAAAGAATTAAGAGAGATCTAGCACAAGCTTGAGAAAATAAACAACGAACCACCGGTAGGATTATGAAAAGAACAAATGAATTAAAATGATAACAACGGAAGAGTAATCCTGAATGAACCACCGTAAGAATAATGAGACGAACGAAGAGGCATCAATGAAGAATATTTGGAGGACGAAGTTGAAAACTGAGAACGAAGAATCTTCTGAAATGATGGCCTTCGGAGGATCACAAAGAAAAGAATTCATGAAATGCTTCGGATGGGTGTGAAAAGAATTCCTCATAATCTGAACAATAATGAGGATGGCATGAAGCTAGAACCATGAATCTTCAAGAGAAGGGCCAAGAATTAAGAGAAACACTTCTTCGGTCTCCAAATGTTGAGAATGAAGACGAGAAATGCCATGAAGAATTGTTGAGCACTCTGGAATGAAGAATTAAAAGGTTGAACCAATGATGAAAAAGAATTTGAAAGCGATCTTGGAGAAGGCATGTGACTGATGGAAATCATTCTTACGTCACACTTTGAAAAGAATTTGAGTATAACTCCAGAAAAAGAAGAGTCAGGTAAGATCCTGGGAAAAGACCTGTGGGTTAGGGCCCACTAAAGAAATCACCGTTGGAAAAGATTGCTTGAGAGATATTACGCCGGTTGAATTAAATGGCTTGAGTAAGATGACAATCTCAAAATAGCTTGAACGGATTAAGAATGGAATTATGAATCTTCAGCACTCCGGATATGAATAGCAAGAGGAGAATGATTAATTGGTGCACCGGAATAAGAAATCATTGTGAAAAGAGGAAAAAGGATAAGATCAACACCAAAATCTTGAATTACATCCACCGGAAGAATTAGAGAACAAAAGAATGATGAACTTGAAGCTCTTGAGCATCTTCACGATAAATCACCGGATAAGAACATTGAAGGAAAAGAATGAAGAAACATCACATGAATAAAATTGATATTTCATTTGAGAATTACTGACTCCAAGAAGAAGAAGGGTGGGAGGGTGGGGAAAACAAAAACAACTTGGGATGAACAAAATGGACACTGGTTGAAAAGAATTTAACATGACCATCTTGATGATCAAGAAGGACCTGCATTCCCATAGAAATATGAGAATACCGATTAGTAAAGGTATGGAATCAACATTTATCATCGAAGCAACTCGAATACCAGAATCAAAACGAAACAAAGGGTAGATGTGTTGCAGCATCATCTTCACAATATCATCCGAACAGAGAATTGAACGAATGAATTCCGTAGTTACATCAACATGTCGAGAAGCCACTTGGAGAACAAAAAGTAAATAAAGAAAGGAACAAGGAACAGATAGAACAAATACAAGATAGAAGTTTCGTTCGACACCTTCGTGCTGAAAGCTCATGGAACGTGTTACAAAAGGGTTTTGCAATCCCCGGATCAGCATAGCCAAGGACCCTTTAAGATGCAACTCCCGATCAGAACAAGTCCATAAAACCACTTCACTCAATGTAGAACCCCGAACTTCATATCGAGCACTCGTTGGAAGAATGCCTAGAACTACTAGATGAACCCACCTATAGATTTCCGAAAGTTTCCAGTTATGCAATCAGGTGTTGGGGATACACGGGAAGCACCGCGCAATCAACTCTAAACCTACATCCAGGTGTATCCATCCTTCAACACATAACCAGTCTTTCTCGGAAACTGTTTACCTCGGACCTTCGAAACGCATCCACTATACAAGCTATGGCAATACTCTCGAACTACCTCCCCAGTACTGGGTGATGTTGAGGTTATCTTGCCACTGCCCGTATAGGAGAGATTTTCGATGTCGGCTGTCTTAAGTATTTAGTACTGCCGCGATATGCTTGTGACAACAATACCCCGAAGCTCAACTCCCCGGGAACAGGAGGCATCGAGAACAATATCCTTGTCACGAGAACATCGAAACAATCCCAGAATACTCGCGGGATCCTAAAAAAAATTGGTGCAATTTTTGAAAGTAGAAGAGGCAAGAGTAATCGTCAGGAGTCCTCACCAGAATGAAAGAGATGAGAAGCAAACAGAAATCCTACTCTCCGATATATATAGGACTCAAAACATTTTCAAGTGTGTGCCTAGACTCAACCGTCAACGATTCGATCAATCAGTGGGGGCTTCTAGGTCGGAGAAGGCTCTGAATACCAACTTGTAATGCCCAGGATGGGACTATACCTCCTACGTGTCGAGGCACGACTTAAAGGTATAAGCCCATCCTAGAATGATCTCAAGTTTGGTATCTTTGCACGACTCATGTAAAAGAGGGATTAAATTGCAAAAGGAGATAGTTGGCTTACACTCGCCACTTCACACAATACATTACATAAGCAATCATCATTCAAAACATCACAACCCGACTACGGGCGAAGAACCAAAAGAAAGATACCAAACAACATAAAGCCACAGGTCAGGATCGAATCCTAGTAGAAACCACTACTGATCGTCGGAACATCACAAGCATACGGCCAAACTCTTCATCGAACTTCCGGTGAAGAACTGGTCCAACTCCTGCATCAAACTCGGCTGAACCTGCATCTGGTGTTGTGAAGTAACTGTGAGCCACAGAGGACTCAGCAATCCCGTTCCCGGGTAACACGACTATTTAAGCCTTGGGAGAGGATAAGGCTGAAGAAAAGAATAAGAGGTGAAGGAACAATAAGAGTCTGCAGCAGCAACTAGCACTAACTTACGTAAAAGAGAGCGAGAAGAGAAGTGCCTCGGTCGAGAGATGATCACAAAGTGATCCTAACTAAAGCCGGTCAAACATAACCCCACCGTGTTCAACTCCCGAATCCCTATTCGGAAATTGACAGTCACGGTACACACGCTGGTAGTGTATTGAAACATTGTGTCAAGTTATCTACAACCGGATATTAACAAGCTCCCATCTGCCACATAACCGCGGGCACGGCTTTCGAAAGTTCAAACCCTGCAGGGGTGTTCCAACTTGACCCATTACAAGCCCACGATCCGCGGAGTCGCAACTCCATAGGTGGGAAGACCCGAGTATTCTCGGAATCCCGTGCTCAAGATATACCGAACCAAGGTAAGACTGATCCAGCAAATCCTCCCGGCGTGTTGACACCCTGATAGTAGCCGCGCGTATCTAAGTCTCAGGACACGACCGGATGGGCGATTCTACAGGTTATACCAGATACCTCGGGTTGCCCCAAGGCGGCCCCGCAGAACCCCCGTTTGGGACCAACACCATCAGCGCTGGCCCCCCCTGCTATGTAGAACTAAGAATCCTCGGGGACGCGACCCCCTATGCAAATTTAATTATTTAATTAAGTTGTTATTATGAGGCAAATAGTACCAAATGTTGGGACTTGCTGGAAAAGACTTAGCGCTTAGCGGTTTATCAAGGGGGTCCCATACACCCCAACCGTGTTAGGAACGCATAATCAAGGAACATAACACCGGTTTATACGGTTCCTAACGGCATGAGTGGAACAAAACACCAAGCAAAAGGCTTAGCCTTCCACCCTGCCAGTATATAGATGATTTCATTTTAAGCATATATATAGTGTGATATAACCCAACCAAACTTCTACATGAAGCAAGCATCTTCAATCTTCACCTGCAACTAACAAAGCTATAAGAGGGGCTGAGCGAAGCGTACTTAGCCAAGCAACGGTTTGCATAGGTAGGGTGGTTAAACAGGTTCATGGTTACAAGTAGGAGGCTGACAAGAAAGACATGGGCATCGAGGCAAAACTATAGAGCGGAACTACTAGCAATAGGCAAAGATAGTAATGGTATCCGGGTTCGGTCATCTTGCCTGGGATTCCACAAGGAAGAAGAACGGTTCCACGAAGTAGACGGAGCAACACAGACGAGAGAATCCTCACAACTCCGGAACGAAACCGAAGCTAACAAAAGAAGCAACCGGAAAGAAAGAAACAACACGGTAAACACACAAGCATAAACATGGCATACGATGCACATCCAAGTATGATGCATGTCCGGTTTAAATATGCATGGCATGGCAAAGTGCACAAACAACACTACAAGTTAAGTGGAGCTCAATATGCAACGAGTTGCATATTGACGAAACACCACATTTAATTATTTAGTTGACTCTCGTTAACTTACAAGACAAGGTTAGATGTTTTTAACATGGCAAGAGGTGAAGCTTAATAAAACTATACTAACTAGGCAATTTAAATGAGGCCGGAAATAACAACTACATATCCGGAAAATCCCCATGAGCATGTTTAGTAATTATAAGCAAACAACAATTTAAAATATCAATATTGTTAACATGATGCGGATGACATGATCAAGTTTAGGCAATTTTATTAAAAGGTTAACAAGAAGAAGATAAGAAGCATCGTCACCGTGGTGGAATGAAAAGGTGCCACAGCAACGATCCGAAAATGATGCAACGCAACATCTCGGTTCCGGTAACTCGTTGAGAGTCCGGTGCAAAAGGAAAGATGGCGTGGACGAGTCAAACGAGATGAAAGGTGGGGCGATCCCGTTACCGGGTTCCCATGAGTCGGCGACGAAGCAACCGAGGAACATGACAAAAGGTCGGAACGGGCACGAAGCACACAAGGGAAAACATTTCATACAACCACAACAAGCATCCATGGGTCAACCACGGGGTTATACCTTCGAAGCGTGCGTTTCGGGGCGGTTCGAGATCGTCGAGGGACGTAGTGGAAGTAGAGGAAGTAGTCGTTCACGTTTCCGAAGAGGAAGTAGTCGTTCACGAGGCGGTAGTTGTTCACGAGGTCGTTTTGTAGATGTTCGAGTCGTCGAGCGTAGTGGTACTTGCGGTCTCGGCGACGGTAGTGGTACTTGGTGTTTCCGGGCGTCGGTAGTCGTACACGGGGCGACGGTAGTCGTTCACGTTCGCGTCTTGGTTCACGGTCGGATGAGCTCGGACGTCGTGGTACTTGCCGTAGGGGTACATGAGGTCGTCGTGTAGAGGTACTCGTCACGGTTCGTATACGTTCGGTTTTTTCGTAGATGTACTTGACGCGTCTCCGAGATCCTGGGATATCAACCACAGCCACAACAACAAAAAAAACAGCAGCAAAGGCAACAGCGACATGGCGAAAAAAAAACACAGCAGCAGCGCGGGTTTGACGAGGCGAGGACGCGGCACGGTGCGGAGGACCAGCGGGCGCGCTCCTGGCCGCGGGAGGAGGATGCAGCGAGGCGAGGGCCATGGCGATGCGGAATCCGGCCGCTGCGCCTGGCGACTGGAGGGCGAGGCGAGCGGGACGACCTGGAGGCGAGGAGGAAGGATGGCCGCGGCTGGCCTGGCTTCTGGAGACGGGGAGGACGAGCGCGGCCGGCCTCCTGGCGCTGGCCAGAGAGGCGGCAAGGCGAGAAGGGAAGGGGGCGCGCTCCCGGCCGGCTTGGCAGGGCGGCTGCAGCCGAGGACGGCGCGTCGCTGGGATGAGGGGAGCGGGAGGCGACGAGGCAGCAGCCTCTGCGGAGGAGAGGCGCGGGGCGCTGGGCCGCTGGAGAGTCGAGGCTCCGCGCGGGGAGGGAGGAGGTCGAAGGGAGGCTCGGGCTGCTGGGGATTGCGAGGGGGAAGGGAGACGAGCGAGGCAGAAGGGTGGGACTCGCTCGAGGGAAAGAGAGGAAAGCGGGCGATGGGATCGGCAGAGAGAGATGGGAATCGGGTGAGTGACGGCGGCTCGGGGGGAGGGAGCGAGCGAGGGAACCTAGGGTTAGAGGAGAGCGGGCATGGGCCTTGGGTGGAGGCTGAGGCTGAACAAAAAACAGTTGGGCCAGCTGCGGCTGGGCCTCTCTGCTTCTCTTATGAACTTTGCAGAAAAAAAAATAAACAGAGAGTCCAAAAGAAAAATAAGAAAGGAAGGTTACGAAAAGAATTTGGACAAGGGCAATTATTCTCGGGCTCGTAAAAATGAGCACGACCGGAGAAAAATACAAAAAAGCATGAACGAAAATAATTCAAACATATTTGAATTTAATTCAAATAGTTTTGAACTAAGACTTGATTATAGAAGTGTCCAAAAATGTTCGAATTTTTGGAGGAACCTCGAAACAACGGAAAAGAATTACAGGGAGGGTTTATGAAGATGTAACTCGAAGTAGGAAAGCATGGGGAAAATTATGCAAGTGTGTTGCGGGTAATTCCAAACAAATGGAATATTATTATATAGCTTCCTAAAATATTGGAGACTTTTATATGTTATAAAGAGAAGTCACCTTCCCTCGATTTAAATGGACCGAAGGTCCACACAATTTATTTAGGTTGAAAAGCAAAATTAAAAATGACATGATGCAAAGCAAAAAAAATAAAAGAACACAAGCACAATGAAACACACGGGTAACCCGGAACAACTGGAATCTTCTGGGATCTTCTGAGACGTCGGTCTTCGGGCGTCACATCTAATCTACTACGTGTGTGCGGGCCAAGGGTGGGGGGGGGGATAAAAGCCAGGAACTGGTCGGTTAACGGGCTCTGATGCAGATCCAGCGAACCCAAAAACTTCGTCCTTGCATGTTCCTTAGATCTCTTTCCTTGACTCGAAATGTTCCTTTCTTGTGGATCTTGATCCAGGTGAAAATTAAGCTTGCTTTCAATGTCGGATCAGAGTTTGGCCTTTGACATATTTCCGTTGTTCTATTTTTTTCAAAGCAACACAATCTGACATGCCGCTCTCCAATGTGATCATTTATTCTGACTTCCTTGCTCCAATCTTTGTAAACCACCTCTAAGAAACCCCTTCCCTATCCAAAACTGCTAAAATTGGGACCATCAAAGTGTTTAGTCTGCATTTTGTTGAGGATCGACGGGGACATTCGCACGCACGCACACACACACACACAAACGCACGCCCACACACGCACACACACACACACGCACACACGCACGCACGCACAAGTTGCACTCACTTTTCTTCAAAAATATGTTTTGCAGCGCGCAGGTAAATTAATTGTTTACACTTCACAAAAAAATTAAAGCGTTCATCACGTTTTTAATAAATGTTCATGCAGTGTAAAAATTGAGAAACTTAAAAAAAATATCCGTACCATTAAATGTTCATAAAATAAAAATGTGTTCTCGTAGTTAGTAAAAGGTATCCATATCATTCCAGAAAGTTGATCATCACATTTTATAACTTTTCATGTGTTCGAAGATATATTCGTGATAGTCGAAAAAAATATGCAATGTCAATTCTTGTAATCCAAGTAAGATGTTTGGAACCATTTAAAAAATGCTTGTGACATTTGAAATGGAAGCTCGTGTAATTTCAAAAAAAAATGTTCATATCATTCAAATAGATTTTTAAAAAATGGTTCGCCATTCATATTTTAATGTTCATGGCACTTATGAAAAATGTTCAGTGTGTGCTAAAAAATGTACACCGTGTTTTCAAAAATATTTAATTTGCATGTGACAAATGTTCAATGAGTATCTTAAAATGTTGAACTGCATAACAAAAATGTCTATCAGTATTTTAAAAAAAGGAACATACAAATTGGAACAATAAACATATGAAAATCAATAAAGAAAATACACAGAAAAACAAAAGTGCACAAAACTACGCGGATCCCTTTTAAACCGATCTGAACAAGTCCATAGAAGCTCCTAGAAACAAAAGGAAAGCACCTTATGGGACTTTATAAGAAACAAAATGGAAAACCAACAGAAAGAGGAACAACGTGGATCCTTTATAATAGAAAAATCAAGTGCTAGATTAACATTTTTTAAATACATGATCAACAATTTTCACACACGCTGTATACACATAAGAAACATTTTGTATACATTTTTCATATACAGAAGAAACATTTTCGCTATATGCACATTTAACGTACTTCAAATACTAGGTTAACCATTTTTTCGAATCTTTATTATTTTTTTGTATAATCGAAAGTAAAAAAAAAAGAATAAAAATGATAAACACATGAAAAAAGAGGTTATGGTCCCCGCATGCCTGCTGGCCTATTTGGCGCTCCCTTCCCGCGTGATTTCCTTACATCTCGCTAGATGCGAGACATAGGGGCACCCCTCGCTCTCCCGCAAAAAGGTGCCGAAGAAATAATATGCAGAAACTAAGTTAGAAATAGGCTAATAGCCACCCTCGCATGACGCTTTCCGTAGCGCTGCGCGAATAGGCCATCCCAGTACGTGTTTTATTCTTCGTTCACTGCTTGTTCTTTCCCTCGCTTCTTATCGCTGCTTGTTTCAGTTTATTCTCCTTTTTAGTTTTCTTTTGTTTTTGTTTCAGTTTCTCATTTCACTTCTTTTTTTCATTTTTCCCACTATTCCTCTTTTTTTGTTTCTTTCTCGGGTTTTTTCGTTTTTATTATTTTTCTTTGATATGTTTCTTCCTTTCCTGCTTTTCACCAGTTTTTTCCTTTCTTCTTCTTATTGTTTCGTTTCTTTCTGTATCTTTCACTTTTTTGATAATAATGCGATTGCGTAAATAAATTCATCAAATTCAGCCCGTGAATTACCTAATATTTTGATTAAAAGTTTGGTAAGTAAGTTAAAGTGGAATTGGTTCAGAAGGTAGGTAAATTAACACGATTGATTATTATATACATGGAAGGTTGGACGAAGGGGTGGTTGGAATAAAGATGAAATGGGAACCTTAAGTTCTTTTAAAGTAGTAGAGATTCTCTATTTTCCGCGTAAGTAAAAAAAAATCTTTAACGCAAATTTCATATTTTTCAAATACAAATTGAACATCTTTTTAATATATGGCCAACATTTTTCCATAAACATTTTAACACTTTCTAATGCTTGTTTAACATTTTCAAAATATAAACGTAACATTTTTTGAATAAATGTTCAACATTTTTCTATACACATTTAATTTTTTTGAAGTACTTGATTTCAATTTTAAAGTAATGTTTTATCATTTTTTAAAGTGCTTGATTAACATTCATTAAATACATGACCAAATTTTTTCACACACTAGATTTTTTGGGTATAAAGAGAAACATTTTCGTTATACACATTTAACATTTTAAAAAGCTTGGTTTACTTTTTAACACATATTTACTATTTTTCTATACAAAGTTTTAAATTGTTTGATTAGCTAGTTTTAGATACAAGATTAATATTTTTTTAATACTACATGGTAAACTTTTTTATATTGAAATTTGAACATTTAAAATGTTTTATTGTCATTTTTAATACATGGTGAAAACAATTATATGAACATTTTTTAAATAATTGTTTAAAATTTCTTTCTAAAGCTTGATTATCAATTCTTCAATACATGATCAAATTTTTCAACACATATGGTATAATTTGAGTATGCATTCATTGTATACATGAGAATTGTTTTTATATACTTTTAACACTTTTTTGCTTGTTTAACATTTTTTTGAAATGTTTTGTGTAAAGTGTTTTTGTAAGATATTTATTAAGAATATTTGTGAATATAAATGAAAGTAAAACAAAAACATGGGGAAAAAACCGCGGCCTCCTGCACACCTAGCCGGCCCATTTGGTAAGGCACGTGGCGCGAGAGCACGCTAGGTCTTGCGGTAAGCGAGTCGTAGCGCTACTCAAAGAAATGATCGTCACATATGAAACCATCAATTCTGGGCTGGCCAGGAGGGTTATCTTCCCATATCCTAACTTTATTTTTGAAACACGGTTCCTACGGGCCTGATTCATTAAAAAAGGTCGAACAAAATTGCCTAGTTAATTGACGGAAAGCCATCACATCACGCCCACGAAAATATGGCATCTTGCGCAGCCTGGCCACCTGCACAAGAATGCGCACACGCCGCTGAGGAGGAAAGTGTCATCAATGTTGCAACCCGGCGTCATTGTCATCGCACCTCGTCCAGGAGGGAGACTCCGACTACACCATCGACGACCATCAAAGAAGCCCTCACCACAAACAAAGGTCGAGGCCTAGGCGGGTCGATGCCAAACAGTCAACCACACGTGCCGGCGACTAGATAGCTTCGACTCTGTCGACGCGCATTGCAAGGGAAAGCGTTGGGCTTGCGTCGAGCCAGTGCCAGAACTGAACACCCGTCTCATGTCACCGTCACCGCAAGGGCCTCCGACTCCAGGAAGACAAAACGAGGCACAACGACCCCTCTAACACGCCGAAAGAGACCGACTAGCAAGACCCACCAGCAAGACCACTGGAGAGCGACGCGAGCAGGGTAGTTGCCTTGAGCATGGGAACAAGTTGGTGGCTACACGCAAACAATGTCCCATATCCTAACTGGCTGGCCCCTTTCACTTCTTTCCTTTTCTATATGTTGTTGTAGCTTCGTTGGAATTTCTTTTTAGTTCTATGTCTCGTTTGTCGGTTTTCTTTGTTCCTTCACCACTTTCCTTTTGTGTCTCTCTATTCGTTGTACTTAAGTTTCCTTGTGTTTCGTCATTGGTTTTCTTTTTCTTCACCTGTTTTCTTCGGGTTTTCTTTGTTTCTTTCCCAGTTTTCTTTGGTTTTTCTTTTGTTCTTCGTTTTACTTTGTTTTTTGGGGTTTCCTCGTTTATTTATGTTTCTTTGTCGGTTTTCCCCAATTTTCGTTTCTTTTCCACATGTGTCTTTTTTCAGGACATAATAAATATTTCCAGTATACATGTGAAATACATTTTTGATACATGTTATACACTTCTGAATACACGGTTTACATTATTTCTTAAAAACATGTTTTCAACGCTTTGTCGAATGCATGGTCAACATTTTTCTAAATACACATTGTACTATTCTAAATGGCAATAAATATATTTTTCAAAGTATGAGAATATATTTTTTGTACACAATATAAAAATTAAGTGTCCACAAAGAACTTTCTTTATTACACTTTGAATAAAATTTCAAATAAAAAGTATATTTTCTTATTTTAATACTGGTCTTGAACACTTTTTCAAATACATGGTTAAAAAAACTTCAATTACACATTGAAACATTGCTTAATGGTAATAATGGTTTAAAAACAATTACGTAAGCATTTGTTTATATTGTTCAACTTTTATTTAAGTGTCACAATCATTTTTTAAAACAATGGTCCATTTCGTTAAAGGTCATTTCAAAATTTCAAATGGCATGAAAACCTTTTTTTATACTACGGCAAACATTATTTTTTGAAAGCTATCAGTACTAAATTGCGTAATATATTTTACTGTGTTAAAAAATTTATTTAATTTTTGCAGTACATTAAGTTTTAAAAATATATTCAATTAAAATGTAAATAAAACTAAAAAGTAATAAAATAAGAAAAAACTAACTCAGCATGCTGCAAATATGTGCCAAGAGTCAGGCCCATTTACTGCTTTGCAACATGTATTTTTGTTTTCTGGTTTTATCTTTCTTTTTTTCCTTCTTTATTTTGGGATTTTATTTTACGATAGGTTTCTCCTTTTTATTTATTTATTTATTTTACTCCTGTAAATATAACTATTTAAATATAATATTTCTAAAAATTTGATGAACTTTAACGAATACATGAAGAATATATCTTTAATACAAGCTGATTAGTTATATCATGTAAAAATATTAACTCATATTTTTTTACGTAACTGCTTACACAATTCAATAAGTTCTCAGAATTTCTAAAACAAGTTTGCATATTTGAAAACTATCATGTAATTTAAGAAAATACTAATGTATCTATAACAAAAGTTCACATTTTGAAAAGTGTTAAATTAATAATGTAAGTAGAAACATATTTTAGATTTGAAATGTGTTTTCTTTTAAGATAAACTGAAAGGCTGAATGAAAATTGGATCAATACAAAGAAGTGAGAAAATTACACGAAACCAAGATGAATATCCAGTGCCTGGCGCTGGACTGGGCCGACCTACCACACCGGGTGTGTGTGTTTGGTTGGCAACCGTGGCACTATGGGTCATATAGGATTCACCTAGCTTTTCATGCACAAAGGAATAAATACGCCATCGGTCACAGAACGTACCCGAGAGGAATAGTTCAGTCACACATCTCTCAATATGTTGCAACGTGGTCAGATAGCTACTCCCTCCGTTCCAAAATAGATGACTCAACTTTATATTAACTTTAGTTTAGAACCAGAAGATAAGGTGTTCTGTAGAGTAGTAGATATATTATTTTGCTAAAAGAAGTAGTCTTTTTTGCAAAAAAAAAACTGACTGTACTTTTTTGAGATGTGTGTGTGCATGGGAAGCTAGTTGCACTGGCTCAGCCAATCTTGTCGTTGCCAGGCTCGATGCATGCATCTCACTAGTAGAAAAAGACCTTTTATCCCGGTTCGTGCGGGTCTTTAGTCCCGGTTCCGGAACCGGGACTAAAGGGTGGATACAAATGCTCCACCCTTTAGTCCCGGTTCCTATATGGTTACTGCCTGGAGGTCCACATTTAGTCCCGTTTGGTAACACGAACCGGTACTAAATGATTCTTTTTTGAATTTTTTTATTTTTTCCCGATTTTCAAATTTCTGAATTATTTTAACCTCTAATCTCTAATCACCCCTCATCACTGCTCAATTTAATCTGTAATCACCCTCATCATTCCAAATCATCTAACTTCCCGAACGGTCACCCATCCACCCACTCCCCCAGCCTGAGCACGCTTAACTTTCGGGTTCTATTCTCCCTCGTTTCCAAGTCTGCACTTGTTGTTTTCCTAACAATACTAAGATGTCAATCCTATTAACCCTCAGGAGTTTAGCTTGAGCATGAAGTCACACATTTCACTGTTTGAGTTTGAAACTATTGTTCTTAAAAACAATAATTATTTAGTAACACTAATATTTCTTGAATAAGTAGTTTGACCATTGTTTGACCACAGTTTGACCAGATTTGACCAAAATGCAAATAAACTGAAATAATTATTTAGTAACGCTAATATTCTTGAATAATTATTTAGTAACACTAATACTTCTTGAATAAGTAGTTTGACCAGATTTAACAAAAAAAATTAAAAAAAACTGAAATTTGAGCATAACTTTTTTTTCCTTTTGGAATTTGAGGATTCTAAAAATTTGCTAACAGGCCATAGGCTGTCTCTATCGGATGCGGATTTTTGTGCTGAACATTTTGATATATTATACGTTTTTTTCTGACATCGTATGCAAAAGTTATAGCCATTTTACATTTTTCCTACACTTTTTGTAAAACATGTCCAAATTTAAGTTTTTAAATTTTCCTAACTAGTAGATGTGGTAACATAACTACATCTCGAAGGATTTTAACTTTTGAAGTTTTTATCATTTTCTTTTGCTTTTTACAAAACTGAAAAGGCGATAAGGGGGTAGGATTTGAAAATTGCGCCATTAGTACCGGTTCGTGCCACAAACCGGTACTAAAGGTCTCAACCCCATTAGTACCGGTTCGTGCCACGAACCGGTACTAATGGGCAGCGCACCCTTTAGTACCGGTTCGTGGCACCAACCGGGATTAAAGGTTCCATTTGAACCCTGAGTAATGCTTGAACCAGGACTAATGCTCACATTAGTTTCGGTTCGTAGTGCAACCGGGATTAATGCTCTTTTCTGGCCGAACCAAAGCCCTATTTTCTACTAATGTCTGTATATGGTGCACCAGCTAATTTATTGTCAACATGTTAGACAGATTAAGTCACGCCCAAGTTGCCTTGGTTTTGCTAGCTTTGATTCAGAGTACATAGTAGCCACTAGGCAAGAAAAAACAAAGCAGCAGTCTAGAATTTGCGTCAAGGATTCAAAAGTCTCGGCTAAGAGCATGTCCAGCCGCGCCTCCAACACGTTCTTTTCAGACGATTTTTTCGCGCCCACGCTAAAAAATCAGTCCAGCCGCGTTCCCAGAAGCCCAATTTTTGCCGGCTCGGACCGAATTTGGCGCCGGCGGACCTAAGCCGGCTCGGGGGCGCCGGGCAAAACGGTTTTGGCGCGAAAGATCCGCGGGCCCGCCAAGTCAGCGACACTCGCCTCGTCGTCCTCAGAATTCCTCGGTTTCCCGTGGGGAATCAATGCCAAGGTTGTCGCCGGTCAGCATGCCATTGATTCCTCATCACGGGGCGGCTCTTCACGGGCGGCGTGGCGACGCCTCACTCCCCGGCACGCGTACACATGTCCCCGAGGCGGCCGCGTTTCCTCCTCGGCTCCTCCCCGCTTCGTCAAGCCGAAAAAGGAGCCGGGACTCACCACCGTGAAGAAGGAACCTGGGCTCGCTCCCATGAAGACGGAGCCCGGGCTCGTCGGCGGTGACAAGGAGACGATCGACGACACGGCGTTGAAGTGGGCGCGGGACGACTGGGCGTGGACTGAGATGGAGCGCTAGCGCCGCGCCTATGAAGAGCTCGCCGCATGGCACCGGAGCCGGCGAGGCCGCGACGAGGGAGGCGTCGTCGTCCTCGACGACGACAGCGACGACGGCGCACCACCGACACCTGTCCGTCAGGGCGACGCCGGCCAGGGGTCCACCAGGGGCGGCGGCGGCCGCGTCAAGTAGGAGAAGACCGACGACGACGGCGACTTCACCGCGTTCTTCGCGCCGTAGACGCGCTAATAAAATGTTTATGTACTAAAACTATGCTATAAAATGTTTTTCCGCCCTACTTTAGACGCATTTTTATTTTATATTAACAAATATTGCATCTCCTGGGGATGATCCTTGGGCCGACGGCTGGGGGGCCGAAAGCCTCCACGCCGATTTTAACGTCGGTACGTCTCAGGCGACGATTTTAATCGCCTCCTGAGGGGCCAACGGCGGGAGGTATTGCCGTCTTGGCCCGGGGTCCACGATTTGATGAGCCTGCACCGGCCACTGTACCTATTAAAATGGTAGTGCAGATTGGAGACAAGTGCACGCTTGCAGACGCAGGGGCCTGTCTAACTCTCTCAAGTATCTTTATTATCTTTTTTGAAAAGGGCATTTTTTTATTGACTCATAACATAGCATCGGGGTTACAACCATAATAAATATAGACCCAGCCTCTGTATAAGAGCATGGTTAATAATATAGCTAGCTAATGGCTATAAGAAACCGCCATGTCATTTAGAGCCATCATCTATATGCACTCATACAATAGTGTGAGCTATAAGATTGGCTATTGCATTAGTACTTTTTTCCATCTTCTCTTTATCTTTTTTTCACACTAGTACACATGCCCCTGCGTTGCACCGGGCGAAAAAAGAGGCACAACCTGCTTCATGTGCCATCATGCACAATTTTCTATATCCAATTGTAATAAACGTCGATGATAAGGTTAAAGGTTAAAATTTTCTTTTTAAAAATAAAATTTATGTTGGCATAAAAATTGGAATACTTTTTGAAGAATAGTTAACATTTGTATGAAATTTGAACATTTATCTGAAAAGAACATTTTTGTAACAGGTGTTTTTCTTGACAAAAATGATTTTTCGGCGTAAGAATGTTTTGTTTTTTGAGGGTTCAGAGCATTTTTACGAATAATATGACTTTCATAATGTTTTGTTTTTGAAAAATATATTTTATCTCCAATATTTTTTGCACAACCTGCTTCATATGCCATTGTGCACCATTTCTTATATCCATTTTTAATAAACATCCATGATAAGGTTAAACATGAAAACTTTCTTATTTAAAAAATAATAATGTTTACATAAAAATTGGAATACTTTTTTAAGTAGAGTTGTTTTTTTAATGAAATTTTAACATTTTCTAAAAAGGAATATTTTTTGAACATATGTTTTTCTTGAAAATGATTAAAAAATAGAGGTAAGAATGTTTTGTTTTTTTGAGGGGTAATAATTTTTTTCTGAATTTTTTTTTGTGAATATTTTGTTTTTTGAAAAATATATTTATCTGGAATTATTTTTGGCACTTTTTTGGGCTTGGCCCAAACGACTTGGTCTACACAAACACACACACTCTTAGAAAAAGGAGACCATGTTGTTGCGAGAAAAACTACACGCTTGTCTGAAAAGAAAACTGCATGCACTGTCTCTCTTCCCGTTCGCCGAGTCACTATCCCTAGCAGACGCCATCGTCGGCCTCCGATAGCCCACTCCTCTCGTGTCTCCCCTCGAACCCTCTCGATCTCCTCGCATCGTGTCACATGCACACATCATTGGGCGCTCCGGCAAATTCCAATGCTAATGACGTCTGACACACACTGAGCAGTGCTTAAAGCAGTTGGCAAGCCATCCTGTTGGGTTGCAGGATTTCTGACCTTAGTAGGTTTTGAAGAATATCATTGCCATTTAACCAAGGCTAGGATCTGAAACTTGACTGAAGAACATAACAATAACTCGTTTGCTGGTAAGTACCTAGATTTGGATATTGACAAAATCTGAAACCCAAGACCAGTGATACTGACAACAGAGTAAGAAAAATGATCACTTCACCCAATTGCAGGATCAAAGGCACCAGTTAAGTAAAATTAACTACAGTAGCATAGGAAATCACAAGCTAGCATAGGCTAAATAAAACAGCACAATTAAGAAATAGCATGCATATCCTGTTGTGAGAAAATGGAAGTTAGCACCACCAAGTAATCAATCTTGGAAAAATAATAAAGTTTTGAGATTGCTTACATTATCAATTTGCACAAATGTATGACATATCTTTTTTACACATTCATATTGCAGAATTATATTTTTTGCTAATATGAAACATGTGCGCTGCAACGGGGATACAATTGTGTCCTGGTTGATATTCTTCTTGCCCTGTATCGTGTACAATGACGTTGCAGAGCAAGCGACATTGCCTATGATCCTGCCACAGATCCATCCCAGCCCCGCTGTTAAGCCCAACTGTCAACGGTCACCATGATGACCCAACACGATGGCATGGCACGATAGTCTTGTTGTCAAGAATGTCCTCAAGCCATTGATCAGACCCAATGCCACCCATGGCCTCCTACTCCTCTACTGCCCAATGATTTAGAATAGGAGAGCACATGAGCGTGCAGTGGCATTTGGCAGGTGTCCTTGCCAAGGCCCGGCTGAGTGGGTATCCGCTCTAGGGTGTCCTCGTTCACCCCGTCAGTCGGTGATGTGGGTATTCAAATGTGATTGCCATTGCCCTTGTGTTACTACAAAATAAAATAAAAGGAACAATGTGGCGCACCTGCTTGGGTCATTATATATGAAGTTTCTATTTATTCAAGATAGTATAGGAATACATCCAATAAGGAAATATAATCTAATTAATAATGTGTTTTTCTCCAAGCATGGAAATACATCCCATACTCACAATACTATATGCGGTAATCAATAGTAAGGCATTTAGTTTGGTTAGTGTCAATTCTCCATGTAGTTCTTAACTAATACAACACAAACATTTTCGACGGCTTCAGGAGATGACAACCATTTTTCATAATATACTCGGCAAATCTCATAAAGTTTCTGGATTGCAGCCATAGAATCTAAGGACTTACATAAGTTAACAAATAGGCTCAGCCCTTGAAAGAATTCACTTTGAACACATTTTTTCAAGACAGATAGAACAATCTTTGACAGCCTGTTCCAGTCGGTACAAAATTAATTTGTAAATGCTCACACCCTGCATTTAACTTGTGGCTAATTTGTGAAAGGAAAAGAAAAGACCACTCATGCTCCTTCCTCTCCCATTAAGTTCAGGTGGCTAACAACAACCAATCTGTGATTAATCTTTCTGAATTAGTACAGATCAAACTAAAAATATGAAGAGCAATGGTCTTATCGCTGCTAAACATGACATAACAGTACAGCTACACCACCATGTACGAATTCAGTATTATAACAGTACAAACTAACCGTGCTCTTTGACAACTCTCCTAAACTGCATCATACGTACTTGGTTATCTTCTTCACAGCTTCAACCTTTGACAAGAATTCAGAAGTAGTTATTCAGTCAGTAAAGCACACAATGAACTAAGTGTTTCGAGAAAAAAGTGCATGTATGGCAGATCTCTCTGCATTGAGGCGATTTTACCTGCTCCTAAAGAAATTGACCCTCAGAAAGACACTCAGTGAGGATCTTTTCACCTTGCTGGTACCTGTTAAATTTGGGATTAACATTTTAGATATGGTGTGACGTTTGCATGTACTGGTTGGGATATTGGGGATAATATTTTCATTTAGTTTATAAATCATGACACTGTTTCCTTTGGCCAAAAAAGATGATAAGTAGTACAGCATGCATAATGAACTAAGAGAATGCAAAGAAATGAGCTAGAATTGATGCAATCTATTGCAACAAGAGCCACGTGCTGATTCTGAACCAACTTATTTTTTATTTTTATTTTTTGAGAACTATTTGGAGGCACCTAATTCATACAGTAACATGAGAACCAGAGTATATATGCAAATTAGTTAGTAACTTGTAGGGAGATCATTTTGCCACAACCAATGAATTGAGTTCAATCTTACCAGTTACCATACCACACCACAACAGCAGCTTGCCCTCCATTTGCACAACTCTGTTATCCAACCAGAGTAATCAATTTCAAATTTGCGCAAAATTTTGGGAACCGGGTGCACAATGAGGTCAGTGGTTTTGTAGCTGTGCAAAGACTGGAACCAAGATGGATAGCACCCCTTTGTTTCCCCTCTATTTTGTAGAGCTGCTTTGACACAAGGGAAAGAGAGTTCTGATCAATTGTCCTGGTGATCCTCTTGAGAAACTCTGTCACCAGAGCCTCTGGTAGGTCCTCCATCCAGCAAATGTACCAATCAGGTATATCAAGGTTCAGAAAACAACCAAGGAGCTGGACTCAAACTTATGATATATCAGAACAACAAATGCATGTGAAGATTGACTCAAGGTTTAGAATAATGCATGTGAAGAAATAATAAATGATGATAAGTAGCAGAGCCTGAATAAGGAACTAACTAAGAGAATACAAAGATATGAGCTAGAATTGATGCAAGCAATTCCAACAAGATCCACATGCTGAATCGAAACCAACTTATTTTTTAAAACTTCTATTTTTTGAGAATTTATTTGGAGGCACCTAATTCATACAGTAACATGAGAACCAGAGCATATATGCAAATTAGTTAGTACTTGTAGTGAGATCATTTTTCCACAGCCGATGAGTTAAGTTCAAAGTCTTACCATACCACCAGGGCAACAACTTGGCGTCCATTTGCGCAAACCTCCATTGGAAGATAGTTGGGTTTCTGCTCTATACCAAGTTGCGGGCAGGGGAGAAAATCGTAACGTAGTTGCGGCTTGTAGGTTTCTCGAAAGTAGTCCCTCACAGTCTTGGTTTTGACGGTCGATAATTCGAACCTCAAATCTCTGCTAGACTACTTTGTCAAGCCATCGATGCAGTATTTCCTGCGCACCTCTCCTCGGTGGGTGACCTCAACTCTCATACCCTTGAGGGCCTTCTTAATCTGCAGCCGAACGTGAACCCATAACCTACCAACCATACCACCACAACAACAACTTGGCCTCCATTTGCACAAACCTCCATTTGAAGGCGGTTGGGTTTTGGCTCTGTACCAACTTGCAGGCAGGGGAGAAAATCGTAAGGTAATTGCATCTTGTAAAATAAAAATTCATAGAGAACATCGTTTACTTATTTGTGAGGGAACTTAGTGAAAAGTTTTAGACGTTCCAGGCGTTCAAAATAAAACTTGTTACGATACCAGGATAGGTGATGTAGGAGGGGGGAAGGGGGCTTCCCCACCTGAATTTTCAATTAAGGAGAAATAGGTGGATTACAGGACAATCATTTACCTAGAGGAGAAGAGAGCATGCCAAAGACCAGCGTCTTTTTTAGTACAATCGACCGGCGAGAGTCAATTTTTCCTGAAGACCCATGCACTCTTGGAGTCCCAGATTTTCCAAAAAACTAACAACGTCATGAAAGTTCGCAGAGAAGCTGGAAGTGGAGTTGGGGGATTAAACCCCCAAACATCTTTGATGTCTCTACATTTGTTGTTGATACCCATTGCTGTCCAGATCGGTCTAGCATTGGGGCAGAACAAGAACAGATAAGTGCAGTCTTCGGATGCCTGCATACACATGGGGCAGTCTGTGGAGTCAACTATCTTCTTTGCTTAGTTTTTTGCAATTGTTCAGTGGCTCCTGGGACAGTAACCATCCAAAAACTTTAATTCAGCCAAGAATTATTTGCCAAAAGTGGTAGATTGTAAATACAAGATCATTGATTGTGCCTGCCAGTAAAATGCATCATCCGTGGTTTAGAAATCATGCCCATCAGTCCTGCAAGAACAATTAAGGATCAAACCTCATCTTCATTTCTTGAAACAACTTAGCAACCACTTCATCCAACATAGTTCCTCTCTGTAACAAATTTGCATTGTTCTATACAAGAACTTCACCTTCATCAATGATTGTTTCAAAGCAAACATGGGCATCTGAGAAGTAGAAGGAGCAGCAGCAGAGGCGTGGGGAGAGAAGAATTAACTACAGCAGGGTAGCTCACGCAGGTGCTGTGGTTGGACGTGCCGGCTGGAGGGAGACCACACGAATGACCAAACACCCTCCTGGTGTTGTCTTGTGGTGCTGACGGTTCTGGTTGTGTGCCGCCTCAACAGGAGCGCGCCGCCCTACCACCGGCCGGTCACCGAAGGCGCCGCCGCCGGAGACCTTCTCCCTCACCTTGCGCCCCTTCTCCTTCTCCTTTCTTCCTCTCTTTCCTATCTCCCCGACGCCCTGACTCTCTCTTTCTCTGGATGAGATGGACGCCGCCCTCCCCCATCTGCCAAATCCCTCCCTCACCTTGCGCCCCTGCTCCTTCTCCTCTATTCCTCTCTTTCCTCTCTCCCTCACGCCATGTTTCTCTCGATGAGCAGGGCACCGCCACCACCGGAGCAAGTCGCCGCACCAGCCGCCAGATTCCTGGACGCCTCACCCAGATCCAGGAATTTCTCACTTTAAAAGGACAGCGGGTTGAATACAGGAAACTTCAGGGTTTGCCTCGCAAAAACTCCAAACGAAACGTTTTCTCGACTTAAGGAGGGACTGCAGGTTGAATTCCCAGAAATAGAAGGACTTTTATGCAAAAATACCATGACGTACCGGCTGAAACCGAACTTTCTTTATTATTAGGTAAAGATTTATTGCATTTACCTAGGAATGCGCATATAGCTAGGCTCTTACATGAGAGCTCACTCCCCCTACTTTTTCATATATCTCTCCTCCACATAGGCAAAAATGCCATGTAAGCGGGCTATAAGCCCACTATTGTACTTGCTCTAATTGAGATGCATACAACCAACATTAGCGCACACACGCAAAAGATACACACTGACAAAGAGCAAAGTCATATAAGGCCGAAGCTATGCCTAGATCCGACAAAGGGTGGATTTCATTTGGTCAAAATGGAGCATCAAGAGGATACATCAAACAACTCTTGGGACTATGCGCAAGGTTATTGAGAAGCAACGCATTTATGAAGGAAGCGACACGCAAGTGCCGCCGTCGTCAGATCCGACCATCGAAGGTCAGATCATGGGTTTTCACCCTGAAGTTCAACTTCGTGCAATGCCTTCTACAAGGTAACGACGCAAAAACACTGCCATCGTCAAGTATAACAACATAGGGTTAGACCTATGGTGTTCAACCCGAAGCTCTAGACCAGGTACTCAAAAAGCACCACCCAATCGAAGTCACCATATGTTTTCACCACCACATGCCACGATCCTAGCAGATGTATACTTTAAAAAGGGAGAAAGATCACTGAAGTTGACAAAATCCACTATCCATGCCCTGGTGGCGTCCTAACAAGTGGCAACTGATGACTTATCCACACCAGATGACGTCGCCATACGCCGCCACTACCTTCGTCATCCTCGCATATGATAGCAGATTACACCGAGCTGGTGGAGCACATGGATGTCGTCATGCATCACCATTAACGATGGAGACCATGAACCCAGCCTGAATGTCCAAGCCTCTCTAGCGACAACCATCCAGCAATGTCGTATCCAATGGGGCATCACCAGCAAGGCTTTCACTTCCAGTTTCAGAAAATTTTCAGCACCAACCTAAATCACCAACAAGAATTTCAGTGATTTCAGTTTGCATTTCAACCAAAAGCTAAAATATTCAGTTCAATACAATTAAATATTTGAACTTTTTGAAATTATTTTATAAAAATATTTGAATTCATGTGTAGTACTGAATTGCCGAAATATTTTGACCGAAAGGTAAATATTTCGGTGAGTGCTGAAATGAATGAAATTCAGTGAATTTCATCGAAATCTCCCTAAAAGTAAAAACCATGATCACCAGATAGCCATCCACGGCTGACACCGCATAGCAGCAGGCAGGCTGGATCGCGCGCGATGGCTGCAACATCTGCTGCATAGGCAGTTTGGCACCATCGCATCCACGCCGGTGACGTGGGGGACGGCTGCTGCATGTGCTAGCTGTTGCATCGCCACAACCTTATCCAACGGGAGCACCGGCCATGACTTGGTGGGAAGGCTCTCCAGACTGGAGACATGGCGATGCTGGCTCAACCACTCCGTCGCATCAGCTCCTGATATATATGGGAGGCACGCCGCCGCGGCCGCTGCACCAAGGCCCAGTTCTTTTGCCAGAATCTGAGGATTCTCCCAAAATCCGACCCCTACCCAGCTTCTCCCAGAATCTTTGAGCCCCATTTGTTTTACAATCCTATCTAGTTAGGGTCTAATTAGATAGGATTGTAAAACAAATGAGGCTTAAAGATTCTGGAAGAAATTGAGTAGGGGTCGGATTCTGGGAGAATCCTCAGATTCTAGCAAAAGAACTGGGCCCAAATCCGCCATCAATGCGTCAAGCCGTTGCCAGTACATCGTCTACACGCCATCCAAGAGCCACAGAAACAAGCCTCAAACCACCCATAATGGGAATAATATAGGTGGTAACATCACACTTAACTAGGCAAAATAGATGATGTGGCATGTAATTAGTGAAGAAAGAGAGACATGTAGTAACATAGCTAGTTACTGTAACATAACACATATCAAGAAAAGATGAGTCTACAACCTAATAAATGAAGTGATGCATGATACAACACATATGTTACTACCCATTGTGGAGGTAGTAACATAGACTAATAACATATGCATGTTACTACTCTTACTATTCACCGTAACTAGTCTCACTGCTGCCGTCGGCCGCGCCGGCAAGCCCGGCGACGGCGAGAGGAGGAAGGAAACGCTGCCTGGGAAAGCGCATCGGCAGCCGCCCGTGTCACCCAAGGGGACGACGCGGGGGCATTTTCTGGATAACGACGATGCGAGATGTCTTAGTATTAGTTTACAGAGTGAGTACGTGCTAGCGAAGCACTAGCTGATTGACATCCAAACAGCCGACGGACAAGTACGAGCTGTGCAATGTCATTCACTCCATAAATCCGAAGACGAGAAAATGAGAATCTCTTACAAGTTAAAGTTTACAAGTGCATGCACGTAGATATTACGAAAACTGCACCCAAGTACAGTAACCTGTTGTCAAACATCGACCCCGTATGGAGCGTAACTTTGCCCAAATGGATCTTCATCTCGCTCAAACTAATCCACCGTCAGTTCTCCTTGCAGATGCACACCGACCCTTCAAAAAGTTCTCCTTGTGATCATCGAGGATTCCGATGCACAAGCTTAATTACTTACTGCTCCTGGAGAGAGAGCTTAGCTGTGCATGATCTATCTCGGGCCACATCGGCGTCGGTCCCTTCCCTTGCTGCTTCCGCGAACGAGGAGACTCTCTCATGGACCAATTCACCGCGGGAAGTGGTCAGACAACCACGGCGCTCCGCGGGCAGCGGCGACGTCGCGGTTGGGAACGAGGAAGGCGAGGGCGAGCAGCGCGAGCATGAGCGCCACAGGGACGAGAAGCAGCAGCGACGGCGGGGGTGGCAGTGGAGGCAAAAGCAGCGGGAGCAGCAACAGCGCCGCCGCCACGAGCAGCATCGTCGTCACCACGTTCCCTTCCATATCCCGAGCTAGCTCGCTCGCTCCCTTTCCGTCTCCTGGGTCCTGTCTATCTACATATGCATGTGATGTGAGCTTGACAAAGTGTGCTAGGCAGCTAGCTATAGCGGCGCGTAGCTGGCTGGTTCTTGGTGCGCCTGTGTCCTGAAATAGGTGCTTCTTGCCTTCTTCGGTGGTCTCCTAGGATTCTATAGAACACACGAATGACAGCTGGACGTACAATGCACTCGTCGCTCTCACTATGACGAATCATCCAACCTGCCTGCGTATATGAGCATGATGACTGCAGCAGCGTTCAATGCACCTAGCAGGACAAACCCAGCTCAGCTAACTTTTATGTCATCACATGCATCGTAACCCCAGCTGAGATAAACGTGCATTTTTTTACTTTGTACTCCCTCCGTTCCTAAATATAAGTCTTTTTAGACTACATACGGAGCAAAATGAGTGAATCTACACTCTAAAATTTGTTTATATACATCCTTATGTAGTTTGTACTGTAATCTCTAGAAAGACTTATATTTAAGAACGGAGAAAGTACAATGATTCTCGAAAAGTTTGTATAGATGATGTTTGGGAGCACCTATCCGTGAGCCGCTGGATATGAAAGGAACGACCATATCTTCTCCTTTTTTTTTCTTCATCCCCTCCAACTTTCTCTGAGTTGTTCTTGGCTCGGACTTGCTAGAGACTCGATGCCTAGTTGCCGCTTCGCCGCAGCGTCGCAAAATTGATTGCCACAGACTAGATTTTCAGGCAATTGATGAATAGCAAATTCAAGAATGTTTAAGTAAAGTATTTCTCGGATTATGATAGTCAAATCTAACAAATAGGCAGGAGAATGCTTATCCAATTGATGGCACGTAGCTCCCTTTGCACTTACCACTAATTCACATGTTTGATTAGATTGGGAAGACCTAATTTAGGCCAAAGGAATACCATCGTACCCAAAAAAAATTGGACCCTCGTGGAATTGCCTGATGTCTCCATTTGAGGCCAGCACCTTGCCACTCTTAATCCCCTTCATCATGCTTCCTTCGCCCAGAAATCTAAAAGCGCTGTGTCGTGGTTCTCAAAACTCATTTGAGTTTTTGTACCGAAACAAAACTCAATTTGACACACAAAAAGTTCGGTCAGCAAGCAATACGTGGACTAGGTGATACAAAATTGATAACGTTTGAATCCTTGTAAAAATCACTTTTGCAATGGTGTCAAACTTGTATTAGTAGTAACACAATCACCGTTAATGGTTAATCAGACTGTTTCTAGACCCAGCGAGTAGTTCACACCTACGAATATACATCGTAGAAATTGGGAGGCAGGGATGCATGAGGCCAGATCCACTTCACCTGACCGACCAGGCGCAGGTGCTAATGCGTGGATTGCCAGCCCAACAAGCTGCAAGTGGCTGGCGTTGCTTTTCTAAGGATCATTGATGCATTTCCCTGGTAACAAAAATAACATATACTACTACGACATTAGCTTGCTGGTCATCTTGAAGAATATGCAGTGTTGCAGTGAGCCACTTATTATTTTATCCATTCAGACCTGACCGACCAGTTAGACCCTCGCAATAGTTGTTCCTTTATCCTGATGCAATGAATCGAACCTTGGATACGACTAGAACAAACCGGCGGACCGTAGACAAGTGGTGGTCTTAAACTAATATACTATACCCTACATGGATCGTTACACATTTTCAACTTCATGAAAATGCAAACATAGCTCTTGATATGAACATGAAAAAGAACTATGTATATGATGCATCTAGGAGTGTTCTAGGATGTGCAATGATGTAGTGTACCATGTATAAATGAACAAATTGCCTAGCCATAAAAACAATGCTAGTAGTTAATAATGATCATGCAAAGCATATGACAATGACACTGTAGTGATGCAGTGATCCAAAACAGCTGCGAGCAGGCCTTATACACCAGCGTAGACCTTCGGGGCAGGAGCTTTCAGGGAGTGTGATCCAACAAGGGAGACCTATGGGCGGATCAATCAGAAAAGAGGCATGCATGCGGGCATGCTCCAATGAACGGTGGGGGACATGACCTGCTAGTCTGGAACCGACAAGTGGGAGGGTGGGTTGACTTGTGAAACGCAAGGTTGCAGATCGTAGAGCAGCTGCCCGAAGGAAACAACGGCACGGAGAGAAGGGACCTCACCACAAGTTGCGCATCCGAAAAAACCGTAGGGTTCCAATATAATTTTAACAAATTAGTAATTACGTATGTGCAATGCACGCTAATATTAGGCAGGAAATTAATTACATGTTAAAATTAGGTACGATATCAATTATGTGTTAATTGCATATTTATGTTAGGTAGTATATCAGTTACATGTTAATTATGTGATTAACACTGACATTGATATTTTATATGATATTAATTACACGCTAAACATGTTGAGTACCCACCATTGGAGCAATCTAGGTTGTTGGATTGACATGATTTGATGGCCGAGATTAATTGGATCTACCCCTTGTGTCCTTTTATATTGGTATAGACATGAAACTTGTACTTCCAAGGGGTCAATAGCCAGTATATGTGGTAAATATGCAGGAGACCCCTTATTCAATGTGAAAATATACAAGCTATATATCGACATAATATAACTCTAACACCTTGATTCCGCCGACTCCACCGGTAGTGTTAATAGCTGCCGGGGAGGAGGCATTGTAGCAGGTAAGACTAGCATAAAATTTTAAGAAATATGCAACTTGTATTTCCTAGGGGCCAATGGCCATATATATACATGTATAGATGGTAAATATGCAGGAAACCCCTCATTCAACACGAAAAATATACAAGCCATACATGGGACATAATATAACTCTAACACATTGATTCGACCGATTCCACCGGTAGGGTTAATAGTTGTGAGAGTGGAGGTACTCTAGTGGGTAAGACTAGCATGGAAACACATCTTAGATTGCAAAAATAGAAAACATGAATGTCGACCGTGCTATCATGGATGGATGTCTTAGATGGGGCGTGGAGGCCATGATAGAGAGACTTGTTTTTATGTACTTGTTGGTTAGGGGTTTTTCACGAAATGAGCATTAAGCTCCAACTGGTCGACCCCGCAACTAACACATAAAATCTCCATTGATTACAACCCTTAGAAACTGAAGTGGCACTATTAGTGTGGTAGTATCAGCCTTCACCACATGACTAAATGTGTCATTGTAATCAATGTCATATCGTTGCTTGAACCCTGCAAAAAGTCAAGTTGATTCGTCAAAAACTTTCTTTCACAAAGCAACCGCAATGTCAAAGAGAACCTTAAGCTAGGACTAAACAACCTAGGTGAAAGGGAACATTGCCACGCAAACGCCACTAGTTGACACAACACGTAAACATACAATATGACGATACAATCGAATACCTTGTCACCGAACTTATCCATCAGAGTTTGCTATACTGAAGCAAAAGTATATACTAGTTTTCCCCTCAGGGAAATATCAGGTGTTCACACACCTTAAATGCTCCAATTCTCCAAACTTCTATAGAACAAATTTGAACGCTTTCAAAAATCTGAAAAGGAATTGTGAATGTTCACAAGCCAATTCTCTACAACCCCTAAAAATTTCAAGTCCTAATTGAAATAAACATGGAGAAACAAAAATGAGAAATCTGCATGAATAGTGTCAAAAAGACAAGAACAAGGAACAACACTATTCACATCCAGATTTCTCATTATTTTCTCAATGTGTAATTCAAATTTTGATTTGTAATTTTTAGGGAATGTGGACACATGTCTTATGAACCTGTGCACACTTTTTCCGGGTATTTTTGAAACATTAAAATGTGTTTTTTGAAAGATGGTAGTATGAGCACATGACATATGTACTCCGTTCCCCTCCTAAGCCTAACAGTGACATGCATCCGGACATACATTCTTTATGATGATTTCTATGAACGCCGTGGCCGAACCGGCAGATTGACAAATGAACCCCGACAGCGACAAATTAACCTAATAAACGAGACGCATGGC
Source organism: Secale cereale (assembly GCA_902687465.1). Classification (NCBI taxonomy): domain Eukaryota; kingdom Viridiplantae; phylum Streptophyta; class Magnoliopsida; order Poales; family Poaceae; genus Secale; species Secale cereale. The sequence goes on from LR738716.1 coordinate 64,773,684, forward strand.
CGGCTGCCGGCTGCGGCCTGCCGGTGTCTGTATATATGACACCTATTATACCCAGCTGTTCCATTACGAGTGTTGGGGCACCTAGCTGATCGACCGCTGCATATCGGCCAATCAAGGTTCAAGGTTGAGTTAGCTAGCTAGCAAATAGCAATGGCGCGGTTCAACGGGGCCACTGTTCTCCTCATCCTTATCACCACCGTGTCCGTCTATACGTGCGCCATCATCGCCGGCGCCGCACTGGGCCGGACACTGGACAGGTCCACCACGATGATGCACGAGCCGTCCGACAGGGCCCTCCGCGTCAGCGTCAGCTTCAGAGGCCTCGCCGAGGACTTCGCAAAGGTGATAGATCATGTACTTCTTTCAAAAAGAGATCATGTATTCATTTCATATATCGGCAGCACATATATGTACCTCGATCGAGTTTTGACTTCACAAGCTGGTGGGACTAATTTATATCCATGGTGAATTTCAGGAGCTCTGGGGTGGCAATCGCAGGGAAGGACGACCAGGCAGAGCTCTCGCCGATGCTGGTGACCAAATATCACTACTGTCATCAACCCCGCGACCGTCTCAATCTCAACACGAGCCAACAGGGAGGGAAGGCGCCGCGCAGTACGAGTCAGCGCTGCAGCCCATGGTGTCAGTTGCTCACAACATGCAAGTGAACAGCAGGGCCAGGGATGACGTCCACACAAGCGGAGCAGTGAGACCGTGGTCGAGGCTCGGCAACTTCTCCGACGAGATCACGGAGAAGAGGCCGGGAGGAAGAGGAGTGATCAAGGTCGGTCCATGGGGAGGACCCGGCGGGAAAGCTTTTTACATGCACGGCGGCCGCCGCGGCGTGAGCGCTCCTCGCGTGCGCAGTGTCACCCTGTACTACACCGACGCCATCCATTCCTTCCACCAAAGCTCTCACGAGGCCGTGGCGGAGCAGACGCCGCAACGAGCAGAAAGCGACGGCCAAGGTAGAGCGCGTTTACCGGTACGTGCATCAGCTAGCATATACTCTATGTTTCAGATTTGTGTTGAGATGGACAAACCTTTGTAGGTCTGATATCTTCGGTGAGAAAAAAAAATAGTGTGTTATGACAAAAATAGCGCAGCCCTTAATATCCCGAAAATCCATATCTGCATCCGAGCTCATCTGCACCTGTGCTGACGAAAAAAATTAAAACAAATACTGGAAAAATTCAAAAATTACAATTCTTTTTTGTGCGGTAGACAATTTTTCAAGTCATTTGGACATATGAGGAGCTCTCAGCAAAAAAGACAAGTTGGAGGTCTGTAAAAATGTTTACTGTTCATGTATTGTTTTGGTCCAATTTGTTTTTTTTTCTAAGAGCTTCTCAGATATCCAAATGTCTTGAAATTTGGAGCGGGCCTCACGCATCAAATTGTCTACCGCACAATAAAAAATTGGAATTATTTGAATTCATTTTGATTTTTTTACGAATTGTTATCTTGCCGGGTGCAGATGAGACTGGGCATCGAAACGCCCTACTCTATCCGCTATACCCAAGGTATATTAGCGGATTTTTGGAGGCCGAGCTCCAATGAGCTCGGTATTTTGAAAATATGAAAAAGCGTATTTAAAAGTTTCAAAAAATTCTCAAAAACCCAATGGAAGCATATATGTATTCTGTAAGAACGTGTTAAATTTTGTTAAAAAAAATTGTGATTTGTAGGCTGTACAAAAAACATTCTGGCCCAATAACAAAAGTAAAAGGCCCAATTTAAAATATGTATTTGTCTTTTTTTCTGTATGCCACATGTAAACGTAGACTGCTGTGAGATTTTGCATATACATAGTATACATGTACATGTGTATTCACACATAAATTTGGAACTTTTCATGCTCCGAAAAAATAAATTTTGAAAACGAGCTCCCTAGAGCTCGGCCTTCGTTGGCATTTTTCGAGGTATATCGCGTTATTGCAAAGCTATATCCAAAAAATGCCAACGAAGGCTGAGCTCCAGCGAGCTCGTCTTCAATTTTTTTTTGGAGCGCAAAAAATTCCAGATCTATTTGTGAACACGCGTGCACAAGTATACTACGTATGTGCAGAATTTCATAGCATTGTACTTTTACATGTGGCGTACAGAAAAAAGACAAATACACATTTTTAAAAAGGCCTTTTATTTTCGTTATGGACCATAATTGTTTGTACAGAGTACAAATCAGAACATTTGTCGACAAATTTATCACGTTCTTGTGGAATACAAGTATGTTTCCATGGATTATTTTCAGATTTTTTTTTTACTTTCAAATATGATTTTTTATATTTTCAAAATACCGAGCTCACTGGTGCTCGGCCTCCAAAAATCGGCACTCAGCTATATCACGCTGTAGTGAACCATTTTATATATTGATTACTTTTAGCGAGACATTGCTTAGAACGCTGTAACTTTTTCCAAACATATTAAACAATACAAGCAAAATACATGTTAACCCCCTTGTTTGGTCAAAATTTGACAAAAAAATTGGAAGTGTCTAGAAAAAATTGAAAACATTCTATAAAAGCAACACTACCATGATGATCATTCCGGGAAAATTTTGAACCATACAAAATACAAGAAAAATACATATCCAACCCCCTCTCTTGGTAATTTTTTTACCAAACAACGAAAGTGTCCAGGATTTTTTTTTTTGTAAGATGAACACTACCATAATGACCATTCTAGGAAACTTTCAAACCATTTTGCAAAACCGACTAAAAAATACAAGCAAAATACATGGCCAACCCTTTTTTGTCATAATCTGGCCAAATATGGTAGTGTCCAGATTTTTTTTTTAAACATACTGTAAAAATTCAACACTACCATGGTGATGAATCCAGGAATGTTTCAATACTTTGCCAAACATATCAGAAAAAAGCTAAATACTAGGTGACCTGCGAGCTGACTATGCGGCTGATTGGGCAGTCCACCGGTCAAAACCAACTCACAAAAAAATAGCTTGATGAAAGGGCGTGGTTGAAACTTGACGGGTTCTCACAGTTCAAGGGTGTAAATTATACGGTTTCAAAGCTCAGGGTTGATTCTTAGACATTTGTCATAGTTTAGGGTTGAAATATGGACTTCTCTATTTTTATTTTTATTTCCGCTAAGTACTCTCCTAACATAGACATTCTTTTTTAGACCTACGAACAGATCAACTTTGCAGCGGATGAGCAGCTAATCGCAGTCGAGGGGACTTATGGGCATTACAACTCTGTTCGGGCAGTGGTTGTCACCTCGCTGATGTTCCGTACAGACAAGGGGAGAACATACGGGCCATATGGCAAAGCCACTGGGACCCCCTTCTCAATCCCGACCTCGAATGGATGCATCGTAGGCTTCTGGGGACGTTCCGGCTGGCTCCTTGATGCCATCGGTGTTTACATCAGGCCATGCCAAGCTAACAAGGTAGCTTCAGAAACGCCACAGGTTGCTATGGTTCCTTACGATATCTACTAGGAGGAAGCGGAAGAATGTAATATAGAAAGGTGTTTTTTACCATCATAGTATTGTGTGTAGGTGTGCTAAGTAATTTAAGAAAATAAGCTGCAAGACATGTGGACGTTGATCTCTTGGATATAGTAGTATATAAACAATCAAAGTTTATGAATGTGTTTTACGACTTTATGACTAAAGTACAAGAAAATCTACCATTTATACGAAAGATGGAAAATATCAAATGATTATTACAACCAGGAAGTGTGTTATTCTCTAAAATAAAAGTTAATCTTAAGGGAGCTAGGGCTTTTTTTTTCGTTGGCAAGTTAGGGCTGAGTTGCCTGTGATCTACTCCCTCCGTCCGAAAATACTTGTCAACAAAATGGACAAAAATCGATGTTTCTATAATTAAAATGCATCTAGATACATCCATTTTTATTCATTTTGATGACAAGTATTTCCGGATGGAGGGAGTAACTACTAAATCTCAGTCGACTATAAATTGTAACTTGTTTGTTTTTAGAAACATGCGCCAATTTATTGAAGCAATGGTATTTGGGATACAAATGCCAGAAGGCAACGATGCAAACCAAACATGGTGACCCACTTCTTCTCTGAGCGAAAATCTAGCCAAACACTAGATATTTGCTTTCAATAAAAAAAATCAACAAATGGAATATATTAATATCATGAAGGTTTTTTCAATAATTAATCTACAAAAAAAAAAACATCTATCATCGGCTGGCTTGATCTCTGGTCTGAAGAATTGTGTCGAATCATGTGCATATTAATTCCACTTAGTCCCTTGTTGTACACTTCTGAAATACAATGTACATTTTTTTTTCTTACAAACATGTTCTGAGCACTTTCTCGAATGCATGGTCAACATATTTCTAAATATGCACTGTACATTGTTAAATGAAAATAAATATAATTTTCAAACTACGAGAACATGTTTTCCATACACAATATAAAAATTTAGTGTACACGTAAAAAAAATATTACGCTTTGAATATTTTTTAAATACACGATTTATATATTTCTTTTAATACATGTCTGAAAACGTTTTTGAATATATGGTCAAAAATTTCGAATACACGTTTATACATTGTTTAATGGTAATAATGTTTTTTTAAACTACGTAAGCATTTGTTTACATTGTTTCAACTTTTTTCTAAATAAGGGATTAAAAAGTCACTTACATTTTTAAATGGCATGAAACTTCTTTTATACCACACCAAACATTTTTTTGAAAGCTATCAATATTAAATTGCGGCAATGTTTTTTTTATTGTACGTGCGTGTGTGCGTGTGTGTGTGTGTGTGTGTAGTCGGCAAACCGTGGCACTATGGGTCATACAGGATTCACCTAGCTTTTGTGCACAAAGGAATAAACACGCCATCGGTCACACAACGTACCAGAGAGGAACAGTTCAGTCACACATCTCTAAATATGTTGTAACGTGGTCAGTTAGCTACATTTTATGAACAAACACGAGGCAGAACCAGATGATGAGGTGTCTTTGTTGGGTACTCTTTTGTTGCTACCGGTAAAAGAAAAGGTAGTCTTTTTTGCAAAAAAAAAAAAAAAAAACGGCTGACTATAATTATTTTAAGGTGTATGTGTGCATGGGAAGCCAATTGCGCTGGCTGAGCCAATCTTGTCGTTGGACAGGCTCGATGCATGCATCTGTATATGGTGCACCAGCTAATCCAGTGCCGACATGATGGATAGATTAAGGCACGCCCAAGTGGCCTTGGTTTTGGTAGCTTTGATGAGTACATAGTAGCCACTAGGCAAGAAAGCAACAAAGAAGCAGTCCAGAACTTGCCTCGAGGATTCAAAATTCCAACTTACCAAGGATGGTATCCCCGTTTTGGCCTGGGGTCCGCGGTTTGATGAGGCTGCACTTGGCTACTTTACCTATTAAAATGGTGGATTGGACACAAGTGCATGCTTGCAGCAGTAGTGACCTCTCTATGGCCTCTCCCGATGCATTATGATTTTTCTTTGACGGAGTCAAAAGCTTTGTCTCATCTTGTTAATAAAGAAGGGACTACAATCAAAGTTCTACGAGGTCCATTACATCTCAACGAATCACGAAAAAAAAATTACTCTCGCGACATCAAAGAACTCAAATATTTCGCCCTGGTGAGAACCAAATTCCTAGCTTCCGTTTTGATGTTGTCAATCTAGATAGTTGGCATCATCAATTTATTGCAGAAAACCCTTGCATTTGTTTCATTTCACACCTCCTTCGTGACGAGCATATGAAGTGATGAGATCACCTTTTTCCTATGACCATGTCCAAGAACCATCGCCGCCCACCAAGCATGAACCATGCGGATACCGCCCCAACTCCCGATATCCAACTCCTCGATGGCCGGACAGATTTTGAGGGTCTATTTGCACCTGAAGAGGAGGTGTGCCACGGTTTCTGTCTCTCTCTTGCCAAGTTGGCAAAGGCCAGAATTTGGCCAGCACCTCTTCTGAAGGCGATCCGCAATCCACACCCGGTTCTTGATGAATGCAGTGTGAATTAGTGACGAATAGCTTAAAGGCAAGTTTGAGCAAAATTGATTATAATGAGCCTGAATACCAAGTAACTTGATTATAATGAGTGGAAATGGACTGTAACTCGAAGGTAAAATTGCATGCACAGGCTGTACAGTTTGCGAAGTCACTTGTTGCCTTCACAAAAGGTTCCTCTCCACCCCGCAGAAAAGAAAAAGAAAATGGAAGAAGTAGCAGTACGATGCAAATAGCAATACTGGCGAAGAAGGAATGCATGCAAGAAGAACAATATCTTCATGCCCAAGTCTATTATTTATTAATGGATCGTTCATCTGGATCGCTAAAAGCCTAAAACTAATACAGTACATGCTCAATTCTCCTTCCTTGCAGATGCACATCGACCCTGAAATACTTCTGGAAGAATCAACCCGGTGATATAATCCACGCTGTCGAGGATCCGATGCGCAAGCTGACCTGCTGCAGCTTACACGGTCGAGGGCGGGCCGGCGCGCACTGCGCATCAATCGTTCTCCTCATCCGCGCCGGCCCCTCTCCCTGGCTGTGTCCGCGAACGACGACGTGCTCTCAACGACCGATTCACCGCGGGAAGTGATCGGACGACCACGGTGCTCCGCGCGCGGCGGCGGCGTCGCGGTTGGGGACGAGGAAGGCCAGGGCGAGCAGCGCGAGCATGAGCGCCACGGGGACGAGCAGCAGCAGCAACGGCGGCGGCGGCAGCCGGGGCAACAGCAGCGGGAGCAGCAGGAGCGCCGCCGCCGCCCCCGCCACGAGAAGCGTCGTCGTCGCCACGCTCCTTTCCATATCTCGAGCCAGGTCGCTCGCTATCTGTATGGCATGTGATGTGAGCTTGACAACAAGGCGAGCGGCGCGTAGGTGGAGTTTCGGTGGCGCACACGCACAAAGCTTCTTCGGTGTTCTCCTTCCTCACTACCTATGACAACATCCTAGGATATGCTATAGTGCTACAGAAACACGATTGACCGAGGTGAGCCGTGCACACGTCGCCCTCAGCTTGACGAATTATCCAACCTGCATGATGACTGCAGGAGAGCGTTCAATGCACCTAGCTAGCTGGAGAAACTAACCCAGCTCAGCTAACTTTTACGTCATCACATGCATCGTAACCCCAACTCAGATATACATAAAAAAAATCTACAACTGTTTATAAATGTTTAAGTAAAGGATTTTTCCATTATGATAGACTAATCTAATTAATTTAATGGTCACGGGACGGTTATCCCATTAATGATATGTAGCTAACTTTTGCTTATTTGTACAAAGTAGACGTTAAATTAGGAGACGTTAAATTAGGCATCTCTCCTGTAGAAATAAATAGATAAGGATAAGGAGAGAGACATGTGTCAACTCAAACAAAAATCATAATACGTGTGTGCTTTACGTTTGTAGACCGATGGGGTAGTTTCGCTTTCGCACGTACAGATATACAGATAAAGAGAGAGACGTGCATGAGGCCAGATTCACTTCACCTGACCGACCAGGTGCAGGTGTTCATGCCTGGTTTGCCAACCCAACAGGCTACAAGTGGCCTTATCATCAACACACACACACATCCCCAGCCGGGTAATAATAACAATACTAACAAATACTACGACGCTAGCTTGCTGGTCCTCGTTGCATTATGCAGTGACCAGTGAGCCATCTATATATTATCTATGTAGACACGTAGTGCCAGTCAGGCCCTCGCAAAAGCTGTTACTTTATCCTGATGCAATGAACCGAACCTTAGATACGACCAGCACAAAGCACGGACCGTGGACAAGTGGTAGTCTTAAACTAACATACTACACCTGATCTACATGGACGATGAGTAGAAAAATGTTAGAATTCTTGAAGAGAATCGATTCTACTCCGAATCTTGGAATAAGGGTCTGTTCGGAGTCCCTCCCGCTCCGTGACTCTGCTCCCGGAGCAACCGGAGCTGCGGTTTAAATTTACGAAGCGGGGCACTCAGCGGATCCTTGGATTTAGCGGAGCTGGAGGTTTCTCGAACAGCTCCTAAAAATGGGACGGTCGTACCATAGATCTTTTGAGCCATTTCCGCAAGTGGGCTCTTTCTTACATGTAGGCTGACTGATCAGATGGCTGCCTTCTCTGAGTTTTTTTTTCGTCCTCTCCTATTTATCACGGCAACTATATCATCGACGTCACTATTTAGGGCACCCTTTGCAAATGTCACTCCCACCTCCCCCGAATGGCAACCTAGGAGTTTCCTTTTTTCCGTAGATTCATTTTTCTAAATGTTTTATCTCTTGAACCATTTTCACCGCTTGATTCCTCACGTCAAGATCATTGAAACTAGATCGTGTGTTAATAGGTTTTGACGAAAACCTTTTTCATGAAAAACTCTAGAAAAAATCAATACAAAAAACCGTAGCCAAAAACACGTTTTTTTTCCTTAACTTTTTTCCATGTCCGAGAAGTATACATGTGCTTCTCGCGGAAGCACATATGTGCCTCCACAAGAAGTAAATTTGTGTCTCTCGTGAGAAAAAAAAGTTTTTTCTTTTTTCGAATGGCACAACTCGTGGAAGCAAACACGTTCCTCCACAAGAAACAAAAAAGAAAGCAAACATTTTTTGTTCTTCCGTTCCGGGAGACATAGTTGTGCCTTTCGCTGAAGCAAATCTGTGCCTCTACAAGAAGCAACTATGTGCCTCTCGTTGAAGAAAAAAATGTGTTTTTTTCCTTTTTCGAGAGGACTCTCGCGAAAGCAATCCTATGCATCCACAACAAGCAAATCTGTGCCTCTCATGGAAGCAAAAAAAAATTGTGTTTTTCCTCCTTTTTGAGAGGCAAATATGTGCCTCTCGTGGAAGGAAAAAAATGTGTTTTTCAAACAAAAAGGTTTTTAAATAAAAGTTATCCAAAATCTAGGGAAAACCAGGCGACAACCAAAAAGCCAAAAAAACGAAAAAGCCATCTAAGCCCCGAAAATGCGTGCCAAATTTTTTGATGGAACACCAAGCACACGACACATGGCGGCGGCTGAGAGCGCGCCAAGTGGCATGCTCTCAGCCCACAAGGGATACCCCTTCGTTAGTTGCACCCGTATATCTTGCTTATAGTAAGCCCAATGCTACTCTTGCATCAAGTTTTCCCTTTGGATTGTTACCAGGCCGGCCCGTTTCTTCCCTCTGTATCATGGCTAGCAAATTAACTAGGTGATGCTTGCTCGCTTGATCTATCATTGTTCGGTGTTATTTCTTCTTCTTTCTTGTCTCTTGGTTTGTTGGTCCGGTTTCCATGGTTTTTTCCATCTTTTTATGTGTTCTTCTTTACGGCTTTACACTAGTTTTTGTTTTTTTTCTATGTGTTTTATTTACAATTTTCTTCCGATTTTATTTTATTTTCTTTCTTTTTTGTATTTTTGTTTACTTTTTTGTCATTTTTATGGTTAATTATTTTATTTCCTTTTGTGTGATTCCTTTACAATTTGCATCGGTTTTTCGTTGAGTTTAACATTCCTTGATTTCCTGTGTGATTCATTTACGGCTTTCACAATTTTCTCCTATTTTCCTTCGTTTTTGTTTACTTTTCTTTTTCAATGTACTTCTTTACGGGTTTGTTTGATTTTTTTTGTTTTTCCTTTTCCTTTTTTCAATTATGGCTAACTTTTTCATACGTGTAATTCTTTTTTTACACGATAGAAATATTTTATATTCACCTTTAATATTTTTTAAATAGATGATTAACACTTGAAAAACAATAGGCTTATGTCCACTCTTTTTTTAAATGTACATTCTCATATACATAAAGAATCATTTTGTCTACACATTTTAAAAATATCTTAACACATGATGAACCTTTTTTTCAAATATGTATTTTGATGTCTACTTTTTCTACCACATTGTTCGCTTTTCGTATGTATGAAACATACTTATACAAGTTAAGAATTTTCAAATACAAGATTAACATTATTTTAAAACATATGTGTTTGATGTCTACTTTTTTTCATAGACATTGCAAATTTTTAGTATACATATGAAACATTTTTTATACATGTTAATGTTTTTCAAATATATGATTATATTTTTTCAAATACTTATTTTCAACATTTCTGTGAATATGTGTAGTATATTTTTTTAATACATGTTGTACAGTTTTATTGAACATTTTGTTATACATGTTAAGAAAATTAGTTACGTGATATACATTTTTTTTCAAATACATGTTTTGCTGTCTACTTTTTCTCATACACATTACACATTTTCGTGTAAAACAGGAACTGTTTTTATACATGTTTAACATTTGTCAAATACTTGATTACCATTTTTTTTAATATGCGATTGACACTTAAAAATGAAAGGAAAAACGAAAATGAAAAACAAAAGAGAAGATAACGAAAAGAAAAATAAAAAAAGAACGGAAAACAAAGAAACTAACTTGCAATGCATCGCATATACACAAGACTTGTTTTTCAACACACATGTACACCAGTGGTGTAGCTACATGAATGCTTCATAAGCAATTGTGCTAGGCATTCTCGCATAGAAAAGAACAGCTCAGTGTCTGCCCAAGTTGGTTGGAAGTGAGTGCTATGTGGTACTTATGGCTCACCGAGAGGGACACGGTATTTGTAGCCCGGCACGAGGCGCGCGATGGTTCGCTTTAGCTCGTACTAAAGTGTTATAGAGGCTCCTTGTTTATCTGGAAGGTCCTATATGGCGCCTTTAGCGCCGGATCTCGTCTGTGGCATGGTATTTGTAGCCCGGCACGAGGCGCGCGATGGTTCGCTTTAGCTCGTACTAAAGTGTTATAGAGGCTCCTTGTTTATCTGGAAGGTCCTATATGGCACCTTTAGCGCCAGATCTCGTCTGTGGCACTCACACGAAGGCTTCTTGGTCCTGGCCGAACGAAGGCTGGTAGCTCGGGAGGCTGTTCGCTCAGGATCCCGTCGCTCGGGACGCATTATTCTAGTGTTAGCAAAACTGTTGACAGTTTTGCCTTCTGTAAAAGAAAATGGATCTGAAACATTCATCAAGTTATATAAAACATAAAATATGATAAACAATCACAAAGTTAAATAAAAACATAGATTTGTAAAAAATGTTCACTGATTTTGGAAAATGTCCACACATTTGAAAAAAATGTTAGTTGAATTTGAAAAAAGTTTATCACATTTAAAAAAAGTTCATTGACTTAGGAAAAAGTTCGTTGTTTTTTAAAAGCAGTTCATCGATTTTTCCAAAAAGTATCAAATTAAAAAGAATCCTTGAATTCCAAAATCTTTTTGAATTTGAAAAAAATCATAGATTTAAAAAAAAATAGTTCACAAATTCTAATTTTTTTTTTTAGTTTAAAGGGTTTTTATCATTTATGCCACTGGTTGTGTCTCACTACTTAGTTTTGCCATTAGAAGTTACAACTACTCAAAAATGCCATCGATTCGTGAGATGCTTGCTCAAAAATGTCATTAGATATCTCAAAAATGCCATCGTTCCGTTAGATGTTTGCTCAAAAATGTCATTAGCCATTATTATTTGCATGTCAAACCCATTGACCATGTTATATCACAAAAAATAAGGCTAGACCCACATGTGAGTTCTCTCTATCTCACAATGATACGTATCGCTCCATTTGTCAGGAGTAACCAAGCAATAATTTTACGGGAAAATAAGAACGTTGCTGGGATCAAGTAGGCCCCACACTTTATTGTAGTGAGATAAGAGGGAGAGGTGGCATGTTGGTTCATAGGTATTTATGTCATTATAACATGGCAAACGAGATTTGAGATCACAATAATGGTGTCCAGTGGCATTTTTGAGCATGTGTCTAATGAAGCGATGGTATTTTTGAGCGGTTGAAATTCTTAGTGGCAAAACTGATAAAAACCCTAGTTAAAAAAACATCAACTTGAAAGTCAGGTAAGTTTGATAAGAAAAAGTTCACGCATTTACAAAAATTAAAATAAAGGAAAAATGAAAAAGGAGAAGGAAGAAAATAGTGAAAAGAAGTAACTAAACACATTCGGGTGCGTTGGCTGGTTGGATAGACGTAGCTAACATTGAGGAAGAGGTTGTGTGTTTGAGTTGTAACACTCGTGCCCGCTTTTTTGGCGTTTGAAAACAGAAAAAAAACATAGTTAGGAAACTTTTGCTTAGAACATTTTTTTTTCAATTTTGTTAGTATTTCTTTAAGAATGTTAACTTTTAGAAAATCATAAAAAAATAACTTGGTGAACATTTTTTAAATTCACAAAAGTTTTCCTAAATCTAGAGGTATTGGATTTTAGAACTTTTGTAAGGATTTCAAATATGTTTTTAACAAAGGTGAAACGCATGTACATGTTTAAATTAGCAAACAGTTTTGGACTTCCCAAATATGTTTTGAATCCATGAACGTTACCGAAATCCAAGAACATTTTATGAATTCATAAACATTCTATAAATTTTAGGAACATTTTTTTATTGAAGATTATTTTTTGAATTCCCGAACATCTTTTGCACTCACGAACCTTCTTTCAAATTCGCCAAAAAATCAAAATCATGAACATTTATTGAATTTATGAATCATTTTTCAAATTTACGAGTTTCTCATAAAATCACAAACATTTCAATATTACGCAAAAATAGAAAGGAAAAAGATAAATAAATATAATAGAAACACAAATAATAATGAAGAAAACCAAGTGTGTGCGCCCCCGCATTGGGCCAACCCAGAGTGCGTGAGGTGATGGGGTCTGGAGTTTGCTCATTGCCCCCCCC
>LR738716.1:64786494-64802373 GCA_902687465.1 Secale cereale
CAAGTAAAGCAATAGGAGCTCCCTTTTTTTCTTTTTTTTTTGAGACAATGGGCAGCAGCCTCTCATTCATTCCTTAATTGTTCAGTACAAATAATTGCCCTGATTATCTCAGGAGGCTCATTTAACCAAGAGGATCCATAATCATGTTCTGCCGACCTGGCTAGAACATGGGCTGCCTCATTACATACTCGACTAACATGCTTAAAAGTACAAGATACAAATTTTTTGGCTCTCAATTTAATATCATGAACAATGGCACCTGTTGAAGTCCTATCCAGCCCCTGCTGTTGCAATTTGTTAACAAGTGAAAGACAATCAGACGCCACTTCGAATGACTGAACTCCTATGCATTCGGCCAGTTTGAGCGCCTGAAGGATAGCCACTGCTTCAGCAACTTCGGGGCATTGCACATGATCAACAAGGCCTCGACAAGCAGCTTGCATAACCCCAATATGATTACGCATGACAAAGCCATATCCAGCTTTTCTAGTACTGGAGAAGATCGCAGCGTCTACATTGATCAACATTAGGCCCTCCGGTGGCGGAGCCCATTTCTTGATTGACTTCAAGGTCTCACGCCTATTGGAGTCTTCTGATCTAACATTGTTCAACAAAATAAAATCAATGTAAGCTTTAATCTTAATACACGCAATGGATGAGGTAAGGCCTCACCATTTCGGCACGAATTCCTGTTGTCCCAAATGTGCCACATAGCTACTGCAAATATCATCAAGTGGAACTCCGAGGCTTCAGATATCCAATCCAATGCCCATTGCCTGATATGAGAAAAGTTTTTCAGATTCAGGCAAATACCAAACTCCTTTTTTAGGTCCTTCCAAATTTCTTTAACATATCCACACTGAAGAAAACAATGTTCAACATTCCGACCACGGGTTTTCAACCTTGCCAACAAAAGCCACGGTTCGAGAGTCTCCACCTTCTTTAAAGCACCAACTATTTAGAGCATGATTGTAATTCTGAGTGTAATGTGCATTGTCCCAAAGTACCATTGTCTTTTGCATGATTATGATATCGTTTATTCTGAAATCATTGTATCTAGTCGTCACTTAAACCTTGGAGGTGCCCCTGCATTTATGTTTTGCTTCACTAAAGGGGGCAAGCGAGATATCACTTTGTCATATTTGCACACCATGCTCACTACAAATCTATTGAGTGTTTCAGTATCATATTGTAAAACTTTCAGTTCTTTGTGATTTTCTCATGAGGCAACTTAATTACTACAGATTCATTGTCTCAGTAAGCACTTGTCATGTGACTGTGAAAAGTTCTTATATGGTTAATAGCATGTCACCACAGAAATTATGCTTGTTATCATTTACCTACTCGAGGACGAGCAGGAATTAAGCTTGGGGATGTTGATACGTCCAAAACGTATCTATAATTTCTGCTTGCTCCATGCCCTTTTTGTGTGATATTCCTATGATATTTATGCACTTCCATACACTTTTGATCATATTTGGACTAACCTACTAATGGTTGCAAAAGTGCACAATGTTCTTGTTTTACACTTTATTGTGTAGGAATTACTTGGAAATTGACAAAAGCGCAAAAGGAGTCGTATTGGAGTAGGACTCTGACTTACCTGAAATCTGTCTGAGAACGTTTTTTAAAGATGGTCACGTTCCGGCCCGAAGACGACGTCAAACGGAAAAAGTCTAGTTGCGAAAGTTGTGGGGAATTTCGAGGCAATGCTTCTGGATATAAAATTCGTCCAAATCGGAGTCCGGACGGCCGAGTAAAGCCCGTTTTACTGAGGCCCAAAATCTGATGACGGGAATCCGAGAGTCTATATAAAGAGAGGAAACCTAGGTCACCAAGGGCCACGAATTTTCCTCCTCCCGAGCCGCCGTCTTGGAGAGGAGGACCAGCACCATTGCAGCACCATCTACAAGGAAGAAGGGGGGCCAAGGAGCCGCTGCCCCTAGGGCCGCCGCCGCCCCCAAGGGCCGCCGCCGCCGCCTCCGTGGCCGCCGCCGGCCGCCGCCTCCTCACGGGGCTGCACCTCTCCATCAACACCATCATCAACCTCCTCCTCACCATGTCCATGCGTGAGTAGTTTCCTCCGGGGCCAAGGTCTTGTACGTGTAGCTATGTGGTTATCTCTCTCTCCCATGATGTGATCTTCGTTGTGATCATAGGCTATGTTAATCTAGGGTGATCCCATGATATTTCCCCTTCCTCTATGTATTGAATTGATGTACTCACTTGTCTTTATCTAGTATAATCCCCGAGACCAAGGTGACAGCGTTCTATTGGACATGGATTAGAAAAATATTTTCATGAGTGATTTCCTCTCTTGTGTGTTGATTGAACATTGAGAGTCTCTTGGTGCTTGTCTTTGACTATCCTTTAGATATGTTGTGGTGATTGTGGGACTCTCTTTGGATGGCCGCGGTGACATTGGGAAATCCTTAGATTGAGAACTACGAACTTTGAGGTGTGCTTTTGTAGCCCTACATAATTCTCGTCCTCTCTTGACCACGAAGGAATGACCTCCGGGTGCGTCTCCATTGCATGTTTTATGGGAAATATCATGTGATTCGATTATGTTAATGTTGTTGGGAGTTGCCACTAGTGAAAGTATGAACCCTAGGCCTTGTTTTCACCATTGCAATGCCATTTGTGCTCACGTTTACCACGTGTTTGCTTGCTGCACTTTTTATTACAGATTTATATTACTTTGTTTTGCCATCCATATCATTTGCCATTTAACATCTCTTCGCCGAACTAGTGCACCTATACAACTCCTAGTTGTATTAGGTGTGTTGGGGACACAATAGACTTCTTGTATCTTAGTTGCAGGGTTGCTTGAGAGAGACCATCTTCAACCTCTACTTCCCTGAGTTCGATAAACCTTAGGTCATCCACTTGAGGGAAATTGCTGTTGTCCTACAAACCTCTGCGCTTGGGGGCCCAACATAGTCTACAAGAGTAGAAGCGTGTGTAGACATCAAGCTATTTCTGGCGCCGTTGCCGGGGAGGTGAGTGCTTGAAGGTATATCTTTAGATCTTGCAATTAAATCTTTTTGTTTCTTGTTTTTATTTCACTAGTTTTGCTTAATGGAAAACAACAAAAATATGAGAGAGCTTTATAAGCTTTACCTTGAACTTGGACATGATGTGTTTGAAGAGAAAATTAAAAAACCTTTGGAACTTTATTATTTGCATAACAATCATGATGGTGGTGATGTTATTAGTATGTTTCTTTTTAATATCAATATTGCTAATGACATGGAAAGCTCTAAGCTTGGGGATGACACGTTTGATGAACATGATATTTTTAGTCCCCCAACTTTTGAAGAGAAAATTTACTTTGATGATGCTTTGCTTCCTATATATGATGATTACAATGATAAATGTGAGCTTTTTAGTCCACCTACTATTGAGGATAAAATTTATTATGATTATGATATGCCTCCTAAATATTATGATTACCATGATGGTTATGATTGCTTTACGCTCACTATTCCTAATAAGAAAGATTTTGCTTATATGAAGAGTAATGATACTTTTATGCTTTTGGATCATGGAAATAATGCCTTATGTGATAGTTATATTGTTGAGTTCATCCATGATGCCACTGAAATTTATAATGAGAGAGGGAGACATGGTTCTAAATATCTTAATAATAAGAAGTGTCCTCTCTTTATGGTGAATATTTTGAAGTTATGCTTGTTTTGCCTTCCTATGCTAGTTGCTTTATGCTTCAATAATTTATTTTCTTACAAGATTCCCATGCATAGGAAACATGTGAGGCTTAAATGTGTTTGGTATTTGCTTCTTGATGCTCTCTTTTGTTCTTCAACTCTTATTCCTACGAGAGCATCATTAAAGTCTTAAGCCTATCTTTATGGCTATAAAGAAAGAGATCTAGGGAGACAACCCTTGTTATCTTTGCTTTCAGCTTGTCCTTTCAGTTTTTAGTGGTCTTGATGTTTGTTACTAGTGTAGCAACATCATTGTATCTTTATTTTTCAGCTTTGTGCCAAGTTTAGCCTCTGATTGCAAGAAAGTTCAAAAGTTGTGACGTGGAGTCCAGAAAACAGATTCTGTCCTTGGACAGAAAAATTCGTATAAAATCACCAGATCATCTTTTTGGTCTGAATTGTTTCGACAGCGTGCTCTATACAATTGGCTTTCGGGCGTCTGCTCTGAGTTTTTTGATTTGAGTTGCAGAAGTGCCCCGAAAAAATTATTTACTACCTGCTGGTCTGTTTTTCACAGATTTTGTCCTGTTTTGCCTTTCCTTCATTTTGCAAACCTTGAGCTTGCTTTTTCTTTGCAAAAACCTTTTGGCAATCTTGAGAAACATTAGACCTTCAAAAATATCCTTATTTCCAGCAAGGAAAAATTATTTTATTATGGGTACTAACCTCGCTAATCAGATTATGATGAGTTATGTATGAAGGGAGTTTTCAAGTGTGCGAGGGAAGATGATAAAAAGATTCAGGAGTGTCAAACGCTCAAGCTTGGGGATGCCCCCATGCACCCCCAAGAAATATTCAAGAAGACTCAAGCGTCTAAGCTTGGGGATGCCCCCGTGCATCCCCTTCTCTATCAACATTATCAGTTCGTCTTTCGTTCCACTATATTTTTATCACTTCATGTGTTATGTGCTATGCTTGGAGCGTCTTGCTTTTAGTTTTCTTTAGCTTTGCTTGCTTTTCATAACGAGTTGGAACTCAGCTTTCTTTGTGTGGGAGAGAAACACGCTCCACTTCAACCTAGAACACAACATAGAATTTTCATGTTTATCTTTGCTGTGTATGTTCTTGGTCTTTCAATAGCTACTGTCATGCTTAGCTCTTAGTTTTCACGCTTTACTTTTTAAAGAGCTTTTGTTTAGTTGGTTGCTGGAACTCTCTTTAGTTATCATGCTTATCTTGTTAAGAGAGTTGGCTTCTGTTGCACTCGTTGATATGTCTATGATAAAAATGCTATGTGCATAATGATGCTTAGTAGTTCATGTTTTCTTATGATTAGTCTCAAATAGCTGGGGGGTTCTCAATGTGTTATTGGAGTACCAACATGATTTGTTTGCCTATGATGTGGTATGGTTTAGTGGTATCTTCCCCCAAGAATTTATTTTGATTGACTTGGCGTATGCTCACGCATATTTAAGACTGTAAAGAAAGTCTATTAAGCCTTGATGATCTTTAATTTCTGAGTAGCGATATAACTTCCATGCCCGATTCAATGTTGCTTTGTCGCTCTGCATGATTATGACCGTCATTGCTCTTTTAGTTGGTCGCTCCCAGTCTTTTGCTAACCTTCGCCTGTACTAAGCGGACTGACTGCTTGTGCATCCAAAATCCTTTAAACCAGTTATGCCATATGAGTTCACCATACCTTCCTATACATGGTATTTACCTGCCATTCCTAACGAAGACTTTCATGTACCATCTCGAAATTAATCAAAAAAGCATTTCTCTTTTGTGCCTCTGTTTTAGTTCATGAGGAAGTAGTAGTTAATTCATGATCTTTTTAAGTTGGACAAGCTTCACCCCGGGATTGCATGTCTAATGTGCAAACCCATAATACGAGAAGGAACTGGCATAGAGTGCGCCCGGCTCATTAAAAAATAATACAACAAACAAACCCTCCTTCACGCTTTGTTCATGAGAAATCAGAAAACTTTGGCAGTGATAAACAAAGGAGATTAAGAGGATGTGATCGTCCTCATTCGGAAGCTGTTCCTCGAAACTTGTCCAGATCAAGAAGTGATTGAGTTATTTGCTAGCATTCGTTGACGAAATATGCATAATCTAAAAAAATAATTATTACCTCTGTTTTTAAAACCAAGAGCTCTGGTACATGTTTTGTCTTTGTTTCCGACCACGGGTTTTCAACCTTGCCAACAAAAGCCACGGTTCGAGAGTCTCCACCTTCTTTAAAGCACCAACTATTTAGAGCATGATTGTAATTCTGAGTGTAATGTGCATTGTCCCAAAGTACCATTGTCTTTTGCATGATTATGATATCGTTTATTCTGAAATCATTGTATCTAGTCGTCACTTAAACCTTGGAGGTGCCCCTGCATTTATGTTTTGCTTCACTAAAGGGGGCAAGCGAGATATCACTTTGTCATATTTGCACACCATGCTCACTACAAATCTATTGAGTGTTTCAGTATCATATTGTAAAACTTTCAGTTCTTTGTGATTTTCTCATGAGGCAACTTAATTACTACAGATTCATTGTCTCAGTAAGCACTTGTCATGTGACTGTGAAAAGTTCTTATATGGTTAATAGCATGTCACCACAGAAATTATGCTTGTTATCATTTACCTACTCGAGGACGAGCAGGAATTAAGCTTGGGGATGTTGATACGTCCAAAACGTATCTATAATTTCTGCTTGCTCCATGCCCTTTTTGTGTGATATTGCTATGATATTTATGCACTTCCATACACTTTTGATCATATTTGGACTAACCTACTAATGGTTGCAAAAGTGCACAATGTTCTTGTTTTACACTTTATTGTGTAGGAATTACTTGGAAATTGACAAAAGCGCAAAAGGAGTCGTATTGGAGTAGGACTCTGACTTACCTGAAATCTGTCTGAGAACGTTTTTTAAAGATGGTCACGTTCCGGCCCGAAGACGACGTCAAACAGAAAAAGTCTAGTTGCGAAAGTTGTGGGGAATTTCGAGGCAATGCTTCTGGATATAAAATTCGTCCAAATCGGAGTCCGGACGGCCGAGTAAAGCCCGTTTTACTGAGGCCCAAAATCTGATGACGGGAATCCGAGAGTCTATATAAAGAGAGGAAACCTAGGTCACCAAGGGCCACGAATTTTCCTCCTCCCGAGCCGCCGTCTTGGAGGGGAGGACCAGCACCATTGCAGCACCATCTACAAGGAAGAAGGGGGGCCAAGGAGCCGCTGCCCCTAGGGCCGCCGCCGCCCCCAAGGGCCGCCGCCGCCGCCTCCGTGGCCGCCGCCGGCCGCCGCCTCCTCGCGGGGCTGCACCTCTCCATCAACACCATCATCAACCTCCTCCTCACCATGCCCATGCGTGAGTAGTTTCCTCCGGGGCCGAGGGCTTGTACGTGTAGCTATGTGGTTATCTCTCTCTCCCATGATGTGATCTTCGTTGTGATCATAGGCTATGTTAATCTAGGGTGATCCCATGATATTTGCCCTTCCTCTATGTATTGAATTGATGTACTCACTTGTCTTTATCTAGTATAATCCCCGAGACCAAGGTGACAGCGGTCTATTGGACATGGATTAGAAAAATATTTTCAAGAGTGATTTCCTCTCTTGTGTGTTGATTGAAGATTGAGAATCTCTTGGTGCTTGTCTTTGACTATCCTTTAGATATGTTGTGGTGATTGTGGGACTCTCTTTGGATGGCCGCGGTGACATTGGGAAATCCTTAGATTGAGAACTACGAACTATGAGGTGTGCTTTTGTAGCCCTACATAATTCTCGTCCTCTCTTGACCACGAAGGAATGACCTCCGGGTGCGTCTCCACTGCATGTTTTATGGGAAATATCATGTGATTCGATTATGTTAATGTTGTTGGGAGTTGCCACTAGTGAAAGTATGAACCCTATGCCTTGTTTTCACCATTGCAATACCATTTGTGCTCACGTTTACCACGTGTTTGCTTGCTGCACTTTTTATTACAGATTTATATTACTTTGTTTTGCCATCCATATCATTTGCCATTTAACATCTCTTCGCCGAACTAGTGCACCTATACAACTCCTAGTTGTATTAGGTGTGTTGGGGACACAATAGACTTCTTGTATCTTAGTTGCAGGGTTGCTTGAGAGAGACCATCTTCAACCTCTACTTCCCTGAGTTCGATAAACCTTAGGTCATCCACTTGAGGGAAATTGCTGTTGTCCTACAAACCTCTGCGCTTGGGGGCCCAACATAGTCTACAAGAGTAGAAGCGTGTGTAGACATCAAGCTATTTCTGGCGCCGTTGCCGGGGAGGTGAGTGCTTGAAGGTATATCTTTAGATCTTGCAATTAAATCTTTTTGTTTCTTGTTTTTATTTCACTAGTTTTGCTTAATGGAAAACAACAAAAATATGAGAGAGCTTTATAAGCTTTACCTTGAACTTGGACATGATGTGTTTGAAGAGAAAATTAAAAAACCTTTGGAACTTTATTATTTGCATAACAATCATGATGGTGGTGATGTTATTAGTATGTTTCTTTTTAATATCAATATTGCTAATGACATGGAAAGCTCTAAGCTTGGGGATGACACGTTTGATGAACATGATATTTTTAGTCCCCCAACTTTTGAAGAGAAAATTTACTTTGATGATGCTTTGCTTCCTATATATGATGATTACAATGATAAATGTGAGCTTTTTAGTCCACCTACTATTGAGGATAAAATTTATTATGATTATGATATGCCTCCTAAATATGATGATTACCATGATGGTTATGATTGCTTTACGCTCACTATTCCTAATAAGAAAGATTTTGCTTATATGAAGAGTAATGATACTTTTATGCTTTTGGATCATGGAAATAATGCCTTATGTGATAGTTATATTGTTGAGTTCATCCATGATGCCACTGAAATTTATAATGAGAGAGGGAGACATGGTTCTAAATATCTTAATAATAAGAAGTGTCCTCTCTTTATGGTGAATATTTTGAAGTTATGCTTGTTTTGCCTTCCTATGCTAGTTGCTTTATGCTTCAATAATTTATTTTCTTACAAGATTCCCATGCATAGGAAACATGTTAGGCTTAAATGTGTTTGGTATTTGCTTCTTGATGCTCTCTTTTGTTCTTCAACTCTTATTCCTACGAGAGCATCATTAAAGTCTTAAGCCTATCTTTATGGCTATAAAGAAAGAGATCTAGGGAGACAACCCTTGTTATCTTTGCTTTCAGCTTGTCCTTTCAGTTTTTAGTGGTCTTGATGTTTGTTACTAGTGTAGCAACATCATTGTATCTTTATTTTTCAGCTTTGTGCCAAGTTTAGCCTCTGATTGCAAGAAAGTTCAAAAGTTGTGACGTGGAGTCCAGAAAACAGATTCTGTCCTTGGACAGAAAATTCGTATAAAATCACCAGATCATCTTTTTGGTCTGAATTGTTTCGACAGCGTGCTCTATACAATTGGCTTTCGGGCGTCTGCTCTGAGTTTTTTGATTTGAGTTGCAGAAGTGCCCCGAAAAAATTATTTACTACCTGCTGGTCTGTTTTTCACAGATTCTGTCCTGTTTTGCCTTTCCTTCATTTTGCAAACCTTGAGCTTGCTTTTTCTTTGCAAAAACCTTTTGGCAATCTTGAGAAACATTAGACCTTCAAAAATATCCTTATTTCCAGCAAGGAAAAATTATTTTATTATGGGTACTAACCTCGCTAATCAGATTATGATGAGTTATGTATGAAGGGAGTTTTCAAGTGTGCGAGGGAAGATGATAAAAAGATTCAGGAGTGTCAAACGCTCAAGCTTGGGGATGCCCCCATGCACCCCCAAGAAATATTCAAGAAGACTCAAGCGTCTAAGCTTGGGGATGCCCCCGTGCATCCCCTTCTCTATCAACATTATCAGTTCGTCTTTCGTTCCACTATATTTTTTTCACTTCATGTGTTATGTGCTATGCTTGGAGCGTCTTGCTTTTAGTTTTCTTTAGCTTTGCTTGCTTTTCATAACGAGTTGGAACTCAGCTTTCTTTGTGTGGGAGAGAAACACGCTCCACTTCAACCTAGAACACAACATAGAATTTTCATGTTTATCTTTGCTGTGTATGTTCTTGGTCTTTCAATAGCTACTGTCATGCTTAGCTCTTAGTTTTCACGCTTTACTTTTTAAAGAACTTTTGTTTAGTTGGTTGCTGGAACTCTCTTTAGTTATCATGCTTATCTTGTTAAGAGAGTTGGCTTCTGTTGCACTGGTTGATATGTCTATGATAAAAATGCTATGTGCATAATGATGCTTAGTAGTTCATGTTTTCTTATGGTTAGTCTCAAATAGCTGGGGGGTTCTCAATGTGTTATTGGAGTACCAACATGATTTGTTTGCCTATGATGTGGTATGGTTTAGTGGTATCTTCCCCCAAGAATTTATTTTGATTGACTTGGTGTATGCTCACGCATATTTAAGACTGTAAAGAAAGTCTATTAAGCCTTGATGATCTTTAATTTCCGAGTAGCGATATAACTTCCATGCCCGATTCAATGTTGCTTTGTCGTTCTGCATGATTATGACCGTCATTGCTCTTTTAGTTGGTCGCTCCCAGTCTTTTGCTAACCTTCGCCTGTACTAAGCGGACTGACTGCTTGTGCATCCAAAATCCTTTAAACCAGTTATGCCATATGAGTCCACCATACCTTCCTATACATGGTATTTACCTGCCATTCCTAACGAAGACTTTCATGTACCATCTCGAAATTAATCAAAAAAGCATTTCTCTTTTGTGCCTCTGTTTTAGTTCATGAGGAAGTAGTAGTTAATTCATGATCTTTTTAGGACAAGCTTCACCCCGGGATTGCATGTCTAATGTGCAAACCCATAATACGAGAAGGAACTGGCATAGAGTGCGCCCGGCTCATTAAAAAATAATACAACAAACAAACCCTCCTTCACGCTTTGTTCATGAGAAATCAGAAAACTTTGGCAGTGATAAACAAAGGAGATTAAGAGGATGTGATCGTCCTTATTCGGAAGTTGTTCCTCGAAACTTGTCCAGCTCAAGAAGTGATTGAGTTATCTGCTAGCATTCGTTGACGAAATATGCATAATCTAAAAAAATAATTATTACCTCTGTTTTTAAAACCAAGAGCTCTGGTACATGTTTTGTCTTTGTTTCCGACCACGGGTTTTCAACCTTGCCAACAAAAGCCACGGTTCGAGAGTCTCCACCTTCTTTAAAGCACCAACTATTTAGAGCATGATTGTCATTCTGAGTGTAATGTGCATTGTCCCAAAGTACCATTGTCTTTTGCATGATTATGATATCGTTTATTCTGAAATCATTGTATCTTGCCATTTAACATCTCTTCGCCGAACTAGTGCACCTATACAACTCCTAGTTGTATTAGGTGTGTTGGGGACACAAGAGACTTCTTGTATCTTAGTTGCAGGGTTGCTTGAGAGAGACCATCTTCAACCTCTACTTCCCTGAGTTCGATAAACCTTAGGTCATCCACTTGAGGGAAATTGCTGCTGTCCTACAAACCTTTGCGCTTGGGGGCCCAACGTAGTCTACAAGAGTAGAAGCGTGTGTAGACATCAGCAAAGCAATTTCTGGCGCCGTTGCCGGGAACTCCACTCTTCAGGATAGGGGAGTTGCACGCTATCTTTTATCATTACTTTTAGTCTTGTTAGTTTACCTTTCAGTTTTGCTTTAATATCTTTTATCGAAAATCACAAAAATTGTTATCTTGCTTGCTTGCTACTATGGGTTCCATAGAGAACACCAAGTTGTGTGACTTCACTAGTCACAACAACGATGACTTTATCTGCACACCTATCACTACACCTGCCACTTCAGCACCTTCATATGAAATTAAACCTGCTTTACTGAACTTAGTCATGAAAGATCAATTCTCCGGTGCTGGAGATGATGCTGCTTTACACTTAAACAACTTTGTTGAACTTTGTGATATGCAAAAGTACCGAGAAGTAGATGGTAATATTGTTAAGCTTAAGCTTTTTCCTTTCTCCTTGAGAGGAGGAGCTAAAATTTGGTTTCAGTCTTTGCCTAGAAACAGCATAGATTCATGGGACAAGTGCAAAGATGCTTTTATTGGAAGATACTATCCACCTGCTAAAATTATCCAACTAAGAAGTAACATAATGAATTTTAAACAATTGGATAATGAACACGTTGCCCATGCTTGGGAACGTATTAAATCTCTTATCAAGAACTGCCCTACTCATGGTTTGACTACTTGGATGGTTATCCAAACTTTTTATGCAGGCTTGAACTTTACCTCGCGGAACTTGTTAGATTAGGCCGCGGGAGGAACCTTTATGACAACTACACTTGGTGCTGCCGCAAAGCTTCTCGATGAGATGATGACCAATTATTCCCAATGGCACACCGAACGCGCTCCAACAGGTAGAAAGGTAAACTCTGTCGAGGAGATTTCCTCCCTAAATGAAAAAGCTGACTTGATCATGTCCCTACTTTCCAAGCAATCTTCTATTGATCCTAGTTATGATCCTTTAGATTCTGTGATTGCTCATGCTTATAGGAGTAACTTTGGTAGCAATCCTAGACCGTTCCCCTCTAATTCCTTTGGGAACAACAATGCTTATCCTATCACCAAGAACTACACCCAAAAAGATAGAGACTTGCCTGACTATGAGAAACTTCTAGAAATAGAGAAGGCCACTAAGAATACATGCACACCCAATATGAACAAAACAAAACCTTCTCGAGGCAATTAAATGAGCATACTGCTATCTTGCAAAACATTAGTAGACAATTAGAGAGCATAAATATTGAGATTTCTAACCTCCATACTAGGCTCACTATCATTGAGACCCAAGTTTCCAACATGTCCCACACACAAGCCACTTTGATAAACCAAATGGCAGCTAAACCCGAAGTGGTTGCACCCCTAAGGGAGGAAGAAGATAGAATTAAGAGCCTTCCTACCCACCACACTGTTGCTACTATCCAAGTTGTTGAGGATATCCAAACTCTTAGCACCCAATGCACTCCTGGTCCCATTGGACCTATTAATGGTGATGCTATGACTATAGAAACTACCAAACAAGTGAACCTAAAGGACACCACTACCACTTTACTTGATGCTAGTGACCTTGATTTTGATAATTGCACTCTTACCGAAGTTATTGATTTCCTTCACAAGATGTCTAGAGACCCCCGCACTAGCACGCTTAACCTTGCCTTCACAGAGCATATCACTAATGCTCTCATCAAAGCTAGGGAGGAGAAACTTAGAGTAGAAGCCTCCATACCTAGAAAGCTAGAAGATGGTTGGGATCCTATGATAAAAATTAAGTTGAATAACTTCTCTTGCTATGCTTTATGTGATGTTGGAGCTAGTACCTCTGTTATGCCCAAAAGAATATATGATATGCTTAAATTGAAACCTTTTGATTCTTGTTCTTTTGGTGTTCGTCTCGTTGATTCTTCCATAAAGAAACCTTTGGGGAGGATCGATGATGTTCTTATCATTGTCAATGACAACTATGTTCCCGTTGATTTTACTATTATGGATATTGAATGTGAACCTTCGTGTCCAATTATTTTGGGACGTCCCTTTTTGCGCACCGTTGGTGCTATCATTGACATGAAAGAGGGTAATATAAAATTTCAGTTTCCTCTCAAGAAAGGGATGGAACACTTTCCTCGAAAGAAGATCAAGTTACCTTTTGAGTCCGTTATACGGGCTAGCTATTCTTTTACTCTTGATAAAACTTGATCTATATGCATTATGCCTAGCTTAAAGGCATAAAAAAAGCGCTTTTGGGAGGCAGCCCACATGAATAAAATTTTTATTTTGTTTTTGTTGTGTCTTGATGTTGTTTACTACTGTAGCATCATCATTGTATCTTTGCTTTTCAATTTTGTGCCAAGTATAGCCTCTGATTGCTAGAAAGTTCAAAAGTTGTGACGTGCTGTCCAGGAAACAGATTCTGTCCTTGGATAGCAAAATTCGTATAAAATCATCAGATCATCTTTTTGGTTTGAATTTTTTCTACAGCGTGCTCTATATAATTGTCTTTCGTGCGTCCGTTCTGAGTTTTTTGATTAGAGTTGCAGAAGTGCCCCGAACAAATCATTTACTACCTGCTGTTCTGTTTTTCACAGATTCTGTCCTGTTTTGCCTTTCCTTCATTTTGCAAACCTAGAGCTTGCTTTTTCTTTGCAAAAACCTTTTGGCAATCTTGAGAAACAGTAGAACTTCAAGAATATCTTTATTTCCAGCAAGGAAAAATTATTTTATTATGGGTACTAACCTCGCTAATCAGATTATGATGAGTTATGTATGAAGGGAGTTTTCAAGTGTGCGAGGGAAGATGATAAAAAGATTCAGGAGTGTCAAACGCTCAAGCTTGGGGATGCCCCCATGCACCCCCCAAGTAATATTCAAGGAGACTCAAGCGTCTAAGCTTGGGGATGCCCCCGTTCATCGCCTTCTCCATCAACATTATCAGTTCGTCTTTTGTTCCACTATATTTTAATCACTTCATGTGTTATGTGCTATGCTTGGAGCGTCTTGCTTTTAATTTTCTTTAGCTTTTCATAACGAGTCGGAACTCAGCTTTCTTTATGTGGGAGAGAAACACGCTCCACTTCTACCTAGAACATAACATAGAATTTTCATGTCTATCTTTGCTGTGTGTGTCTTCAAGAATTTATTTTGATTGACTTGGCGTATGCTCACGCATATTTAAGACTGTAAAGAAAGTCTGTCAAGCCTTGATGATCTTTTATTTCTGAGTAGCGATATAACTTCCATGCCTGATTCAATGTTGCTTTGTCGCTCTGCATGATTACGACCGTCATTGCTCTCTTAGTTGGTCGCTGCCAGTCTTTTGCTAACCTTCGCCTGTACTAAGCGGACTGACTGCTTGTGCATCCACATTCCTTTAAACCAGTTATGCCATATGAGTCCACCATACCTTCCTACATGGTATTTACCTGCCATTCCTAATGGAGACTTGCATTTGCCATCTCGAAATTATTCAAAGAAAAAGCATTCTTATTATGTGCCTCTGTTGTAAGTCCATGAGGAAGTAGTAGTTAATTCATAATCTTTTTAAGTTGGACAAGCTTCACCCCGGGATTGCATGTATAATGTGCAAACCCATAATACGAGAAGGAACTGGCATTGAGTGCGCCCGGCTCAAAAAGATAATATAACAAACAAACCCTTCTTCACGCTTTGTTCATGAGAAATCAGAAAACTTTGGCAGTGATAAACAAAGGAGATTAAGAGGATGTGATCGTCCTCATTTGGGAGCCGTTCCTCGAAACTTGTCCATATCAAGAAGTGATTGAGTTATCTGCTAGCATTCGTTGACGAAACATGCATGATCTAAAAATAAATTATTACCTCTGTTTTAAAACCAAGAGCTCTGGTACATGTTTTGTCTTTGTTTCCGATTACGGGTTTTCAACCTTGCCAACAAAAGCCACGGTTCGAGATTCTCCACCTTCTTTTTAAAGCACCAACTACTGAGAGCATGATTGTCATTCTGAGTGTAATGTGCATTGTCCCAAAGTAGCATTGTCTTTTGCATGATTGTGATATCGTTTATTTTGAAATCATTGTATCTAGTCATCACTTAAACCTTGGAGGTGCCCCTGCATTTATGTTTTGCTTCACTAAAGGGGGCAAGCCAGATATCACTTTATCATATTTGCACAACATGTTCATTACAAATCTATTTGATGTTTCAGTATCATGTTGTAAAACTTTCAGTCCTTTGTGATTTTCTCATGAGGCAACTTAATTACTACAGATTCATTGTATCAGTAAGCTTTTGTCATATGACTATGAGTAAGTCCTATATGGTTAATAGCATGTCACCACAGAAATTATTCTTGTTATCATTTACCTACTCGAGGACGAGCAGGAATTAAGCTTGGGGATGTTGATACGTCCAAAACGTATCTATAATATCTGCTTGCTCCATGCCTCTTTTGGGTGATATTGCTATGATATTTATACACTTCCATACACTTTTGATCATATTTGGACTAACCTATTAACTCAGTGCACCCCAGTGCCAGTTTCTGTTTTCGGCTGTTTTTGTATTTCAGGTTTTCACATTACGAGAACTGCCAGGAAAAATCCAGAAAAATTATATAAAAAACCAGCGTTCCAGAAGCTACCGTGCGCCCGAAGTACAGCCGGGGGGGGGGGGGCACCAGGGCTCCAGGCGCC